>OX419761.1:45686438-46031954 GCA_948567375.1 Lunularia cruciata | reverse complement strand
ATTAAACCTTTGTCTCCAAGTTTTAACATTAACAATTTCCACATCCTTCCATACTACGCTACACAGTCATACGCTTTTCACTGTTTTCCTCTCCCAGATTATAATATGAAAAATCAATGCATATAGTTGACTGCGCTATTATTATATTATTACTGGCTCCTTGTAAGGCTCGCTTTTTGTTGCTTGCAGGGATATGATGATGAGACCTGGTTGGAATGAGACTAATAGAGAGGGTTGTAAACACGTAAGGGGGTTTTGGAAGCGTAGATTCCAGCCCATAGTAGTAGCCTTGGTCAAAAAGGTGGTCCGTTTGTCATAGTCTTTAATCTTCTTAACAACTACTCTGATGAAATGTCGTAGCTATTGAGCATGAGATGGCTTGCAACCAGGTGGCATGTATAGCTTCAGTTCTTTTGCCAGATTGAACTGAACCTCTTCAAAAATTATTACTCTTCCTTCAGTTACTTGTGAATCACTCCCATGATACAACTTTTGCTTTAGAAAAGGCAAAAAATTTCTTGGCTTATGATGGGCTCTTTATCATGAGGAAAGGGCAACAATTAGCTTCATAACCCATATAAGACGTCACAAACTTCTATTCTGAGACACCTAAAAGCTTTAATAAGCCAACCATACCTGGCATCTGTGTTGTTGTTCAATCACTTTACGAGTTCTATGGTGTGCGTCATGAGTCATTTATTCTCTCGTGCTTCTTATTGTCTTTAGACACGATACGTCTGAGATGTACTTGGCTTATTATTATTTTACCATTTCTTGGTCCATACCATGGTCAAGTGCTCTAGTGGTTGAATCCAGCTGATTTTATTGAGTATGGTCCCGTTTCTTTGCTGGAATGACGACCTAGTTAGTGTTTTTTTCCATAGCCTGATGAACCTACATTTTAATCAACTTTTATCCCCATTTCTATTCCATTGGCAATTCAATAGTGTTACCTGAGGACTGTAACATAATTAACTCAATGGTGGAAATTATACAGAATTCTACGTAACGTGGGTGGATGGAGCGGGTGGGGGTTTAGTTCTGATTTTGGTTTCAGAGATTTCCAAACAGTATTTTATGAGAACATTAAAGGCTATTCTTAAACTCTTCTCCTAGCAGTGCCCTAAGGACAGTTGACAAAATCTTACTGAAGTGAGGAAAATGATCTACCGAACAAATTTCAAGGGAATGGTACTAGACCCGACAGCAATCCCATATAATCAGCTCTTGTGCCCTTTTATCTCTTAGAGTATAGTAGCTATCAATCTGAAAGCTTAAATAGATAAGTTTTTAGGGAATAAGTCCGGAGGTTAGTTGTGTTGAATAGACGAATACTGATCTTCCAGTGTCACACTTTTTAAGAAACGAAAAGATTCATCGTACTGAAAATTCAATTCTTTAGTACCTCGCACAGTTTTTCATACACTTAAGGTTTCTAGATACGTTCCATGTGAGTTTTTATGAAGAAAGAAGAGCTTTTTCCCCTTGCTTTTGTAAATTCCAAAATGTAATGATTGACGCTAAAGGTTCATACATTTCTGCATTGGAGGTACTTCTAATTTTATACCACCTGGGCTTCTCATCAAGTATAGCTACCCGACATATCTTCGATTCTATCTCGTGTTTCATAAATGGTCGCTCGTGGGTCTATCTTTCACCACTCTTTCCATTCGTTCTCATCCTTTCTTTATAGTTGTTCATGAGAACTATGAGATAACTAGGAAGAAAAAAAACTATGAGATAACTAGGAAGCCAGAAGTAGGAATTTTAACCTTAACTTTGGTAAGCTATATATTTGGCAGATCTTAGTTTATGGGATACAGACTAAACGACAGTTTTGAGTGATGTCTTATTTTTCCTTCACAGGACACATGTATAATGTCCCTCTGCGAAATTTAGTATTCTGCAAAATTAATGTAGCCTCCAAACTTTGTCATCATGCCATCTCCTGTTGATGTCATTTCCAAGCATGTCAAATGATTGGTTTCGTTGCATTTTATTTCCTCCGGTATAATTGTCTCTATAGTCCTCTTGGTGTTGTTTGTTCTCCGTAGGGAATACACTTAGGAACTGCATGGTCCTTGACTAGGTCCGCCTTTTTGGACCATAGCTGAGATCTACTACTACGAGTGCTCAAAGATCATAGAAACGAGAGCCCTGCCATGATCTTTGCAAGTCTATCGAAGGTGAAGACCAGATTATTCAAACATTCATTGCCCACGATCCTCCATGATCTTTGCAAGAGAAATGGGGACCGACCGCGTAGGATAACAAGAAGGATGGGAAGACCACCCCATCTTTGCAAGTCTCCTGAATCCGAAGACCAAATAATAATTCGAACATTCACTGTCAAATGTAGTCAAATCAAATGAGAAGAGAGCGTGTACACACAGAGAATATGAGAGAGATGAAGGGCAGACACTCATGACAAATGCACACGAGATCAACGCTCGGGGGAGACTTTACGGCGACCAAGATTTGACAGTCCCGGGGATATATGGGGCCACCGGATTCTACTGAACTTGGCTGCAACCAATTCCCGCTTGTTATCCTCCATGTTGGGGAATTTCGTCGTATAACTAACTACTTGTTGTGTCTGCGGAGAATACCCGGTACGCGCTTGGAGGTCACAACTTCGGCCGGGAAGAATACATGCTTGCCGGGACTGGCCCAACACAGCACGCTGACTAGATGACTCATGACAGCGCGCTGTCATGAGTCATGATAAAATGCAGACGTTTAGACACACTTGAAAACCGAGTAAACGTGTTATATATATTTATTTATTTACTTATTTATTTATATTTAAATTTATATATGCGAGTTTACAGATGATATGAGTTAGAATAGATTTGTAGAAGGAATCCGAAACGATAGCAAAAGATGGTAGGTATAAAGTGTTAATAGCAAACGTTGCATTGTGCTTTTGAATTCTATATGTGATATATTGGAGGGTGATTAATCATCTTTCTAGATGGATGGTGCGGAGATCTGCAGCAACTAAGGTCAACTAATGATCGAACAAATATATACATAACACCCTAAGGGAAAACGAAACAGGAGCACAAATCACCAAGGAGTGCAGGAGGGGATAAAGAACATGGAGCCCAAAAGAAACTAGGGGCCGAATGATCCCTGAGGTCTTTAAGTATACCTTTCTTTGTTTTTAGGTTATATGGAATGTTCGATATGTTTGATAAAGATTGTAAGCAATTCTACCACACTCCACAATAAGAAATTACTTTTAGTTTCTTATTTTATAATTTCTTGTGAACACGTCGATATCCATTGCCTTACGGGGAGCATGGATTGGTACAATCCCCAATAAAGTATTCACACTAGATGATACTTTTTGAGGTCCAATGGTATATGAACGATTTTACATAGCATTCTAAATACATTAAGAAATATTTCACATTCCAACGCTTTTGGTTCTTAGCTCCGTTTCACCTTTTAGGTTTTATCCTTGTTCGATTTCAATGAGACGATCTTTCTTGTGTTCGGTTCTCGTATCGAAGTTTACCCTTTGATATATATATATATATATATATATATATATATATATATATATATATATAATCCTTGTTCGGTTTGACGGAGTTATTCTCTGTGCGTCCCGTTCTCGTGTCTGTATGTAGACCTTCTTTCTGGACTTTACTTTAGATTCAAAATTCCAACTATGGGATGAAGTCAAGTCTTGACGACTTTTCTTGGACGGATGCACGCACTTTGTAGTCTATAGGAGCTTTGATGGACGACTTTCGGAGGCGATTCATTCATCAGTTTCCAACCCCTACCAAGGCACGCTAAAGTCACTAAAGACCGTTAGATAGAATGAAAGGTGACAGCCCACCAGTCTTTATTATTCCATCATCGTCAATTTCTCGCATGTTTCCGAAGGTTTTCATAGACAGTATTTTCCTTCAAGCAAACGATAGAATTTAAGTTTCGCTTTGAGAAAACTATGTGGAAACAATCGTACTTTTCTTTTGTTGTGTCCAATTCTTGCCACTATGGCTCATTGGCCTTATCACGGTTCATGGTTTTTGAAGATACAGGCACTGGAATTTTCGTCATAACTGGGTCCGATTGTTTGTCTTGCAAATGGTATGATATAAGGAGGTGATTTTCCAAGAGAGTATAACTTCCCATGTTCATTTACTTTAACACCTTATATGATTCCCGTTATTATTAATGTTTGTTCATCATAATCAGCCCATTCCATGAGAGTGAGAGTGAGATCTCATCCGACATGAAAAGGTTTCCAGCGAAACGGGTACGTTTGTCTAGATGATAAAAAGTTGACAGCAAGAGCTGAAAGCAGTCACAATTTCCGAAAAGATGTGTGGATATGAAGCACGAGATCACTCGCATCACATCCTACTCCAAAAGAGGGTGTACTGCGTCCGAAAAGACGTGGTACCCACCGGACTGACCTACTGTAGTTCCTCGATTCCACTGTCGGTACAGAGTCGACTAGTCACTTTCCCACTCCCAGTTCAGGAATCTAATCGTTGCTTTCAAACAGTCAACATTTCAGCGTGGTACACATTGTCGACAGGCCCTGCGAATGAACTGCAACTTGAACTTATCCCGTACACCGGGTTGCCATTTCCCCGGTTGGATAAACCACGCGGGGTCTTTCCCGGTCATCGGGGGCGCCATGTCCACCTGTAACACGAGTTCATGCAGCCAAACGCTTCTACTAAACACAACCCACTAAAATATGCCACGTGTGACTGAAGCTTGAGCTGACCCGGATCACTCCCTGTTGCTGCCTGTTCGGGCGAAGGGAGCTTTTCCCGAGTCCTCAGAGAACCGGCTAAACAGGCAGCAGGGAGTGCGGGGTCCGCTCGAGTAAAGTCCTCTACCTTTATCGATAAGGAAAAGTCTTCATTCCCCCGGAAACAACAATTGGAAAGAACGAGCAGAAGATCTACTCCCAAAGGATAATACATATCCACATTAATGCGAACACTTTACCCTCGCTTGATCAATGATTAAGCGAAAAAATTTAGAGGATTCGACAGCCCATGTTTCCCGAGGAGACAAAAAGGAAGAAAGAAGAGATTTATAGGAATAAAGAGCGTCAGATGTCATGTGAGCCTGACACATATGGGCTGGTATGAACCCATGTGCTTCTCAGCTATCTTTTGCCAGAATACACGCTTGTCTCTTAGGAACTTCATGATGCTTATCAGCTCAACACTTTGGGGTATGTACAGTATTATCATTTACTCGATTTCACTATTAACGAAATCTTTTCCTTGGATTGTATTGCGGTAAGAATTGTAAATGTTTTGTAACAACTTTAGAAGAAAATCGTTTACTATCAAGATGCAGATTATAATGAGCGAAAACCTTTAATACCTCGTGTAATGAGTATGAGAATTTAGAGCCTTCGGCTACTTGTTATAAGAAGATAGTCTTATGGATCTCATTACTAAACAAACGAATCTATTATTAATGAAGGTAAGACAAAATGTAACGGCCTTGCATGTTCTGAATCAAGAGTGTCTTATCTTGATCTTACGCTCAAATTTCGTTAATAGATGGTATTATGTACTTAATATTTGAACTATTATTTGTACGTGAACAACTCTCCTAGCGGATGGTTTTATGAAAAACAGATTGTGAAATATACACACTTCTTGTACAACTGATACATTTGTTTCTCAAATCTAATCCACATTTTTTTTATTTAAAATAAATTGAGGATTGAACATTTTTACATTTATAATCCATACAAAATGATAATTATTTTATAATAAAATAATTTTTAAAAACTTATATTACAGTAGATTTGTCAATGGTTGAATACTGATATGATCACTGTAGTAATCTCAAATAATATTTTAAATTTAATAACAAATTTATTTGTATGATAAGAGAAAAAGGCGACCACGTAGAGAACAAGAAGGATGGGAAGACCCCATCAAGCCGTAAGAGGGAGAGAAAAAAAGGTTAAATGGTGCTAGGCCCCAATCAAGTCTATATGAGAAATCTGCCTTACTGCACCTAAGATATTTGTATGATATGGATTTGGAGTTTAATTAGAGATTTTTTCCAAAGTATAAATAGTTTCTACTACTTCCATTTTGCTTCATAAATGGCTAGTTGTACTTGGTTGACATGGGCTTTAGGGTAATCTAATAAGTAATGTAATCTATATTTTCTTATGTATTTCACTCAACATAATATGTTACAAATATTTTTTAATTTATAAATTTTAATTAAAATATGATAAATATTCGCAAAAACCATGTTAAATGAGTCTCATATCAGATCTGAAGATAGTTTATACATAGTAATATACTCATTCTCACTGTTTGAAAGTGATGATAATTATACCCTCTAGTTTTTCTTTTTCAATCTACTAGTAAAATAATAAAAGCCTAGTTTATGAAACTTCTAGTATAATTGTGAAATATGTTATTAAATTTTTATTTTAAGTTAAAGATAGAATTCAGGACCTAGTCTACTGGGTGATTAATTACAGTAAGTTTTCTTAATGATCTACTTGAACAAATTTTGAATATCTTACACAAAATATCTCTGTAATATAAACACTCTAGAAGTATTTTTATGTTTTACTCTTAAAAGCATAAAATTCCACTATCTAATGTACTGTATACCATTTTTATTTACGCTTATGTTCCAAATACAAATATAACATGTCATGATTAATTTTTGGCATGATGAAGTTTAAAATATTTTACCTACTTTAGTAAACATAAGGATACACATCAAGGTCCATATCTGAAGGCCTAGTTTTGACGGATAAGAACCCATAATCTTACCGTACAAACTTGCAAACCATAGTAAAGAGAATAACTGGTGTTTATTAGATAGCCCCTCTAAGCTCTTTATAGATTGAATGCAGAAGTGGATGTCCTTCAAATGGGATTTTGCAAAAATAACCGGTTAGGAGTGTATCTACCTCCTATGGAAACGAATATTCTAGAACCTTATGCTCTTCTTCTTTAAGATCCTTCGTCACATTGAAACAGTGCTTCGTGAATATTATCACTCCATGAAGATAATCATAAAAGGTGTTAATTATTGGATTGAACATGTCCTAACCATGTCCAAACTAAACTTCATAATTAGAGTTATGTTAGGTGTCTAACATAATTTTTACACACATATTAAACTGAAAGAAGATATTCATGAAAAGAATCAGAAATTGTAAATGTCTTTAGATAATGGAGAATATGCTTTTTATGAATATCTTCATTCAGTTAACTATCATACAATATTGTAAACTGTAGAAAATCTTATTCAACAAGGTGAATATATCTAAGGCTTATATCTGATATTCTAATATTTTATAGAAAGAAAGCTACTTATTGGGTATATATCCTCTTAGATATATTACAAAGTTGCAAATAACATTTGTAGTCTAAATGGATGGATCCTTGCCTTGAATCTTTGCATGTCCATATTTATGATGAAGAATTATTATTCAAGCCCCTTGACTTGCTGATTTATTTGAAACGCTCTCTCACGTTATTACAAGTCATCATTTTTTATCATTGAGTATACATATATAATTTTATTTAAACAAAATTTCAGTCATATTTATAGAAGTAGCTTCTAGAATTATTCTTCAAGCTCCAAGAACATGTTGATTTCTTTATTATGTCAGAAAGATCTCTTATGTCATATCATTTTTCTTTGATTATTCACAAATAATTTTACTAAAAAAAATCAATCATAATTATAAAAATAGCTTCTCATTCTAGCCATTCATGGCATAAAACAATCATATTTGCAAACTTAAAGAGAGGAATATTGTTCAAAACTTCTCTTATTAGTCGACTTAAGGGATAAAAAAGACACTAGAGGTATTCATATCTTTCTTTACCCATGTGAGACCTAAACTTACCAAACATGATGTAAACTATCACCAATAGTGATTTTGCTTCTTAATTTAATGAGAAACATATTATCTTAACTTTTAACTATATTCAATCATTTATAAATTTATCTTTAGTAAATTTAAAATAATTTATTTAAAGTAACCTTCTATTATACTCATAAATGTAGAATATATTACTAATATGCTATAAATGAAGTTGAATTTTTTTCTGAATATTGTTTTCATTAGGATTGCAATCACTTAAAGAACGCAAAATAACTTGGTGTAGTTTTCTTGAATTTATAATGAATAACCTACTACTGAAAAAAAGAGCTTAAAGGTCTCTCAGACGCTTTATATCCATAAATCTGAGAGAGTTTATTTCCTGAAAGACAGGGTGCACAAGAGCTTTAAGAAAAAAATATTTTAGAAAGCATGCCTTTCCAATTCTTTAGTAATTAGAATAATCTCCTTGTGGCAGAAGATGTGTAACGTAGAGTGGGATTGTGCATGAACAAATGAGTTAGCTTGGTCTTTTTTTAAATATAAAATTTTTCAACTCATTTTACCACTATCATATTCCATTCTGCAGATATGAGATTGAATGCTTTTACTTCATATGATACATAAAGCTTTGACAAATATCAAGCAAAAAAGTTCAACCATCAGGCATATATTCCACCTAAATATAGCTGGAACTATATTTTTGCTTCTTACTAAAATTTACATCTCTAACTTCAAACCTTTTACAATCAATCAAGGTTGAAATTGTATGGTTATGTACTACCTACTCACATAGGATTTTATGGTGAAATAAAAGAGTTATATTCCATATGTTTCCAAACTAGCATTCACTTGATAATTCTCTCAATGATATAGCAAGCCATGAAAATTAGAACAAACCAATGAAGGTTAGGGAGAGATGAAAATTAGCAAAGAATAAAGCTCAAGAAGTGTACAACCTGGAGAAACCAAAAGCCAAAGTGGAAGCAAAGAAAATGCTACTCTTGTAGAAACTCCAAAGAAAGTTGGAGAAAATAAGATTCAAAGAAGAGAAAGGTAAATCAAAAAAATTCCATGCAATCATTTTAGAATTAGCTAAAGTTTGATTATCTCCTAAAGAGATTAAAAGTATTATGGGCTACTTTCAAGGATAAATGCTCAACCTCCTAGCATAAAAAAAATTCCCAATATTTCCTATTCTATTAGGTTCTTCACTTCGCTGGTCTTCTCCAACTATCTCAACTTGGATCTCATTCCTAACTATAATCAATTGTTTGTGTACACAACTCTCACTCAGCTATATTTGTTTAAGTCCTAACACAAAGTGTCTTATAAGTGAGATCAATTATATCAATAATATAGATCCCAATATTACATGTAGAAGGGGAGGAGTTGTCTTATCTTCACCGGTCGTGACTCAATCATCTAAAGGGTCCTTAGAGGATGGTCATTGACATTGTGCCTTATGCACTCATAAGTGCATACAAAATAAAGGAAAAAAAACTTTATGAAAGTGATGGTAAAGTGCACTTGTGAAACTTTATTTATTAAGTAGTTGTTATTATTGCATTGTAAACATCAAACCTTCAAAAGGAGTACTACTCTAACTAACTTCTTCCCTCCTACTCTTCATTTGGTGTATCATGGCCAAATCCTCTTCCTTTGTCACGAAACCTCTTTGTAAGAATAATTGAGTGAGAAGTTATCCCCTAAATGTCTCCCAAAACCTCCTACTATCCAAAAGGACAAGTTACCACTACAAAACTCACAACCCACTCTCAATGGTTGGTCAAATCAGCTCTTTCTAGTTCTAATCCTCCATCCTTGACTGATAAATCTTGGTTTATACATTTAGGACAATAAGCTCTTGTAGCACCTTGAGGACTATACTAATCATCTCAAAGCTAGATATATATTTGCAAGCAAGAGACTAGTAGTAATATAGTCCTTACAAGGAACAAATCCTCCATAACACTCTCGTCAACTCATCTACTCCTTCCAATCAAGCCCCTTAAATGAGCAAATGTCTCTCAAAACATGAAAAGTGAGAGTAAGAGGTCTTCTAAGGACCGGAAGCTAACAAGCCATGGCCTCTCCTTGCTTTCCTCTATCTCTCTAATATTGAACTCCTCGTCATACTGCTCAATATCATTGGTCGTTGCTCTTGAATCTCAAAATTCACTCTAATGTTCTCAAAACTCAAGCTCTCTTCCAAAATAATAGAATCCAAATAAGATTCTCTTATCCTCTTCTCTTTTAATACTCTCCTTTATCTCTTCTTTCACTATTTTTTTTGCTCTCCTCTACTTGCACTCCCTCTCAAAGTGTGTACATTTTTCATAATTGCACTTAAAAATAACAATTGACTACTTAATATTGACAAACACCTATGAGATACAACAAATGATAACTAAAAACTACCCGAGCAACAATGAGCAACTACAAGAACAATAGAGTTGTAGCAAGTTGAATCCACAAAATGTTCTTTTTCTTTATATTCCATTTTTATACTTAAGAACAAGGGATGATTTTTCATGGGATCCATAAATACACAAAATGAACTCATATCTATTTCATATCTATCCTTGTCATTTGACTAAAAGCAATGGGATCAAGGTCCCTGAAAACATCATTCATAAAACTTAAACTTCCTAATTCATAGCATCATGAGTATAAAAAGCTACACTCATTTAGAAAATTCCAACTTTTCAATAATTTGAACCTGCATATTCTCCTAATTCAAAACATCCTCATCTATGTTTCTTCATCTCTTATTTCACAATGCTCAACATTTGTCTTACAATATCTTTGAATATTAAATTTTTAGTTTTAATTTACTAATTCAAGGCATTTCAGCTCACCTTTTGAAATTGGCATCCAATTTTATAATTTCAATAGCACTACAAAAAAAAGTACCTAGTGCTTCGATCAATTCTGATGATTTTATTGTTTTTAAATCACACCGGAAAGAAGGACAAAAACGCAACCGAGGATCTATGATGAAAATATTCTCCTGTAAATTTCAATATTAAATCTCATTAACACATTAATTAAACATTATGGGGTCTTTACCAGTTAAGAACCCATACCAAATTTAGGTTTTTCCAGAGATTACATTCAAATTTTATTATCTATCCATATCACTTTTTCCGAATTCATTACGGCTATCCATATTTGTAACCTATTGAACCCCCTACTATATCATGTTTTAACCTATATTGGAAAGCATAACGTTTACGAAAAATGTGACCCATCACAATTGTGGTCCATGCAAAGCAGGGTGCCATGAGCATAGGCTACACCTAGCATGAGGTGACTAGGACGCATGACAGAGCTTGTCTGTTTGCAACAATGTATATATATGACTCATCATCGAGGACAAACATTTCTAAGATGACTGACTGGCTGATGCATGCATGCATTAGACAGTACGGTCTGACGGGAGACCAGTCGGTTTCCCGATTCGCCGGAAAGAGTTCCCATGCACTGCCTTCGTCACCGTCGGAAGCCGCCCGCCCGCTGGGTACTTCGAACTGTAGCGAATGTAAGGCCTTGCTTCGTACAGAAGCACTTGCTACAGTAGTTTGCAAGTACAACACCGGACCTAGTGGTAATACGGGACCCGGGCCGCTGCTGCCAGTGGAAGTGCCACATTTTGATGTCCAAAGTAATGGTGACTTTTCTTTGTTTCCTAGAGGAATATTCTTGGTTCTCTTTTCTCCAAAGAGCGAGCCAAGTCAAGCACATTTTTAGTAGCGTGTTCTTTCCTTGGCACATGGTGGTATAATTCTTAAAGTGGTTTTACGAGTTCCATCTTTCCACTCTACTTTATGTAAGTTCTCTCATATATCACACATCTAAAAGAAATGTAAGTTTCAGTTTCTACCCTTCTTAACTCATGTTCTTGGATCCTGGAGACAGGAAGAGAACAGAAAAGTACCCACCACGACCACAGATAGTCATCATCACAGTTTAAGTACACAAAGTAGTTGTTAGTGAGAAAGACCACACTTGTCAAACAGTGTGATTTCACAAAAGATCCTATCATTTGGCATGAAACTCAAAAGAGATTTGCAATCTCGAACTTCGATGGAGAATTTGGGTGGTTAAACTTGAGGAAAATAAATAACGTAATAACGGCTCATGTGTTTTCCAAAGTTGAAAATGGGAAATAATTCACTAAATTCAAATTCTGCTCTCTAAGTTATGACTCGAATGTTTTCTAGTCGGATGAAAAGTATCAGGCATTGGGGATATGCAACTTTAGATCTTTGGCTTTGATTTCAAAAGCCAAACCATTAAAAAGCCCCAGCGTGCGGTCGATAACCTAGTCTGTCCGGTTTCCCGGTGAAATTCTTCGTTGTCAGTCCTTCTCTGTGACGAAATCTATCCGGTTCCCTGCTAGTCCACCGGTTCTATACGAACCAATCGATGCATGCCACACCGTGTCTTAATAAGACAAAGTATCTCCCTTCGCCCTTATCAAAGGCGAAACTTCTTGTCCTTTGCTAAATAGCGGGTAAGTTCACCACGCCATAGCCACTCATCATCATCAACTTAACTCACTTTTCTGATATGTTTTTGTTTCATTTTCTTCACTTTGGTTATTTTTGGGGTGAGGCATATCCAAATCCCCCTCACTTTTTCCCTCAATTTTGGACCTAAGTCCTTTTGATTAGTTCTACATTTCCTATTTTAACTCCTGGTTGATGTTTCGAAATAGTTATGTGTTCACTATGTCCAGGTCTCATGTGGACTTGATTAGCTAGCTAAACCACGTTTCTAATCTCTGATGCTATCTTTACCATCTTTGTTGTAATAGTCAAGACCAGATTTCGTTTGGTGACTCGTTAGAAACGAGCATGTGAGAAGAAAATGGCTCGTATAAAAGATAGAACATTTCTGGGATTAAAGTCTACCACTGTTCAAGTCAAATTCAGAAAGCTATAGAACAAGAGTTAAAATGCATTGATAAGACATAGTCTAAAACGAGTAGACTAGTAGAAATCATGTAGACTAGTTTGAGAAACTGTTTATAACTATAAGGACGTATTACAGCCAATTCTCAATATCGGTTGGTAGAATACCTTCTGATTGGAAATTGATTGAATGAAATCCAAGTTCAAAGTAAAGAGAGGTACTCTATTCACAATCCATGAAGTTATAAAGATTATATATATATATATATATATATATATATATATATATATATATATATATATATATATATATATATATAACACTATATCATGGCTCTTGTAAAGATCTTTTTGCATTTGGTTAGCCATACTATTGTCTTCAACATCATTCTCATTTCCAACAACACCTTAGTACACATCGGTATGAAGTAGCTAGACCTGGAGGTTGTGAAACTATCTGTAGGTTGTGAGGCTAGGCATTAGGGCACTCCTAGATATCCATCAAGAGTGAGTCATCCTACAAGTGGATGTAGAGAATGCTTTGAATTGAATTGAATGCTTTGAACGTATACATCTTTAGAGAGCTTGGGGAGGCTGGTGGGATCCTTGGTTAGTCTTATTCCTTTTGTGCCGTACTTCTATGGCTCTCCTGCTTCTCTTTACTATGAGCATATTTTTTCACAAGAGGAGCATATTCCATCTTGGAGTTAGTTATTGATCCATGACAAGGAGATCCTCTAGTGGAACCTTTATTTGCTATGGCTTACTTTAGAGGTCTCTTATTTACTACTTTGGTCATGCAAAGTTGTGTATTTCTTTCCTTGGTAGACCATACACATATCACTAGCCCCGTAGATCATATTAGGCTTGTCTTTGACTACTTGACTGTAGAGCTTCATCTTGTAGGCATGAGAGTCAAGGTGTCAAAGTGCAGAGCATGGTCTCTTTCATGTATCTCTCACCACCTTGAGCTTCCAAAGGGGTGTATCACATCTACATATGGTCTATGTATTCTTGGAGTGCCAAGATCCAAGGATTTTGTCACATGCTTCTTAGACACAACCCTTGTAGAGGATATTCTCCATGTGGAAAACCTTCCTGTACTAGGAGATCCATAAGTGGTATTTAGTATACTCTCATCTAGTATTGCATGCCAACCAACTTACTTTTTTTGGATAGTTCTCCTTTCCTTGCCCTATCAAGTTTGAGAGCTTTTGATAGAAGAATTATTGGGGCCTTTGGTGATATCATTGGACCATGGACACTTGAGCATGTGATAGGGATTTGGCATGTAGAAAAGCATCTCTACCTACCTCATGCATAAGAGTAAGCCTACTAGCTTTGGAGATGGCACCTATAGCATTTTGGGGTAGTTTGTCTTTCTTGGCACCTCTACTTTCCTCTCATTTTGTGATTGTTGATAGGCCAAGCCAATCTTGGAGACATGTATGACCAAGGTGGAAGAGTTATCCTTATCTCTTCATATGTTATTGCAATAGACAAGAAATGGTCTATCTCTACATGTATGAGATGACCTCCATCCTTTGCTTCCTTACCTTCTGATTGGACTAGAGGCTTGCAGTCTTCTTTGATGGATTTATAGATTCAACATACGTTACATTCTTTCTTAGTTGACTTGTCTATTCCTAGGGCTACTAGAGCACATCTCTGCTCTTTCTTAGGCAAGGATGCAAGCTGTTAGGTCCTAGCCTGACCGTGCATTAGAGCATTCCAACTTGCACCAATTGCCTTCTCTACAATGATGAGGTTCCACCTAGGTTTGGTCCACCTATTTGCATCTTCATTACTTACTTGTGAGTGTGGTTCTACACTAGATGCAAGAATGGTCCACATGACATGGTGTCCTTTTGGAGGATAGAGCATAGCTACCTATGATACCATTAGGAATATAGTGTTTTCTATGGCACGAGAGAGTGGATACCTTGCTTGGAGGAGCATTGATATGCTTTGTCGACTACATGTGTCAGGGTAGACTTATAATTGGTCCAAGATGATCAAGTGACAATAACGGATGTTGTGGTTATGAAACCTACATGTGATATAGTTTTGGAGGGGGTGATTACTCATCCCCTTGGATGGGTAGCAAGCGGAGTGGCAACTAGCAAGGTCTCCAAGTATAGGTATATTGTAACAATATGGAGTTTAGTGACAAAGTTTAGTGATAAATCAAGGTTAACAAAATAGCAAATGGGCATAATTAACCTAGAATGTTCTAGGAGTATCTAAGAAGTTACTTGGTACACTCCCAAGTATTGGATAACATATATGCCAAGTGGTGACTTCTAGGAGAAATCTTCTTGGGAAGCTTCCTGGCTATCTTAGCTTGCACCCCAAGTAGGTAGTTTCTAGAAACTTCCAACTAGCTTAGCTTGCACACCAAGTAGACAAGACAATTTCTAGAGGGAAGCTTCTTGAGAAGCTTGGCTTGCATTCCAAGAAAGCGGCTCAAGGAAAATTCTTGAGAGCAGTGTATGTTCACTATAAATACCAAAGTCGAAGCTCATACTAGGCATTCAGAGTTTCACACACACTCAAGTGTCCCAATGTGATATTCTATTCTTCTATTTCTCCCCTTGATCTTGGTCTTTTACATGTATGGAATGAGGTCACCTCTTTGTTCCTCTAGCCTTGGAGCTATATGGAACAATGGATAGGGTGTTAGACATATGTGTAAAAGAGTGCACAAGAGCATATCATATTATAAGTCAAGGGATACCACTCTCGCTCTCATATCTTTGTAGCATATTTCAGACAACATGTTTCCATTGTTCTATAAAGAGCATTGGTTGATGCAATCCATAGGAGAGAAATCACACTAGGTGCTTCTTTGGATGCTCCAATAGTTTGCAGACCTTAGGACTTGCCTAGCTCAGATATCTTAGGTGCAATAGGGCAGACTTCTCATATGGATACTATTGGGGCTAGCTCCATTTTACCTCTTTTGTCTCATTTTTTGTAAGGCCTGATGGGGTCTGCCCATCTTTTGTGTTTTCTATGTTGTCACCTTTCACTCTTTCTATAACATCTATAAGCAATAAATTGAAAACTATTGGTGAAATTTGGGGGCAACTACAAAGCATAGTTTTGAAGAAGTAGATAGTTGATTGAAGCATATATCAGAGATTCTTTATTTGCACCTAGTTCTTTAGCTAAGTTCTCCTTACATTGTAAAAGTTGACAAGGATGTGGAGATCTATGAGGACCTCTACCCTCTATTCATATCTAAAAGAATTTTATATGAATACCTCAGGCTATTAATTTTTCTCTTAAATAGTTTTATACAGTCTAAACCTAAAATTATTCCTAGGAATACTTAAAAGGAATATGTTTCCATGACTTTAGATAATTATAAATGCACCCTCTTTATTTCGTAGGTTTTTCTCTAAACTAAATTTTTTTTTAAGAAGTTTCTCTCATTTTTTTTCACGTCTTTCATCTACTACAAAATTGCCCTACTATGTCTTATCAATAGCATATACATAATATATAAGCTTTGTCTTTTTTTGCTGATGTTTTTTATTTAGATAATAAACACTTATTAAAATTCAAAAAAATTTACCTTGTTCTTCAAATGAACTTAAATCTTCTTTACTTTTAGAATCTTTCACATATATTCTTTAAAACCAACAACAAACCAACAATTTCCTTTACAACCAATCCTACTTGATAATAATAAACTAATCATGAGAAAGTGCACTAAGTAAATTGGTAAGTTATATTTTGCATATAAAATAATTTTGAAACAATAAAACTTGGATCCAAAAGGTTCAAAAGTCTAGAATACGGGAACATCATAAGTATATAGTTGTTGTGTTCCCATACATGGTTAGAAAACAGTTCCCAATCGTCTTTGGAGACACAGATGAGTATTATAAGTATGTAAGCATTGTGTGTTGTTGTACCTGATACTATTAAGGACCTGATTTTTGTGATAATACTGAAGACCGATATTTGACATGGACCTTAATATAGCTTCCAGACAATATGGGAAGCCTACTAACTACACAATCAAATAAGAATTTCGCATTTTCAAATTTCTTATTATTATTATCAAATTTTATTATTTTAAATAGAAGATATTCATATTGTAGAGAGTATACTAACCAATATACCATCCATAGAAGAACTGTTACATTATATGATGCTTTTTAAACTGCAGTAATGGTTTGATCCAGATCATATGACTTACATTCTGAACTTCGATGTAGTAGTTAAAACTACTTATTCACTTTGATACTCTCTGGTTATAACCCTATTTTATCTCCTTGTGTTTCATTGTTGCGCTTGATAGAGTCTTCCCATTTTCCCCGTGCTTCTTTCATTTCATTGTTGTATGTTCACATATCTTGTTTTGGCAGATTCATAGTGGTGTAAAAGTGAAAAGTAAAGTTTTCGTGTTCTTGCAAGTAAATAAAACTGGTGCGTTCTTTCTTGAAATATTCGTCATAATGAGGTGACAATGTACTAATATGGTACCCAATCCCCATAAATCCCATTAACTTAAGTAAATTCTTGATCGTGCATAGAGTGCTAGATTACTTCAAATGGTTTCAGTCCTTTCGTTCTGCTGGACAGTAATTACGGTCTACTTTGTTGCATCAGAACATAGTCTTTCATGAATCAGAGGTTCTGAAGATTCATTCTTAAAACCATGTTGTGAAGCTGTTCGTAAATCTGGATAGGTGGTGAATAGTGCCAATCACTAAACATGACTCTCCATGATGTAGTTCTGATCAGGGAATTAATCTTCCTGAGCTACCACCATCCGTAGCTGACTAAGGTTGTTTGTGCAGCTACCAATGTCAAGCAGAAGGAGAAGAGTGGAGGAGGCACAGAACTGGGAATTTGGACAAGTACAAGCTATTACTCCCAGGGCACTCCAACCCAATCATGTCTCAATGCGAAGAAAGACCCACCAGTATGCACTCAAACAGGTCCATTGAACCATGAAAAGGAACAAATGATAAATCTACTAGTATTGACATGGAAGAGAATCAGCACTCGATGTGTGCAAGGGTATCATAAATGCATCTCCAAAATGACTTATCTGGAGATGAATTGAATTCAATGAATACTTCGAGAAAGCTAGAAAGGAACTCTGTCCACAATGAGCATGCTAGGGGTGAGAACAATTTATCTTTATTTGAAAAGT
Source organism: Lunularia cruciata (assembly GCA_948567375.1). Lineage (NCBI taxonomy): Eukaryota > Viridiplantae > Streptophyta > Marchantiopsida > Lunulariales > Lunulariaceae > Lunularia > Lunularia cruciata. The sequence continues at coordinate 46,013,998 of OX419761.1, read as the reverse complement.
TTTGCAAACAAATGCTGGGCATGTAGTGGCTTCGCCGATGAATAGCACAATGATCAGACTACTTATTGATTTCCATTCTCAAACTATGTCTAAGCTTGATGTAACGAAGGAACTGAATCCCCACAAATGTCAAATGTAGACAAGCAGGTATCTCTTGGTGAAGCGCCCGTCGCAATGAAATCAGAACCTACAATTACCAATGAGGTAAATGCAGAAGTTTTTTAAGTCACAAAAGAAGGAAAGATGGTTACTGCAAGTACAGTAGTGACCCTGTTCACATGGAGATATTATCCCGTAGATTTTGCCAAAAGGTTCGTGATAACAATGCTTTTTTCTCGGTGTTGAAACGACAGGTTTTAAGTGATGGCCAACTAGCTGTACAGTTGAGCACAGTTTGTGGATTGGCATGTCTGGAATCCACAATGTGACAGTAACAGAGATAGATGAGGTCCTCCAATATGGGCCAAAGCACTAAGTTATACTTTCCCGGTAAAAGCAGCTTAGAAGTGCGAAAGCAAGCCGTGAATTTCTTACTTGCTGAGTCAATCACTACTACTACACACAAAGAGCTGGTCCATGGCAGCGACAACCAGGCATACCCTGAAGAGGCCAATAGCAACAACATTCTGTGAGTAAAGCAAGTGATGCACAGCTTTCGTTATGAGCCAAGCGCTGGCAGACAGCGTAAGTGAGAATCCACATTTTCTACAGTATACGGAGCTTACGTATGAAGATTGCAGTTTGGTTGAAAGGAAGCGAGTCAATAGAATGTCCTCTTGATTAATAATAGGTCAATGATGTGGTGGCTGTTTCCTACTCAATCGGTTAAGACATCAATACGGACTTGTCGACTTGGATTATGTTAACTCCTGTCTCTCGTTTGGTGGACGTATGGAGAGAACAAAGAGAACGTCATCGGTGGGGGTGGAGGCACAGTAAATCAATGCAGACGTTTCCGGTGTTGGTGAAACATGCAGTTTCAGGTTGACCACCACGATATTGAAGTTTGTCTTGGCGATAGTTATGTCCACAGCTGGGGTACAAGTTCCAATTCATCCCCGGCACAACGTCTTCGTATAGTGGTCCTGGATTGGACTGCCAGACTGGTCTATACTCTTTCCCACATCGTCATGCTGTAGGGTAGATCGTTTTAATGCTGTCTATGGACGACTCCTATTTGACACTCGAAGGCAATGATGCGATTTTGTCAATTATCCCATCAAGTGGAGGTCACACTTCATACAAATTCCCCACAACGATCAGATCGAGTTGAGTGCCACTACGTTAACCTGCTGGTAGAACTGCTTGTGTTGCACCTTCACACGTTCCCACCCCCAACATTTTGCCTATCATCCATCTCCTTTATGATGGAGATTTTGAGAATGACAAGGTAAAATTACGACGGTAGTGCCTTTGCCTTTGCTTTTTGCCTGCTTGTGGTGGACATGCTGCGTGTGCTCAGGGTTCTATTCGTTGCAGGTTTTTCACTGCAACACCTGACAAAGTCGGGCAGCTTTGGGAAATTATCTTGAAGCAGCAATCATTTAGAAGGAATGGACACAGAACACGGAGACGGACTGATATGACGAAGTTCAACACTATCCAAGTTTCCTTCATATGACGAGCTCCAATCATGCACCTACACAGCAAATGCGTCTGCCTTTCCCGAAACAATTTAATTATCAGAACCTGATTCATAATTTGACCTTTGGATATACAACGATGTCTGCCAGAGAACAAGGGATAGGATTGTTGTCATTCCATACAACCTCAGCTTTCATTGTCATCATCGTCATTCACGAAGTTTCCACAACTTTCGCCCATTAAGAGTTGTAATCTGCAGACAGTAATACGCTGAGGTGGCCCCCAATACCTGTTCGCCGCATACACCCTATGGATGAACTAAGCTCTTGTCGGCTGAATATCTACCTAAGACCCAATCACCAGGTCACCACCAAAGAGCTTCTACACTCTTCCTTCCCCATTCAAACATGTACTAGTCTTGCGGAAGGAGCGCAAATGTACTAATATCGACAAGTCCCACATCATTTAGCTGAGACAAAAAAATGTGTAATTTGTAATTGGCGAAATACTTACAAGATTTTGTTTTGCCTACCTAGACATCATATTTGCCCCCTGAGGCAGAGGAGGACCTTCTCCAAAAGAAATACAAGGTCTTGGATGTATATACACCTCGTGTGCAACTCCAACTCAACCGTTGACCTCCCCGTCAATCAGACAGACGAGGAAAAGTATTTGCTAGTAATAAATTATGTAGGTGTATACGATTCCGGGACCACTGCCTAAACATATCTAATTGTTTGAGCAACGCCCTCACTACCATTCTTTAATGCCGTAACAGTGTGAACCTGTCCTGACACAGGCTGATAGAGGAGATACCCAAGAGCAAGTCCAAGCCACATCCTAAGGGTTGTCGACCGGCTAGAATAATGACCGAGAGAAAGCAGTTTAGCCAACTAATGTGAGGAGTTGGCCGCCGATGTTGTCTTCCTGTTCCAAGACAGATACGAAGGATCTCCAAGAGGTCTGTATATGGACGAATGACAAACGATTAGTAGAAAGGAGAGAACCACGCTAGGAAATGAGAGTGGAATATGAGGGAAAATATTAAATGGGGTGCGCCAAACCGTTCAAAGTATAGTTACCTTGGGTTTTTGAAGTGAACAAGGAAAAATAACAACGCCAAGAACATACAAAGTATGCCAACAGTCAGGTATGCGATTCCCAGAAAGTTATTCTTCCCACCGAGCCAGCTGGTTGTAGAAAGAACCAGCTTTTTTCCTCCGCCGAATGTGTAGGTGTTGTAGTTGTTGGCAATAGCCACATTTATGACTTGGTTCTCCGCCAGGTCCCTCTCAATTTTACCGTACAGCTTCCTAAACGTAGGTAAAGCAGCTGTACGCATCCAAACAATAAGATCCTCATCTTCCTTGAGCTGCAATGAGGACAAAACACTGATGATATCAGTAATGCTCGATACGGAGCTCTCACTTTACAAAAGTGTGGTAAGATGACATAATAAGCGCACACCAGCAGGATTCGCGGATAACTTCTTGAAAATCATGGACAGGGCTTTTTCCTTGCAATATCCTCCGGCAATCTTTAAAAGTACAAAACCTCAGTTACCGCCGGAGTTTATGGATCCTCAGCCCCCATTTCAGTAGTAAAGAGCCAAAATTAGACCATCCAAAGAAGAAGTGGTTGCCAGTGAAAACTATTTCAAAAGACGATTGAAAATCCTATACACACCTCCAGACGAAAAGTGTAAGAAAGACAGCTTTCAAGACACTCACCGAAACATTTTCTGGCAGACTAGCACCTCCAATCAAAGATCCATTCGTTAGAGGATCCAGATTGTTAGGAAAGTTTCTTGGTACAACGTCACCGAACTTGTCCTCCCGATCACTTTTCCAGGAAATTCCTCTTTTATTCACGTTCACTGGAGTATTATTCACTGAGAAGCTATATGTATCGTTAAACAAACTCCATGCAATAAGCCCACAAGGGACAATTGGCTGCCCATTCAAAGTTGCTTCGGGTTTGCAGCCATCGGTCTCGTTTCCAGCTGAGTTATCTCCACGAAGCTGCTTGTCATTTCTACTTTTCACATATCTGCATGGGATTCGGTACGCGACAGGGAACAATGACAAACATGAGAAACTGAGACAAACGGGGCAGTAACCACTGCTGTTCGCATCGCGAAGGAAAGCTTGAAGTCAGTATGACTACTTGTCCATCAGTAGCTCAAACGAAGGACATGAACTGCAGGAACGAAAACTTGGCGGGACACGAGAAGGTTTATCGCCTCATTGATTCATATTCATTGGTAAAATCAACCAATAGGTAAAACTACCTAACTGGCAGGTTTTGTAGCCAATAAAAAGTTTGAAAATTCACCTGCGATGGTTTTGGTAGAAATTATCAAGCTGATAATAAACATAGATTGGAGCTTCCATCTTCTCAGTCACCTGCACAGATCACGGATGTAAGCCACCGAGCGTCGCGGTCGGATCCGGTTTAACAAAGACAGAATATTCTCTGAACACAATCATACTTACAGTTAGAGTGGCATCGCAGCTTTTATTGCTTGTGGCACTCTGAATGTGTCTTATCTTATCATCTCTAGTTGTGAGATTGGGTAGACATGCATCTTCGTAGTCGTGTACGATCTCCACAACCTGTAGAAAAGCCAAACCTTGAATAAATAAGAGGAAAGTTCTGCTTTTGAGAGATGAAACCTTGAGATGGTTCCCCCAAAAAGAAACTCCATTATACTCATCACAACGATGTCCATGCTCTTGCTAAGCGGACGGGATATCCTCCAAGCAGTAAAATGTTCTGTAGCAATTATGGGACGCAGATCAGCTGTAAATTAGTGCGGTGTACCATATGTCTTCAAATTAGCGTTGACTTTTATCAAACTCGTGAACTATATGTGCTAGCTGCCAGAACTTCAGAAACTAAGTTCTACTGTGAGTAATCTGCTCCCTCTCTTCGAAATTCACGCGCTCAGATGTTACCCCTCGCCTAGGAATATGATGCGGGACTTTCAAGCACCAATACTCAAATCCAAAAAGTGGGGAGGGCCAGATCATTTACCCCATTCGAGGCTAAGAGTGTCACTGCACCGATTGGGATGAAAATGATGCCCACTACCATGAAAGTAGCTATGACCTGCAGGCGACAAGAGTCAAATGATTGGAGAGGAGAAGGGGATGAATCCAACAACTCGTCAAAGATAAATCAAACAGACAGTTTACATTCTTGTTGGGTCACATAGGAATTGTTATCATAGGCCATGAACCGTCAAGGTAGACGATTGTAGGCCTCCCCGAGCTGACTTAACAAAAACTATGCTACCTAGCTATCTCAAAGTGGACGACTCTATATGTAACACAAGCTCATTCCAACCCAAACCAGAACATATGCAAGCTCAATGCCAAAGTAGGCCTAGAACCACGACCTCAGTGAGGGACTTACCCATCCTGGCGTCAACAATGGCTTACAAGCCGGGAGCTCCTGCTGGGTGAACTTTGAGTCTGTGTAGTTTGAAGGAACAAACAAACTTATCTGTAAGTCCCGTCATAAGAAATGAAGCGGGCCCGAAATTCCCAAAGAAATTCGACCGACAAAGTAATCATATCACATACAATTCACATCTCTCAATATCGAGGAGAACTTCCGACACACATGGTTTGATCTCACAAGAATTGCAGAACACAAGCTAATATCCACAGATACGCAGCCAAACATAATCCCGGAGCTAAACCTATAGGACAGATGAATTACCTGACAACTATGTGTGAAAGCCTACAAAAACTCTCCGGTGGCAAGAACTCTAAAGAGAAACAGCTGGCAGGTGCGAGGAATGTCAGAAGGATTCATCCCTCGTCCTTGATCTCCAAGAAAGCCTTGGGACAAAGTATGTCAAAAGATCCCAGGCAGAATAACAACCACACATACATTCAATTGCAACTAAAGAGAGAGGACAGACAGGATCATACATTTAGGCTTCTTCGATTCCTTCTTCGCAGGAGGAACTGCCGACCCGGAGTCCGACGTGCTCGCCCCGTTGGCGCTCATGACTACTCCTTCCCCGCACCAGCTGCAATTATTCCTTCTCCTCTCCCTCTTAACCAGTATCTCGTCCCCCTCTTCCGATCAAACCTAACCCTCCCTCCCAACACCTCAAGTCACACAAAACCAGCAGATTCCAGTAAATCCCTAGCCTATCTCCCGGTCTTCTACAGCAATTCGCCTCGATTCTTCCTCCACCGGCCGCACTCAACTTCCTCTCACCTGGAATTTCAGGTGCGTCCGTATAATATCCTCTACTTAACCGACCTCCAAATGCTCAAACTCCTCCTCCTCCGCAATTTCCCGTAATAGATCGAAGCACACGAAGCTTCAACACCAACGCCAAATCCTGCGAAGAGAGGTTGCAACGCTGCGGTGCGCAAGAAATTCCCGTCAACCAAACAACGACGAGCGAGTTGGTCGATCGATCGAACGCACGCGCTCCATGAAGCGAACAATCACTCAATACTACTCTACTGCCTCGTCTCGTCCCCCTCTTCCCGTCCCTGGTCGCACGCGGGCCATGACCTGCCCTGCCCTCCCATGCCCTGACCTGACCTGACCTGACCTTACCAGACCCGACGTGAAGAAGGGCAGGTGACGACAACTTCGAACGCGCTGTTGTTTGCTTTCCAGCAGAAGAAGAAGCTGATAGAAGCAAGGAAGGAAGGAAACCAACGAAGTCTTCGTCGATCGAACCTTCTCTCCGTTCGTCCGCACTTCCATTGTACAAGACAGAACTGCAAAGTTTAAAACTGCTTACTGGGCCCCGCCAGGATCATTCAGGCTGCTGGTTTCTGTCCCGTGAAACTGTTTTTTTACCGGGAAGATAGGTTTCTGGTCTGCAAGGATTCACGTAACATTTATCCTCGTCTAGATTCAATAAAATGTTGATATTTAAAAGTCCGTTCTATAAGAATCTGCTGACTTGCTGCGAAATGCTGCCTTATATACCCCAAATCAATCCTCATGACTAAATGAAATAAAGGATATTCTCGTCATAAGGACATTGCCTTGTGTTCTCCCCGTGACACTGTTTAATATATGACAACTTTATTATAGTGAATTGACATTCATTAACGTTCCTCTGTAGGTTGGATTACTAGGGTCTTGGAGAGCTTGCAGTGAACACAGCAATTTTAAATAAGAAATTTAAAATAAAATTATTTTTTACAACCTATCGCATAGCATAGAAAACACGAAGGACAAGAAGACCCCATATCAAGCTATACAAGGGTGAAATGGGATTAAAGTTCAATAGAGTCCATGTGAGAAATTTGCTCTTCTGTACTTAAAATATTCTATACTTAAAATATCCGAGTGTAATTGTTCTCCTATCCTATCGATTGCACTAATCATTTCTCTATAGAACAATGGACACTAGTTACTTAAAATACAAGGATGAAAACGAAAGTGATACCCTTGCACCTATGATATAAGCTCTAGTGCACTCTAGTGTAAATATATCCAACGCTCCATATATATCTCCGTAAATATATCCAGCGCTCCGTATGATTCCAAGGATAGAGGAAAAAGAAGTGAACCGCGATATGTATATATAGGAATTTTCTAAATTTCAGATTTACTCCAAGAAGGGACAGCGACCACGTGTCAGTCAACGTCACAAACTAATTCCTTGTTGAGAGTGTGAGTTTGATTGACCGGTAACTTGTGGCCGGGATTTGGTTGAGAGTAAGTTTTGATGGATACCACGAAGTCCGACTATATGACAGTACGCCTTCTATGTACAGCAGCAGCCCGGACATGCCCCACGGGAACCCCTCCAGACGTGGAGAACATACCGTTAGAAACGGTAAGTTCCCGTTTCACAAGACTACGTACATCCATGGCATTGCCGTCGCTCTCCTCACTGCGCAGAACTCTCCCCGCGAGATCTTCGTCTTGCCAATCGCCGGCCCTTCGGTGGATTTCATAACCTCGTCCCCCCGGGCGGTCCCCTGTGAGCTACCTTACCTGCCGGCTGCAGATCGGGAACTCCTGACTACATTTTTCTCCGCGTTTCGTCTCTCGTGCGGAGCTGGAAACAACCTCCCAGCATCTGACACAGGAAACAGGTCAACATTGGTGGGTTCAAGGTTCCTATCTCCGGGCCCATTCTACAGGAGAGAGCCGTGTTTCTGTCTCCTCAGCTCATTGGATGAGAATATGCTAACAGAATATGCCTAACACTACATCTGACAAGAACCTGATGTTCTGGGCAATGTCGAAGGGAGGATTATGGTGCAAGCGCTTACCTCTATAGTTTAGCTTTCGTTCGAATCATGACACCTTGTATTGGAGCCCGAACTTTGTTTCTTTCGAGATTTTGACTTGGAATTTTATTCCAGCTATCAGATGGTGGGACAAGTATAAATATGTGATTATATAATTCACTAAATTATCTATCTTAGAATTTTAATAAGGATGAAAGACACCATGTAGTAAATTACTCGTATTAAATGGTTTTCATAATCATGATGACTTTTCTTTTGAGATTTTGACTTGGAATTTTATTCCAACTATCAGATGGCGGGACAAGAATAAATATTGATTATCTAATTCACTAATTATCTAACTTAGAATTATAATAAGGATGAAAGACACCATGTAATAAATTACTCGTATTAAATGGTTTTTATTATCATGATGACTTTTCTTTTGAGATTTTGACTCGGAATTTTATTCCAACTTTCAGGTAGCGAGACAATCATAAATATGTGATTATATAATTCACTAATTATCTATCTTAGAATTTTAAGGATAAAAGACACCATGTAGTAAATTACTCGTATTAAATGGATTTTATTATCATGATGACTTCACAACCCTACATCTTCTTGGAAATCATGTCTAATTTTGTCTTGACCCCGCTTGGTTTTCAAAGAACCGGTGCTTGTCTATATCCAGGTTGCAAGTATATGCCTTATTTGAAGGTTTGTTTCTTCACACTTCTTTTATTTTCAGAGTTTAGAATTTCTATTTTCGTACCTTGTCTCTATTTTCTCATCTCGATGTTATTGGGGTTTAGCCCTCATTTCACAAATTAGGTTTGTACTTGTCTTGTTTGATGACCTATGTGTATCGGATTTCTCTTCATTTTCAGAATTTTTATTATTTACAACTATGAAACTTAAAATGAAATTAAATCATACGTAAAAGAATATCAACCCGATGAATTATAACTAATTTTCTTAGAGAAACTAAGAAGTTACAGGGAGTCTCAGGGTCATTTCAATTTAAACTTTACTCTGTATTTCCTTTGCACGACTACGACAGAAAGTAAATTGGGAATAATTAATTATATGATCTCAACTAATCCTTCGTTTTTCCTATGCGGTCGCCTTTCTTAATTATGATCTCACACCATTAATGTCATATTACCTTCACATTTATTGCATATCCTAATTACTCTATCATATTTATATTTATATATATATATATATATATATATATATATATATATATATTTGTTTCCTTTTTTCATTTACTTATTAATTATTTCTCTCCAATATACAAAAGACATTAGTCACTTGCTAAACACTTATTACTCAAGAAACAATTCTTTCTAGAACTCAATAAAAAAAATATTATGCAATTTCAACTTGATGAAGTTTACATAATTTTGATAAAGTAGATGATTCTTCATGGATATTATAGATAACATAATTATATAAAATAGAGTTTTTGCATGATTGAGATCAAATTCTACCTTTCTAAAAATTAAATAATTTTTCTATTAAATGACTACAAATTACCATGTAAAGGATAGGATAGAAAAATTTAACATATAAGTGAAATTATAGTACCTTGAAGTATTTCCTAAGATATGTTTTACCTAGGTTTCTATAATCAAGTATTTTTTATGTCTTATTAACTTGTATAGATGTAGAATAAAATAACTCAAATAATATTTGAAAGGTCTATGTAAAGAAAATGTTAGCATGCTTACGTTTTCCTCAAATTGAAGTGAATTGTTTTATTCTTGCACATGGTTTCATTATTAAAGGTATCTTATTTTTTGTATCTATGAAATAGATCTACTATTGATATTAAATCTAATCTAATCTAATCTACTTTGATATGTTGAGCAATCCGTGACTTATAAAGCTCCAAACTATATCATTAAATTATGAATAACCATATACTATATACAATATACTATATATACTATATATGCAATGGATAAGGAAGTGTTTATCTTATCTCAAAAATCACTCAAATGGACCAAAAGTATTTGTTATACAATTAATTATAGCCATAGTTGTTATAGTAAGACCATAGAATTAAATTAAATTACATTAAATTAAATTAAGTCCAAATGTATATATTCATTCCAAAAGTACTTATGATTTACTTGCACAACAAAGAATTTTACACTTGTACCTTAACAAAGATTATAGCATCTTTTTATAAGATGATTATTATCCTCTAATATTTTAGAATTTAATATCATCTACTAGTAAAATATAATACATCAATACTATTATTTTGATAAATATATCATGTAATAAATTACACTATACAATTTTGTTTGTATCATGATTCCATTGTACATTATATCTTATTGGAATTGATGTATAAAAGATCAAATTTTTCAAAGAACTAGATGGTGTGAATATTTTGAAAACAGCCTTAAGGTTTTGTTACTTGTACTTATGTGGGTATCGTCTTGGTTCTTAGTGAAGTTAGCTGTCAACTTACTAGCCAAGTTATTTAGAATCTCAAGGAAGCTTCTTCACATGCCATGATCTTATAACCTTCTTGTGGATTGAGTAAGCTAGTAAGGTATACCAAGAACCTTGGGCCAAGAAGGTTCTTAGATGCCTTCCAAATAGTCTTTTATCATACTTTATGTACCAACATTTTATTATAATTTCTCAAATATTTTTTAGAATTTTTCAATAATTTATATATCAAAATTCCACTTCATGATTATGGAAAATTAATGTACAATTACACATTCTACTTCCCTACTAATCAATAAAATCCTTATCTTGAATCCTCCAATTTTGAACTATATCATCTTGAGCATTGTAAAGCCAATGAAAGTGCTACCATGAAATATTATAGAGTGAGTAACACTTTCAAAGAACTCTACATGTTAGTGATTGTCAAAATTACATATGCTTTACAAGGATTTATCAATTTCATACTCCTTGTGATCCTTGATGGTGATTGTAGATAGAGTTAAACTTGGTCAAGAAAAGAGAATGGTATAGAAATAAAAAAAAGGGTAGAGTTACAAAGAACACTTGATGATAAAAGAGTAAATAACCTATCAATGACTGAGTGGTCTTGATCAAAATTGAGAAATAGTGGAGTGAATCCAATACTTAATTTTTTGAATTTCTATAAGCAAATGTTGTAGTATGAATGAGTAATCCATTCATTGTGTTGTGTATTTACAAATTTGTAAAGTATGTCTTCTACAATATAGTTAGTATATGTAGTTTAACCATCTATTTTGGAGCAATAAGTAGTATATATGGCCAATTTAGTACTTAAAATCTTGAACAATATTTACCAAAACTTACCAATGAAGCGTAGGTTGCTATTAGATATGAGTTCCCTTGTCAAACTATGGCTAAACATATCATCCATGTGTTAAATTAGAGCTTGGAAATTGAGATACATGTATTACATTGGCAATAAGAGCTAATGGAGTTGCTTGTTCAAATATCTACAAACACAATAATTACAATATAACTTTGAGTAGTGTTAAAGAGAAAGAGTTGATGTTTCAAAGCTCACGTACTCTCTATATGAGGTAGAATTAGGAATAATTAGAGAGTACTAACCAGTATAAGATCTGAAGCCTTTTTCATTTTGCAACTTTCACATAACATATTAATGTATCCAATAAGAACTTTTAAGAAGATGAGTGAGTAGCTTTATTTACTCCAAGATAACTTGAGATAAATAGACCTTATGTATGTTGGAGTTGAGACAAACAAAGAATAAGATCATGCAAAATATATATAATTTATTGATCTTCTTAAATTATTGAACAATAATCATTTTTTTTGGAAAACAAGGTATATGTGGAAATAGGCTAGAAAATAATATCTATTTACAATTTTGTTAGTTCTCTAACTTTTTTTCCACCTTTTTTTGACTATGTTTATATTAGATAAAATTGCAAAATCCTAGACTTGCTTATGGTCAAACTAATGAGAAAATGTATCCATAACAACTTTCTAACTTTGTATCTAAACTTGATATCACATAGTTGGATTTGTATACCACCATGATTATCTTTTCACAATTACAAGCAAAACAAATTTTCTTGGTATAATTAAACCTCTTCAAGGCTAAGGTGAGAAGTGTAAATCATTTACAAACTCCTTTTATACCAATACTTTTGTAGCAAAGTTAGAAACATGAAATCAACTACAAAAGGTAACCTAAGATTATATAGTTGCAAATTAGACTAGTTGATACCCAAGTCATTGAGTAATTGAAAGTTAGTCTTCTCTTTGTTGCCTTGTTTACTTTAACATCTTACATAAACTTAAGAGATTTGTTGGTGGGATTGTCACACATGAATAGTAGTAGTATATGGATCATAAATGAAAGCTTATGAATTATTGAATACTTGACCATCAATAAATTCCTTGGAGTTGGCCAATCTATGATAACCTTGATATCTTCTCTTCAATCTTAATTTTTTTAACTAAAATTGAGTGCCCTCAAAGATTAAGAAGTTAATGTTCTCTTTCTTAGAACTCAATTGTTGATTTCTCATAAAAAGATGTTCTATTTACATGTGAATTGAAACACTTTGCTAAAAGGAATATATTATCTCTTTTTCTCTTGATATAGATGATTATATCATTTTAAAATATCATAATATAATTAAATAGAAATTCATCAAGTTCTTGATGCATATGATTCATGAACATTATGAGTATTATTGAGACCAAAGGACAAACATCATCCATTCAAAGAGTCCATATGCAAAAGCTATTGTTGTTATACCTCATATGAGATAGATATTCTCGAAGACCTACTGCAAATACCTTAAGTTGGTGGAGAATGTAGCTTCACTTAATTTATCTAAGTATTCCTTCATTTGAGAAATTGTATTCTTCATAACTTGTTTATTTTGTATGGTAGTCAATATCAATCAAAGACTCCATCTCTCTTTGGAGCAAATAACATAAGTGTTTCCCAAGATGTGATACTATATTAAATAAAATCCTAATATTCTATATTAAAACTTGGTCAAGGTCTTCTAAAGTTCATCTAAATCTTAGGAGATATATAATAGGTGACTTTGCTTACATGTGAATTATTAGAGAGTAAATTTTCTCTAATTATCATTCCTCTATAAAAAGTAAACTCCTTGAGTAAGTCATCTAGTAACACATATGAAAATTATTATTTTTCTCTCCTCCACCACCTTGGAATTTGATCCTTCATCTTTGCATATCATCTCTTCTTGTTGGTTTGAAATTTTTTGCAAATATTGGAATCTCTTCCTTCATAGCTTTCTTGATATGAGTGACATTAATATACTTATCTTCTCCATAAAGTGTTTTAATAGATAATATCTCTACTTGAAGTGCTAAATCTCTTGTGTAATCAGCTTTAACATTCAAGTCAAGATACTCCTAGAATGGTGTCATAATGTATGGATATAACTATGAATTACATTTACTCCATATACTCTTATATACTCTTGAAAATTATTGGATAAATACAGACCTTGGGTATGGCTAAGCTTGGTTAGTTAGCTAACTATATACTATAGCCTTGGTTATATTACTAAGGTGGGTAGGTAGAATGATTGAAGCACAAACATATATATAAAATTGAAAATGCATTATTGTGTTATTGCAATTGCAAATGCTAGATGAAGTAGACTATAGAAACCCAACAATATAAGCAATAATGCTTTACTCCTAGAAGCAATGATGCTTTTAGTGACAAATGATGCAATCATAATGTTAGATTGCTCTAAAATTAGCCACCACTTAGATTGGCTAGCCAGATCTGAAATTTTTGGTAACCCAATTAGCTATCTGGTCACTTAGCAAGTTGTGTTATTTTCAGCTGGTTATTTTGCCATGTTCTAAAAAGGTAGTTCCTTTCCTTCTATACACCATCCAAAACAAAATTTCCTTCTCGGATATAATATCAACACTAATCTCCTTTGTAAATTTCATTGATATATAGTGCTCTAAACTATCATCATCAACCAAGTTTTTTCAAGGATGAATTTGGATCATATTGTGACAACCCAATGCCATCAAATTAATAATATTTTAGCAAAGAATGAGTCATCCACATGGAGATACAAGAAAAAATGGTGAGATTTGAAGAGATGTGTCATTATTATGGTTCTTTACTATTATATGTTTAACCTCTTGATCATATTTATTTAGCCTCTTGAGCAAAAACCACTCCTAGAAGAGAGTAGTTTTAATACCAATGTCACATTTTAAAGGACAAAGGAGAGAAATAGGAGAATGGAAGATCAAGGTGAAAGATCATATTGGGACTCTTGAATGAAGGAAACTTCAAATGCCTAGCATGAGCTTGGGCTATGGTATTTGTAGGAAACATACTAGGCTCTTGAGAAGTTTCTCCAGAATCTTCCTAAAAGATGCCTTCTTTGAGTACAAGCCAAGTTAACAGGAAGCTTCTCAAGAAGCTTCTTTCTAGAAGCCAACTAATTGGCATACAAGCTAAGCAAGTCAAGAAGCTTCCTTCTAGAAGCCATTTACTTGGCATGCAAGCTTAGTTAGCTTTTGGAAGCTTCTTTCTAGAAGTCACCACTTGGCATGCACATCACTTAATACTTGGAAGGTACCAAGTAGTTTTCTAGATACTCTCAGAATACTCTTATAATTTTAGGTAATTTGGCCTATTTGCTACTTTGTTAGTATTGAATAACTCATCTATAAACTCCATATTGTTACATATTACTCCACCTCTAGTTGATGATGTCCTCCTCACCATGGAAACTTCAAACTCTTGGATAGCCGTTTGTGCATTGTAGAGATGAGAACCCAAGTGTAACATGAAAGGAATACACTTTCCAAAGGACTTTATATTCATTATGTTGTTGATGGCCATGTCAAATGTGGCAACATGCAAGGATACGACCAACTTCATACTCTTCATGATCATTGATAGGAATGAGAGGGTGATGAAGTTGGACATTAGTAGAAAAGGAAGACTGATTAGAAACAAAAGGTTCCAACTTGAAAACATGAAATATAGGGTGGATTTGCGTATGATAAGGCAAGATAAGTCAACAAGCAATTAGAGAAATGATTTAGGTGACATCAAACGGATCTATCTAATTAAGAGCAAGTTTACAGACTTGGGTATCAAATGAGAGTGTTACTAGAAGAAAGTATGACCTTATCACCGAGTTGAAATGAAAAAGTCCAAGATTGAGGAGAGAAATAGGAGAATAGAAGATCACATTGGGACACCTAAATGTGGGTAAACTCCAAATGCTTAGCATGAGTGTTGGCTCTTGTATTTATGGGGATCCTACAAGGCTCTTAAGAAGCTTCTCAAGAAGCTTCCTTGAGCTATTTTCTTGGAGTGCAAGCCAAGTTAACTGGGAAGCTTCTCAAGAAGTTTCCTTTTAGAAGCCGTTTACTTGACGTGCAAGCTAAGCTAGTTGGAAGCTTCTAGAAGCTACCTACTTTGGGTGCAAGCTAAGCTAGCCAGGAAGCTTCCCAAGAAGCTTCCTAGATACTTCTAGAATATTCTAGGCTACTTTGTCTTATTTGATACTTTGTTAGCCCTACTAACTTTATCCTTAAACTCCATATTATTACATATTCCTCCACCACTAGTTGGTGACGTCATTGTTGCCAATGAAGCTTTGAACTCCTAGATGGCCAATTGTGCATTTTGGAGATGAGAAAGAGGTTCCCATGTTATATCATGCAGGGGATACCCTTTCCAAAGGACCTTGTACTCCGTATGTTGTCGATGGCCTTGTTGAATGTGGTGACATGTAAGGATATGATTAACTTTGTATTCCTCATGATCATTGATAGGGATAGGAGGAGGAGGAAATTGGACTTGAGAGGAAAAAGGACTTGAGAGGAAAAAGAAGAGGGGCTAGGAATAAAGGGTTTGAACTTAGAAACATGAAAGATAAGATGGATGCACATATGACAAGGCAAGGCAAGTCAATAAGCAACAAGAGAGACAATTTGGGTGATATCAAAGAGACCTATCCAATTAGAGGCAAGTTTATGAACTTGGGTATCAAGTGGAAGAGGGAGGTTATTGGATGAGAGCATGACCTTATCACCAACTTGAAAGTTGAGATCACGGTGCTGGTGATTTGCATATTGTTTTTGCCAATTTTGAGCAACAAGGAGATGAGATTTGGCTTGTTGGAGGGATTTTGAGATGGTGGTCAAGAAGGTGGAAGTATGATGGACATGAGATGGAGGAAGAGCAAGAAGGGAATTTGTAACAAGTGGGTCTTAGCCAAAATTGAGAAATAAAAGAGAGAATCTAATGCTTGCTTGTTTAGAATTATTGTAAGCAAACTCCACAACTATAAGACATTCATCCCAATTGGTACGGTGAATGTTGACAAAGGCACAAAGCATATCTTCCAAGGTGCAATTTGCAAGTTCAATTTATCCATCAGTTTAAGGATGATAAGCCATGGACAAAGCAAGCTTGGTACCAAGTATCTAGACGAGTGCTTGCCAAAACTTTCTAATGAAGCGAGGATCACGGTTGGAGATGAGTACACATGGCATCTAATGATACTTGAATATATTGCCAAAGTAGATTTGTGCCAAGGTTGGAGCATCCATAATATCAACCATTGGTGCCAAATGGATTTACTTACTAAGCTTATCCAAAAACACCACAATTGCTATATGACCTTTCTTTGTCTTGGGCAAGGAGATGATGAGATCTAAGCTCACATGTTCTTAATGAGTAGATGGAATGGGGAGTGGTTGAAGGAGTCCACTCGGTTTTTGGTTACTAGCCTTGTTGCATTGGCAACTCTCACATGATTGAATAAACTCCCAAACATCTTGTGCCATGTTGGACCACCACCATTGGTGTTAGAGGGTACCCAAGGTCTTGTCCACACCCATATGACCAACTATTGGTAAATCATGGGCTTCTTGAAGGCACACAAGTCGGAGATCACCTTTGGTTGGAACATAGATCCGATCCTCATAGAATAGAAGGCCTTCCTTGAAGGAGAAGATGTTGTACTCATTGTCGCATGCTATAAGAAGACAATGTACCATTTGGAAGAAGGGATCTTGTTGTAGAGCTAACCGAAACTTGTTTTGGACCTTGGAGTCAATTGATATCATTATAATTGGTGTTGATGAGAGGAAGAGACTTCAAATCAGGTCGTCATGAAAGAGAATTAAGGATGACATGGAACCAACCTAGTTTGTACTCAAGTTTGATGTCAAACAATTGGAGTTGCTCCTCCTATCAATGATGTTGACTCTTCATGTGTTCTAAGTGTAAGGTTTGCAACAATGGTTTGTGATCAGTTTGCATGATCATTTGTTTCTCCAAGAGATAATGCCTCCATAACTTGGTGGCATATGCCATTACAAGTTGTTCTTGATCTTGAGTAAAGTAATTTCTTTCAGCCATATTTAGTCGGTGAGACACAAAGGCAATGGGATGTAGTCCATCTAGGAATTCTTGTTGCAACACGGCTCCAATTGCAAAGTTAGAAACATCAAAATCAACCAGACAAGGTAGTTGAGGATCATATGGTTGAAGAATGTGTCTTGAAGACACATATGTTTCAAATTCTGGAATGCTCTTTGTGCTTGGTGGTCCATTGGAAGCTCAAGTTCTTTCCCAAGAGGTCAGTTAATAGTGCAGCAACATGAGCATAATAGTGGATGAACCGTCGGTAAAATCTAGCCAAAAATCTAGCCAAAAAGCACACTTTAAATACTCATACTTCTATACTCATACTTCTATAGCATCCTTGGGAGTAGGCCAATCAATAATGGCCTTGATTTTCTCCTCTTCCATCTTGATCCCCTTTGATGAGATCTTGTGACCCAAGAAGGTAACTTCCTTTTGTCAAAAAGCACACTTTGACTTCTTGTAGTAAAATTTCTATTTTCATAGTCATTTTAAGACTTCTCGTATGTGATTCATGTGTTTTGCCTTTGTCTTGCTATAGATTAGGATATCATCCAAGAACACCACCATGTACCAATCCAATAGTCCATCCAGCACCTTATGCATTTGATCCATGAAGACTATTGGAGCATTAGTGAGCCCAAAAGATAGAACTCTCTACTTATGTGAAAGGTAATCTTTTGCATATCCTCCCTATCAATGGGGATTTGCCAATAGCCGTTGCAAAGATCGAAATTGGAAAAGTATTGTGCTCCACTCAATTGATAAAGCAAGCCACCAATCTGAGGCAAGGGATATGCATTTTTCATTGTTTGCTTATTTAGCCCACAATAATCAATACAAAAACAAAGTCCCTATCCTTCTTCAGAACAAATAGTACCGGTGCTCCCCAAGGAGAGGTACTATGTTGTATGAAGTCCTTATCCAAGAACTCCATAAGTGCTGTTTGCAACTCCTCCACTCCTTTGGTGAGAGCCAATAGATTGGTCTACTCATTAGAGTACTCCTTGGCAATAACTTAATCTTGAAAGGTATACCATGATCGGATTGTAATCCTTTTGGCAGATCATCCGGAAAAAAGTTTGCAAACTCCTAAACTATTTGATCAACCATTGCTTGATGAGGCTCTTGGCCCTCCTCAGATTATCCTTGTGCAACCTGCTTCATCCACACCATGAAAATAGACTTATCTTCCTCCAAAGATTGCTCTATGGTTGCTTCACTAACAAACTTCTCATCTAGGGATCCATCTTTCTTCAAAACTTGCTCCATGGTTGCTTTCTTGGCAAACTTCCCATCTTGGGACTCATCTCTCTTCAAGGATTGCTCTATAGCTACCTTCTCGACAAACTTCCCATTTTGGGGTTGACTATTCTTAGTGTCTTACTTAGAGATGCCAAACAACCTAATTGGAAATTTCTATCTTGGTGTTTTACTTGAATTTGTTGTCGGGTCCAATCAAATTGAACCTTATGATGTTCAAGCCAAGGTAGTCTTAGAATGACATCATAATGTAGAGGTGCCATCACAAACCTCATACACTCCAAATACTCCTTCCCAATCTTGAAGGTAATAGGATGCAAGGTACAAAATACAAAACCTTTTCTACCATCTACCATCATCAATCTACTTCCAATTATTGGTTTGATAGGAATAGCCAATTCCTTTGCTACTTGCATAGACATGCAATTCTCTAAACTTCTAAAATCAACCAAAATCCTACAACCTCGATTAGATATCTTACCTTGCAAATGAAGCAAACTTGCATAAGTCAAACTTTCAATCCCATTAGAACTAATCAAGCTCCCAATAGGCAGCTCAAAGTATCCTATTGGGATTCCTTGTTTCCTTGATCATTTGGTTCTACAAACTCCATCTGGGCAACTTGTCGAGGTTGTCCATTCCTAAGTGAACATTCAACAATGCAATGTTCAACTTGGCAACAATAAGTTCAACTTGGCAACCACCATTTTGTCATAATCTTTCTCTATCCACTTTACCAAGTGGTGTCAATTGGATAACATCAATCTCCATTGGTGCCAGTTCCTCTACCCATGTGTAGCGTATTGGTAGGCTTTGTGTAGGTTGAGGTTGAGACTAAGTTGTCGCAACCAAGGAATCAAAGCTCTTAACAAATTGCATGGATTCTTCCATGTTTTGTGGTTCTTGTATGGTCATCTCCAATTTGGTTAGTGACTTCAATCCTCTCACAAATTAATCCAAAACTTCACCTTCTTGTATATCTAGAATTTGTATAATGACGTTATAAAATTGCATGATATAGCTCTCTATAGAGCCAATATGCTTCAACTCCACCAATTTATCTCATGCGGTTTGAGTGGCATTTGAGTGGCATTTATAGTTTGAAATCAACCAAGTATTCCATCTTTTTATTCTACCCATGTCAAGATTGGTGCAACAATCTATTGTTGAGCTTGCTCCACTCAAAACTACCACTAAATTTTTGCCACACCATCTAGTTGGTTAGAAGCCAAGAGAATCTATTTCCGTTCATCTTGAAGATTGGTAGCTTCAAAGTAACATTTGTAGTCAAACACAAAACTCTCCATTGTGCACAAAAGATTCTTGCCTTCAAATACCTTGGGTTTTGGAAATTGGATTTGATCTTCTCCATCTCAAACTAGTGCACTCTCTATATGTTCTTGTCATTGTTGGTCTTGTTCATCTAACAATCAAGTAAGGTGCTTGATTTGTTGCTACATAACAATGATAATGTTTGGTATTGCTGCCATGGCTACTACTCTATCCCACTACTCTTGATTTATCTAATTTATTAACACATAGATGCAACATGTCCATCGTTCTCCATAAGTTACAACTAGAAGTATCATGATTCCTCAAACAAGGTGATCATATGCAAAAATACTTCCTAAAGTGCAAAGTGATGAATTGTGTGGACACAAAATTCCCAATGGTTTAGTAGAAGTAGATTTGGTGGTCGATAAATTCCATCCATACCATTCCCGCTCTAATACCAATGTAAAAGTCCAAGACCAAAGAGAGAAATAAGAAAATGGAAGATCACATTGGGACACTTAAATGTGGGTAAACTCCAAATGCCTAGCATGAATTTGACTCTTGTATTTATAGGGATCCTATAAGGCTCTTGAGAAGCTTCTCAAGAAGCTTTTTTGAGCCACTTTCTTGGAGTGCAAGCCAAGTTAATCGGGAAGCTTCTCAAGAAGCTTCCTTCTAGAAGTTGCTTACTTAGCATGCAAACTAAGCTACTTGGAAGCTTCCTTCTAGAAGCTACCTATTTAGAGTACAAGCTAAGTTAGCCGAGAAGCTTCCCAAGAAGCTTCCTAGATACTTCTAGAAAATTCTAGGCTAATTTGTCTTATTTTTTACTTTGTTAGCCCTAACTTTGTCTTTAAACTCCATATTGTTACATGAAAGGTGAGATCATAACAATATTGGTCTACATATTATTTCTCATGATTTTGAACAAGGAGGTGAGATTGGGATATTATGGTCAAGAAGATGGAAGTATGAGGGACATGAGATGAAGGATGTGCAAAAAGGGAATTTGGAACAAGTGGATTTTGGCCAAAATTAAGGAAGAAGAAGGAGAATCCATTGCTTGCATGTTTGGAATTATTGTAGGTAAACTAAATAACTACAAGAAACTCTTCCTAGTTGGTAATATAAATGTTGACAAAAGCATAAATATATCCTCCAAGGTGCAATTTGCAAGTTTGGTTTGTCCATCAATTTGAGGATAAGCAATGGATAAAGCAACCTTGGTGCCAAGTATTTGGAAGAGAACTTGCCTAAATTTTCTTATGGATTGAGGATCATGGTCAAAGATAAGTACACAAGGCATCTCATGATGCTTGAAGACATTGTTGAAGTAGATTTAGACCAATGTTGGAGCATCCACTATATCAAAGGTTGGTGCTAAATGGATTTGCTTACTAAGCTTATCTACAAACACCATGATTGTTATATGAACTTGCTTTGTCTTGGGCAAGGAGGTGATGAGATCTAAGCTCATTTGTTCCCATCAAGTAGATAAGATGGGAAGTGCTTGAAGGAGGCCACTCAATTTCTAGTTGCTAGTCTTGTTGCATTGGTAGCTCTCACAAGATCAAACAAACTCTTGAACGTCTTGTGGCCTCCACCATTGTTTTTGTAGGGTACCCAAAGTCTTATCTACACCCATGTGACCAGTGATTGGTAAGCCATGGGCTACTAGAAGGCACATAAGTCGGAGATCACTCTTGGTGGAATATAGATCTGGTTCTCACAAAATAAAAGGCCTTCCTTGAAGGAGAAGGTGTTGTATTCCTTGTCATGTGTTGACAAGTGGTGTATAACCTTGTACCATATGAAAGAAAGGGTCTTGTTGTAAGGTGATCATAAATTTGATTTGGAATTTTGAGTCAATTGACACGATTGTAGTTGCTACCATAATGAGATGAAGAGTTTCCAAATCAGGTTGTTGTGATAGGGCATTGAGAATAACATGGAACCTACCCGGCTTATACTCAAGTTTGATATCACACAACTATAGTTGTTCCTCCCATTGATGATATCAACTCTTCATGTGCTCTAGATGTAATGTTTGCATCAAAGATTTGAGATTGTTTTCCATGATCACTTGTTTTCTCAAGAGTAAATGCCTCCATACCTTGGTGGCAAATACCATTGCTAGTTATTCTCAATCTCTAGCAAAATAATTATTTTCTTTAGTAGTTAGTTGGTGAGCAATGGGATGTAAACCATATGGAAATTTTTATTGCAATATAACTCCATTGGTAAAGCTAGAAGCATTGAAGTCAACCACACAAGGTAGTTGAGGATCATATGGTTGAAGAATGTGTCTTGAAGACAACATATATTTTAGTTTCTAGAATGCTTCTTCTTTCTTGGTAGTCCACTAAAAGCTTGAGGTCTTTTTCAAGAGGTTGGTAATGGTGTGGCCCCATGAGCATAATAGTGGATGAATCATTTGTAAAAACTTGCCAATCCATCAAATGCCTACATTTCTATGGTATTCTTTAGAGTAGGCCAATAAATAATAGCCTTGATTTTCTCCTCTTCCATCTTGATCATGATTGATGAGATCTTATGACCCAAGAAGGTAACTTCCTTCTACCACAAGGTACACTTCACTTCTTGTGGGAGAACTTTCATTGACATAGTTGTCTTAAGAACCTTGTACATGATTTACATGTTTTGCCTCCATCTTGCTATAAATTAAAATATCATCCAAGAACACTACCATGTATCAATCCAATAGCCTATCCAACACTCGATACATTTGATCTATGAATATTATTGGAGCATTAGTGACCCCAAAACATAGAACTATCCACTCAAAATACCCATACCTTATGCAAAAAGTAATCTTTTGCATATCATCTCTACCCATGGAAATCTCCCAATAGTCACTTTGAAGATCCAACTTGGATACATATTGTGCTCCACTCAATTGATCTATCAAGTCATTAATTCAAAGTAAGGGATATGCATTCTTCACTATTTGCTTAATGAGGCCATGGTAATCAATACAAAAGTGAAGGTCTCCATCCTTCTTTGGGACAAGTAGTAAAAATGCTCCCCAAGGAGATGTACTATATTTTATGAAATCCTTCTCTAAAAACTCTGTCAATATTGTTCAAAGCTCATCCAATTTCTTTGGTGAAAGCCAATAGATTGGTCTACTCACTAGAGTACATCTTGGCAATAACTCAATCTTGAAATGCATACCACAATTAGAGGGTAATCCCTTTGATAGATCATCCAAAAACTCCTAAACTATTTGATCAACTATGGTTTCATGAGGCTTTTGGCCTTCATTAGATTCTCCATGCACAACTAGCTTGATATACAATGCAAAAATAAGCTTATCTTCCTCCAAGGCTTACTCTATGGTTGTTTTATTGATGAATTTCTCATCTTGGGCTTGACTATTCTTAGGTGTCTTACTCAAATATGCCAAACAATCTAATTGATAATTTTTATTTTGGTGTTGTACTTGAATTTTTCATTAGGTCTAACAAATAGAACCTTATGACATTCAAGTTAAGGCAAACCTACAATGACATTATTGAGTAGTGGTGCCACTATAAACCTCATGCACTCCAAATACTCTTTCTCAATCTTGAATATAATAGGATGCGAGGTACAGAATGCAAAACATTTTCTATTATCTGCCATCATCAATCTATTTCCAATTATTGGCTTGATAGGAATACTTAATTTCTTTGCTAATTGTACGGACATGCAATTCTTTGACCTTCCAAAATCAACCAAAACTATGATTGTATATCATACCTTACAAGTGAAGAAAACTTGCATGGTCAAGCCTTCAATCCCATTGGAACTAATCAAGTTCTTGATAGATAGCTCAAGTTCTCATACTAGGATTCTTTGTTTTCTTGATAATCACGCTCCACAAACTCCATTTGGGCAATTTGTGAGAAATATCTATTCTTGAGTGTACATTCAACAATTTGATATCCAATTTGGTAATAATAAAAGCAACCACCATTTTTTCATAATCTTTTTCTATCTGTAGTGTTGTAAGATTCCAAGGACAAGAGAACCCCCAAGAGAAAACCCAAAAAAAGAAATAAAAAGCTTCACATTCAAAACTCTAATGCCCCAAAGGAGAATCTTGTCTTTATTATATAGCAAAGAGTATTCCCTCACAAGAAACTCCACCCTTGGATTAGATACATAAATTGGTGACATATCAATGAGCTCTACTCTTAGATTACTTGCATGCATGGATGACATGTCAATTCTGGTTCTATCTAGTTGGTCAAACAAGCTTTGATGGAGGGATTATTATAGGAATCTGATAATCACATGGATGAGGTATCATTGCAAAGCTCTCAATGAGACAAACAAGGGAGAAAAGAAGGTCAACTTATTTTCCCCTTAAGGCAGATACTACACATTTTTGAGGCCTAATTCATTTGTTTAGGCCTCCACAAATTGGCTTTGAAGTTTTAAGCCTATTTTCTATTCCTACCCTACTAGTAGACGTACTCTTTTGGTGATACTTCTATATGATCTACATAGTCTATCATATATAACATCCTTCCAAATATTACCAAACTAATTTTCAAGTCTAGATAATATATCTAGTTATTGGTATTACAAACCTCTCCCTTTTAAGATGCAACATCTTTGTTACAAAGTTGTTTCTCAAAAGAATCCTCTAACACTGGTGCATGAGTCAAGTTAGCTATTGGCCCCCATGTTGTTTCATACAATGGGTAATCTTTCCACTATACAAGATATTCCACACACGGATGGTGAGTACCACAGATGTGTTTTTGGAGAATGCATTTGGCTTTATATTCTTCCGTGGTATCAATGAGTGTCAGACAATGTTGAATGTCTTGTATGGAAGAAAAGTGAGGCGGTTGGTAGGTATATATGCATAGTAAAGAAATATGGAATACTAGATGGATAGATCACTCTAGTGGTAGCTTGAGATGATAGGTCATCACGCCGATTTGATGAAGAATGGGAAAAGACCCAATAAAACAAGGCTTGAGCTTACGAGGCCTAACTAATATGAGGTTGATTGTTGACATCCAAACTTCATCCCCAACATTGAACTCCATGTGCCACTAGTGTGCATTTTCATATTGCTTCTATTGATTTTGGGCAATTTGCAACCTATGTTTGGCATTCTCTACACCCTATTTGTAACAATATGGAGTTTAGCGATGAAGTTAGTAGGGCT
This sequence comes from Lunularia cruciata, assembly GCA_948567375.1. Classification (NCBI taxonomy): domain Eukaryota; kingdom Viridiplantae; phylum Streptophyta; class Marchantiopsida; order Lunulariales; family Lunulariaceae; genus Lunularia; species Lunularia cruciata. The sequence continues at coordinate 45,989,049 of OX419761.1, read as the reverse complement.
AACCAAATAGCAAATAAGAAAAATTAGCCTAGAATATTCTAGAAGTATCTAGGAAGCTTCTTGGGAAGATTCTTGGCTAGTTTAGCTTACACCTCAAGTAAGTAGCTTCTAGGAGCTTCCAACTAGCTTAGCTTGCATGCCAAGTACGTGACTTCTAGAAGGAAGCTTCTTGGTTAACTTGGCTTGCACTCTAAGAAAGCGGCTTGAGAAAGCTTCTTCAGAAGCCTCTCAAGAGCCTTGTATGCTACCTATAAATACCAAGCCAAAGTTCATGCTATGCATTTGGAGTTTTCCTTCATTCCAGCATCCTAATGTGAGCTTCCATTCTCCTATTTCTCTCCTTGATCTTGGTCTTGTACATTGGTATTAGAGCAGTAATAGGATGGATAGAATTTATGGACCACCAAATCTACTTTTGCCAAACCATTGGGATTTTCATGTCCAAATATTACCCAAGCATCATTTCACATAGTTCATCACCTCGTGCTTTGGACAAGAGTTTTTGCATATGATCACCTTGTTTGAGGAACCCTTGATACTTCTGGTTGTAACTTATGGAGAATAGTGGACATGCTTCATCTATGTGTTAATCAATTAGATAAATTGGGAGTAGTGGGATAGAGTAGTAGCTATGGCAGCAATACCGGATGTTATCCTTGCAATGCAGTAACAAATTGAGCACCTTACTCAATTATTGTATGAACAAGACCAACAACGACAAGAAAATATAAAGAGAGCGCCAATTCAAGATGGAGAAGATTTGATTTCCAAAACCCAAGGTGTTTGAAGGCAAGAATCTTTTAGGAATAGTGGAGAATTTTGTGTTTGACTGCAAATGTTACTTTGAAGCCATCAATCGTCAAGATGAACAAAAAAAATTTCTCTTGGCTTCTAGCCAATTGGATGGTATGGCAAAACTTTGGTGGCGATTCCGAGTAGAGCGAGCTAAATGACAGATTGTTGCACCAATTTTGACATGTGCAGAATTCAAGGATGCAATACTTGCTTGATTTTAAAACTATAAAATGCCACCTGAGCCACATAAGATAAATTGGTAGAGTTGAAGCAAATTGGCTCAATAAGGAGCTACATCACACAATTTTAGAACATCATCATGTAAATTCTAGATATACAAGAAGGTGAAGTTCCGGATTGATTTGTGCAAGGATTGAAGTCTCAAACCAGATTGGAAGTGACCACGCGAGAACCACAAAACGTAAAAGAAGCCATGCAATTGGTTGAGCGCTTTGATTCCTTGGTTGCAACAACTTGGTCTCAACCTCGACCTACACAAAGCTTACTAGTACACTATGCACAGGTGGAAGAACCAACACCAATGGAGATTGATGCTATCCAAAGGAGACCCACTTGGTATAGCGGATAGAGAAAGATTGCAACAAAATGGAGGTTGTTTTTATTGTCACCAAGTTGATTAGTTCCAATAAGATTGAAGGCTCAACCTATGCAAGTTTGTTTCACTTCCAAGGTACGATATCTAATTGGGGTTGTAGGATTCTGGTTGATTCTAGAAGTTCAAAGAATTGCATGTCTATGCAAGTAGCAAAGGAATTGGGTATTCCTATCAAGCTAGTGATTGGAAGTAGATTGATGATGGCCAATGGAAGAAAGGGTTCTACATTCCATACCTCACATCTTGTTACTTTTAAGATTAGGCACGAGTATTTGGAGTGTATGAGGTTTGTAGCGGCACCTCTACACTATGATGTTATTGTAGGACTACCTCGGCTTGAATATCATAAGGTTCAATTTGATTGGACCTTACAAAAAATTCAAGTACAACGCCAAGGTAGGAATTTTGGATTAGGTGGCACCTCTGAGTAAGACAGATTTGTCAGTCCTAGGATAGGAAGTTTGTTGAGAAAGTAGCCATAAATCATGCCTTGAAGAGAGAGTAGCCCCAAGATGGGAAGTTTGCCAAGAAGGCAACCATTGAGCAAGCTTTGAAGAGAAATGAGTCTCTAGATGGGAAGTTTGTTAGTGAAGCAGCCATAGAGCAAGCTTTGGTAGAAGATAAGTCTGTTTTTGCGGTGTGAATCAAGCCAATTGCACAAAGACAATTTGAGGAGAGCCGAGAGCCTCATCAAGCAATGGTTGATCAGATAGTTCAATAGTTTTTGGATATGTTTCCAAATGATCTGCCAAAGAGATTACACTCCAATTGTGGTATGCACTTCAAGATTGAGTTATTGCTAGGGAGTATTCCAATGAGTAGACCAATCTATTGGCTCTCACCAAAGGAGTTGGAGGAGTTACAAACAAAACTTACGGAGTTTTTGGAGAAGGACTTCATATGACATAGTACCTCTTCTTGGGGAGCACCGGTACTATTTGTTCCAAAGAAGGATGGAGTACTTTGTTTATGTATTGATTATCGTTGGCTCAATATGCAAACAATGAAGAATGCATATCTCTAGCCTTGGATTGATGACTTGCTTGATCAGTTGAGTGGAGCATAATACTTTTCCAAGATGGATCTTTGCAACGGCTATTGGCAAATCTTCATTGATAGGGAGGATGTGCAAAAGACGGCCTTTTGTACAAGGTATGGGTATTTTGAGTGGAGAGTTCTACCTTTTGGGCTCACTAATGCTCCAGTAGTATTTGTGGATTAGATGCATTGGGTGTTGGATGGACTATTGGATTGATACAAGGTGGTGTTCTTGGATGATATTTTAATCTATAGCAAGACAAGCAGAACATGTGAATCACGTGTAAGAAGTCCTAAGATGACTATGATAATCGATATTTCACTACAAGAAGTCAAAATGTGCCTTTTGGCAAAAGGAAGTTACCTTCTTGGGGCACAAAATCTCATTGGAGGAGATCAAGATAGAAGAGGAGAAAGTCAAGGCCATTATTGATTGGCCTACTCCAAAGGATACTATAGAAGTATGGGCATTTAATGGACTGGTCAGTTTTTACCAACGGTTCATCAATTATTATGCTCATGTGGCTGCACCATTGACTGACCTCTTGGGGAAGGACCAAGGACTTGAGCTTCAAGTGGACCACCAAGCACAAAGAAGCATTCCAGAAGTTGAAACATATGGTGTCTTCAAGGCCCATTCTTCAACCATATGATCCTCAACTACCTGGTGTGGTTGATTTTGATGATTTTAACTTTGCAATTAGAGCAATGTTGCAACAAGAATTCCTAGATGGACTACATCCCATTGCCTTTGTATCTTGCTGACTCAATATGGCTGAAAGAAACTCCTATGCTCAAGATCAAGAACAACTTGCAATGGTATATGCCACCAAGGTATGGAGGCATTACCTCTTGGGGAAACAAGTGATCATGCAAACTGATCACAAACCATTGTTGCAGACCTTACACTTGGAACACATGTCAACATCATCAATGGAAGGAACAAATCTAATTTTTTGACATCAAACTTGAGTATGAACCAGGTATGTTCCACATCATTCTTGATGCTTTATCATGATGACCTGATTTGAAGCCTCTTCCTCTCATCACAACGGCAATTACAATGGTGTCAATTGACTCCAGGGTCCAAAATGAGTTTTAGTCAACTCTACAACAAGATCCCTTCTTCCAAATGGTACATGGTCACCTTATAGCATGCAATAAGGAGTACAACACCTTCTTCATCAAGGAGGGCCTTCTATTCCATGAGGACCGGATCTATGTTCTAGCCAAAGGTGATCTTTGACTTGTGCACCTTCAAGAAGCCCATGATTTACCTATAGTTGGTCACATAAGTATGGACAAGACCTTGGGTACCCTCCAATGCCGATGGTGGTGGCCCAACATGATGCAAGATGTTTGAGAATTTGTCCAATTGTGTGAGAGTTGCCAATGCAACAAGGCCAACAACCAGAAGCAAAGTGGACTTCTTCAACCACTTGCCATTCCATCCGCTTGATGGTAACATGTAAGCTTGGATCACATCACATCCTTGCCCAAGACAAAGAAAGGACACACAACAATCATGGTGTTTGTGGATAAGCTTAGTAAGCAAATCCACTTGGCACCAACTTGTGATACCATGGATGCTCCAACCTTAGCGCACATCTACTTTGACAATGTCTTCAAGCATCATAGGATACCATGTGTACTCATCTCCGATCGTGATCCTTGATATACTAGGAAGTTTTGGTAAGCACTCTTCTAGATACTCAACACCAAGCTTGCTTTGTTCACAGCCTATCATCCTCAAACTGATGGAAAAATCAAGCATGAAAATCATACATTGGAAGATATATTGCGTGCTTTCGTCAATGTCCACCATACCAATTGGGATGAATGTCTTGTAGTTGCAAAATTTACCTACAATAATTCTAAACAAGCAAGCACCGGATTTTCTCCTTTCTTTCTCAATTTTAGCCAAGATCCACTTGTTCCATATTCTCTTCTTGCTCCCCCTCCATCTTAGGTTCCTCATACTTCAACATTCTTGACCACTATATCCCAATCTCTCCAACAAGCCAAATCTCATCTCCTTGTTGCTCAAAATCATCAAAAACAATATGTGGACCACCATCATCATGATCTCACCTTTGAAGTTAAGTCATGTTATCCTCTAGTAACCTCCCTCTCCCCCTTGATACCCAAGTTTGTAAACTTGCCCCTAATTGGATAAGACACTTTGATGTCACCCAAATTGTCTCTCATGTTGCTTATCGACTTGCCTTGCCTTGTCATATGCGTATCCATCCTATCTTTCATGTCTCCAAGTTTAAACCCCTTATTCCTAACCCTTCTTCCTTTTCCTCTTGAGTCCAAACTCCCCCTCTTCATGTCCCTATCAATGATCATGAGGAGTAGGAAGTTGATTGTATCCTTGCACATCACCATATTCAACAAGGCCGTCAACAACATACGGAGTTCAAGGTCCTTTGGAAAGTGTATCCCCTTTATGATGCCACATAGGAACCTCTTTCTCACCTCTAGAATGCACAGACGGCCATCCAAGAGTTCAAAGCTTCATTGACGACGAGGACATCACCAACTAGCGATGGGGGAATATGTAACAATATGGAGTTTAGCAACAAAGTTAGTAGAGCTAACAAAATAGCAAATAAGACAAATTATCCTAGAATATTCCGGAAGTATCCAAGAAGCTTCTTGGCAAGATTAGCTTGCACCTCAAATAAGTAGCTTCTAGAAGCTTCTAACTAGCTTAGCTTGCATGCCAAATAGACAACTTCTAGAAGGAAGTTTCTTGAGAAGCTTCTTGGTTAACTTGGCTTGCACTCTAAGAAAGTGGCTTGAGGAAGCTTCTTAAGAATTTTCTCAAGGGCCTTGTATGCTACCTATAAATACCAAGCCAAAGCTCATGTTAGGCATTTGGAGTTTTCTCTCATTCCAACGTCCCAATGTGAGCTTCCATTCTCCTATTTCTCTCCTCGGTCTTGATCTTTTACACTATTGGACTTTAAGAAACAAAAGTGTTGAAACATCAACCTTGGTAGCCATTGGACTGGTCTTCATCAAGCTCAAAGGTGTAAAAGGATGCTCATACATGAGGAAGAATGGTGTGACCTATGTGGATGCACTCACTAAATTGTTGGAAGCAAATTCCACTAGTGGAAGTAAGGTGTCCCACCTCTCTTGCTCATCTAAGGTGAAGCCTCGGAGCATGTCTTCAATAGTGCAATTAGCCTAATCTGGTTGTACATTTGTCTATGGATGGTAAGCTATAAAGATGGGCAATTTGGTTTTGAAAAAACCAAAGAGTGTTCTCCAAAACAAACTAGTGAATTGAGTGCCTCTATTGATGATGAGCACTCATACAAGCCATTGTAAGAAAAGACTACATCTAAGTACAATTGAGCTAGTTGTGGAGCAGTAACATCCTTGGTGGTAGAACAAACTTGAATCATTTTGCTAAGTTGGTTGAACTCAAGGTTAGACTACTATGGAGTCTAACCTTGAGGTGGTCTTGGGCAGTTCAAAAACCAGATCTATGCTTACTTGTTCCCAACATTATGTAGGAGTGGGGAGTGGTAGAAGGAGTCATATGGGAGCTTGATTATAAGTTTTGTTTTGTTGATAGAGTAAGCAGATCTAAATATATTCCATGACATCATTGCTCATCTTGGACTAATAATAATGGCGTTTGACTGCATCTAAAGTCTTGTCCACTCCAATTGGATCTACAATTGAAAAATCATAACATTTTGCAAGGATGGTGGTTCTTATGTCAGTGGCATCCAAGATCCATAACTTGCTATCATGAAAGGTGAGTCCTTGGGTGCTTGTGATGCCTTTGGATGATTGAACTCCCACAATTTTGTAGTAGCAAGCATCCTTGGCCAAAATTTAGGATTCATCTTGACTTCTATTACTAGATTTTTTACCTTTGGAGTGGATAATTCATCTGCAAGTTGCTTCTTGCCTTCCATATGTGATTGTCATGTTGAACTATTGTCTCCATTCTGCCCTCCAAATCTATCAATGAGATAGATATTGTTGTGTCTTGAGGTAGACTAGAGAGGTTTGTGGTTTGTCTCTACAAACTCTACTTCAAATGCCTTCTCACCAAGATAGTGCTTCCAATGCTTGGTTGCAAGAAGAATAGTTAACTCTTCTTGTTTGATGGTGTGATGGTTGCATTTTGGTCGTAACAATTTTTGAGAGAAATATGCAACTAGGTGCCATTCATCATGCTATTCTTGTTGTTGGATTGCTCCTATTGCTACGCTTGATGCATCTATAGCCAACTTGATTGGATGTTTTGGGTCATACTATTTCAAGATTGGAGTATATAATAATGAGTTATTCAATCTCTTGAAAACCAATTCTTGTGTGGTCTCCACATCCACTTCTTCTCGTTGCCTAGTAGTGTTGTTAGAGGTTGTGCAACCTTGGAAAAGTCCTTCACAAATTGATGATAAAAGCCCATCAATCCAAGCAGCTCTTGAGTTGAGTATGATCTTTTGGAGCACTCTATTTTTGAATGACCTCTATTTTATCTGTTAACACTTGGATACCTTCCACACTTACTCTATGCCCCAAGTAATCTACTTCCAACTTGCCAAACTTGCACTTTGAGATTTTGGCATACAGTTGATTTTGTTGTAGAATTTAGAGGACTTTTTGTAGATGTTGTTGTGTTCTATCATCATCCTACTATAGACTAAGATGTCATTTAAGAAGATGATAATAGATTTATCCAAGTATGGATAAAATATGTCATCAATCAAACTTATAGAAGTGGTTGGTTTGTTGGTGAGGCCAAATGGTATCACCAAAGACTCAAAGTAACCATACCTTGTTTAAAAAGCAATTTTATGTACATCTTCCTTTGCAATCTGGATTTGGTTATAATTGCTCCGTAGATCAAATTTGGTGAAGTGTTTTGCCTTTTTGAGTTGATCAAATAGGTCATCCATGCATGATAAAGGGTATTTATTCTTCACCATTTGTTGATTTGGGCCTCAATAGTCAATGTACATGTGCATTGTACAATCTTTCTTCTTCATAAACAAGACAAGAGCCCCATATGGTGTTACCTAGGTTGGATAATCCCTTTTTTGTGGCATATTTTTGATGTGAGCCTTACATTTCTTCAACTCATGAGGTGATAGACAATATGGGGCCTTATAAGGAGATTTTTTCCTCAAAAATATCTCAATTTTATGATCTAATCTCCTTTTTGGTGGTAATCTTGAGGGTAGATCATCCAAGAAGACATCTTGAAACTCATTAACCATATCAATCAATTTCTTAGGGATTTGTCTATCAATTTATGCACTTTGGACTTTTCTTATTATATCCATGAAACATCTATATGTCTTATAAATGGGTATGATACAAAGAGATATTTCTTGCTTGTGTGATCTTTCTTTAACCCTAATAATCTTCTATTGGCAATTTTTCACTACTTTCTTCTTCCAATTGACCATAGGGTTGTAATGCTCCATCTATGGCATGACTAAGATTGCATTATAATGAGCTAATTGTATTATTTTACTACTCAATTGCTTCTTGATACTCTCCTATAGAAAGTGTTATCTTTCTAGGTAATGACTCAATCCTCTCTATTTGCCTATTAGGTAGCTCTACTTTTGCATTCTCATCCTTCTTTAGATCCATCCCCAATCTTATTGCAATAGAGCAAGACAAGAAATTCTCTATTGCTCCAAGGTCTATCAATAATTTCATCTGATTGCCTTCTAGGACTCCATTCACAACAATTACTTGTGATTTTTACTTCCTTGATTCTTGTGCACTCCTCTTCTTCCTTCCCTTGATTTTTTGCTTCTCTATTGAGCTAGTAAGGCCACAAGGTACATTTATTGATGATCTTTATTTTTGGATGTGATTTTTTCATCCTCCTCTTCAATTTGTCTTTCTATGTTGCTCAAAGATTGCTTGTATGGAGGCCGAGAGCCTCTAGGGAGATGAGGATGGTAGTTGATAGCTATGTGCCTAACTTGGCCCCAATTTTAACAACAATGTTGTTCTACTTGAGTCCCTTTGCCTTGTGGGACCCCATCTCTCCTTTCTTCTCCACATTTTTGATCTCCTTGAAGCAGTCATGCTCCTCAATCTCAAAACTAAATAGGAATTAGTACACCAAGGTAATGTGTTTCAACTTGATAATGTTGAGTAAAAGCTACCCTTTCACCTCCTCAAAGCGCCCTTGCTATTCTCTTAGTACAAGCAATAGCTTCAAAAAAATGTGAGAATTTGTATTATTATTTCATGGAGAATTTACTCTTTTAACCCTCGTTTGAAATTGTCCAAAACTTCTACTAGAATCATATCGGTTAATGCAACTTGTAGATCAAGAAATGCATCTATGTACTCTTGTATGCTATTCTTCTACTTCAACCACCATAGTCAAGTTTTGGCCATCTATACAAAATCCATGAATTGGAAGTTCTATAGCAATCCTTCCTACATTGCTATCCAAGTGACCTCTCTTCCTTATACCAACATTGCTTGTTCCCAAGCATCATTGAAGGCCTTATTTGTCAAGTACCCACATGAAAATACACCTACAAAATGATCAATGATCTCCATTACAAATAATCAAAAGTATTAGTTCATTCTTGAAATCTAGTTCTCCATTACTCCCATAGAACATTACCACTTGTAAGGCTCAATATTGCATGTCTTCTTCATTTGTAGTAACAATATGGCTTTATTGTTAACCAGGGTTGATGTCATTGGCATGAGTGACTCCTCCAAGTACTTTGGCCGTTGGTATTGGGTTTTGAGATGGTTCTCCTTCTTGCATTTCTTGAGCATTCTTGAAGGTATGTACTTGACTTTGCAATGCCTTCAGGGTCATCTTGATCTTCTAAAACTCATTCAATATCCATTGCATTCCTTGCATCAAATCCTATAATTGTAGTTCCATGATTCTTACACATGACAATACTCAAATGCTACTTCATACTTCAATAGAGAGTTAATATGATCACTTGGGAGGGGGAATGTGCTATTGGTACTACCATTGGAGCTTCAAATGCTATCACTTTGTTAATAATATTCCTTATTGAAATTATGGACTAAGAAATCCCTAAACATCACTTTTGGTCTAACCACATAACAAATTTCTACTTGAGTGTTGAAAAGGAGAGGATTTGGTACATTCGGACCCATCACAATAGAATGTAGATTTTCAAATCCCGCTCTCTATTATAGATTATTACATGAGAATCATCAAGTTTGGTGAATTCATCAATATATCCATGAACTCCGCTCTGAAATGGTAAATGAGATATATTCTCATTTGCTCTTGTTGGATATACATAACCTTGATGTAAAACAGATTCAAGAACAAAAATTATAGTGCAAAAAATTGTCTTCCAAGAGCTTCCATCCCATCCTCTCTCCAAAACACTCATAATCTATCAATTTCACTATGGTTTCTCTCCTCAAAATTACTCAATCTAAGTAGCACATGTTCCTCCAAGAAGGATGATCCACTCTCTCAGATTGAAACACCTACTTTGATACAATTGTAAGGTTCCAAGGACAAGAGAACGCCCAAGAGAAACCCAGAAGAAGAAACATAAAGCTTCACACTCAAAACTTTGATGCCTTAAAGGAACGCCTTGTCTTTACTATATAACAAAGAAGATTCCCTTAAAGGAAGCTCCACCCTTTGATCAAATACATGGATTGGTGACATGTCAACAAGCTCTACTCTTATATTAGTTGCATGTATGGGTGACATATCAATTTTGGTCCTATCTAGTTGGTCAAATAAGCTTTGACCAAAGAGAGTCTTTAGTGAATCTTCTTGTAAGATCATAGTTGCATAGATGAGGTACCATGGAAAGCTCTCAATGAGAAAAATAGGAGGAAGGGAAGGCCAAATTTTTCCTCTACCTTAGGCAGTACTTTGTACGTTTTTATACCTAATTCATCTGTTTAGGCCTCCAAAATTAGCTTTCAAGTTTCTTGGCTATTTTTGGCTTTTGCTTTATTAGTAGAAATACTCTTTTGGTGATACCTCTATCTAATATACTTAGTCCATCATATATAACATCCTTCTAGATGTTACCAAACCAATTTTCACCTTTAGATAATATGTTTAGCTATTGGTATTACAAGGACCAAGTGGTTTTTGTTGGATGGCGTTGATCTCCATTGGTGTTGGCTCCTCCACCTGTATGTAATGTGTGGGTACATTATGTGAAGGTTGAGGTTGAATTCAAGACCAAGTTGTTGTAACCAAGGAATCAAAGTGCTCAATCTATTGCATAACTTCCTCCAAGTGTTTAGGCTCCCTAATGGTTACTTCCAATTTGATGCGTGACATCAAGCCCATCACAAATCAAGCTAGAGCTTTGCCTTCTAATATATATGGAATTTTCATTATGGTGTTCTAGAATTGAATGATGTAGCTTCTTATAGAACCAATTTATTTCAATTCTACAATGTATCTCATTTGGCTTGTGTGGCATTTAAAGCTTGGAATCACACAATTATTGTACTCTTGAATTCTTCTCATGTCTAGATTGGTGCAAAAAACAACCATTCAGCTTGCTCCACTTGAAATCACCACCATAGTTTTGCCACTCTATCCAATTGGCTTGAAGTCAAGAGAAGCTATCTCTATTCATCTTGAAGATTTGTAGCTTCAAAATATCATTCACAATAAAACACAAGATTCTGCATTGCACCTTGGAGGTTCTTACTTACAAATACCTTGGGCTTGAAAAATCAGATTTGCTCTTCTCTTTCTCAAAATGGTGCTCTCTCTATATGTAATACCAATAGCTAGACATATTAGCTAGAGGTGAAAATTGGCTTGGTAACATCTCGAAGGATGATATGTATGATGGGCTAGGTAGATCAGATAAAGATATCACCAAAAGAGTACTTCTACTAATAGGGTAGAAATCAAAAATAGCCTAAAGTTGTAATACCAATAGCTAGACATATTAGCTATAGGTGAAAAATAGCTTGGTAATATCTAGAAGGATGTTATGTATGATGAGCTAGGTAGAGCAGATAGAGGTGTCACAAAAAGAGGACTTCTATTAATAGGGTAGGAGCCAAAAATAGCTTGGAAACTTCAAAGCAAAATTTAAAGGCCTAAATAGATGAATTAGGCCTTGAAAATGTGCAGATTCCTCCCTTTCCCAATTAAAAGGAAAGGCTAGCCTTCAATACCCCTTGGTTTGTCTCATCAAGAGCTTTCCAACGGTACCTCACTCATATGATTTAGAGATTTCTATAGGAAAATTCCCTAAAGATTACCTCCGGTTAAAGGTGGTTTGACCAACCAGATAGGATAAGGACCAACATGTCACCCATGCATACAACTAATCTAAGGGTAAAGATCATTGACATGTCACCCATCCATGTATCTGATCCAAGGGTAGAGTTTTCTTTAGAGTAGTCTCCTTTGCTATATTATACAATCAAGATGCTCCTTTGGGGCACCTTGTGTAGAAGCTTCAATAAAAAAAGATAGAGAGTGTTTGGTTGTGGATATAGCTTCCAAGACAAGAAGTGAACCACATATCCTATGTTATCACACTAAATTTGTATTCTTTGATGAGCACAAATATTCCTTATTGAGTGAAGGTACAACATATATATACTCAAAGGAAATAACCTAATGAATAAATTGTTCCCTTTGGTTTGAACAACTTTATTAGTGCTTCTAAAATTGGTCTTTAGGTTGGATCTTTGTAATTGGCTACTTCCAATCATTATTAATAGTGTGCTTATCATTGAAGGATGTGGTTATCTTCTTATTCATCTCATCTCCTATATCCTTGAAGTTGGTATCCATATTGATGATCTTAGGGATAGGTAAGTCTTCTTGTGCATTCTTCTTGTGCTCCTTAGTCTACTTGTAGGGATTCTCCCAATGGTCACCTTATGCTCTTTCCCTCCTACTTCTCATTTCCTACACAATTGTAGGTAAATTAAGCCCCAATTCCAAAGTAAAAAAATGTTAGGTGTTTACTTTTGAGTGACTCACCTTTGTAATGCATTGCACACTATTGACCATTGGGTAGCATAGAATTACCTCAAGGATCTTCCTCATTTCTCTCCTAATCTTCACCATGTTCCCAATCAAAGAATTGACAAACTTTGAAGAAGATACAACCACAAAGAATCTAAATTGGCCATTCACTCTTTAAATTAATAACAAAAGTGCTTGGTAGAAAGTGAAATTACTCAGGAGGCACTTGATTTTGTAGAAAAAATTCTTCAATCATTGGTCCTGAATAGTTAGGCCATTATTGTCTACACGCAACATTTTCAATGTGCACCACGATCTGTAATGGCAATTCTTTAGTTCAAAGGATGGCATATTCAAATTTACATATGTTCTTTTGTCCCAAAGATCTTTGGCTCTAAATAAATTTTTACTTGTTACCTTTGCTTTTGACTCTTTTTTGGACTCTTTGAACTCATAAGTCCAAAGAAGAGTTAGAAGCAAAGGTAGACAAGAGTTGACTTCTTCATACCCATTTCCTTGTACTATATTATTTTTTGAGGTTGTGTTCTTTATACCTTGACAAGTAAAAGGATGTAATTCAAGCACACTTGAAAAAGAGGTTTCTACCCTTGAACACATGAATAAATCACTTATCTTCATTAAAAGTAAAAAATTGCAAAATATTGCAACTTTTAACAAAATGTGTGCACCACATATACTATCAAGATGAAATAAATTTCTTTAGATAAATAAGTTCTCAATCTCATTAACTTGTGCTCCTAATAAGCTACTCAATTGTTCTCATTGGATATTGCAACAACTTCTCTATATATTCAACGTGTCTAATTTGTTAAGTTTGTATTATGCAATTTTTATAATATGTGATATGATATCCATGGTGCTAGCAATAAAAGTATCTTCTACTTTGATATTATCATTTCCTATCTAAAATAGGAAATACTTGTATTGGATAACATAAGTATCTATAAGAGCCACTTTTTTCTCTTGTTTATTGTGGATGAGCATGACTTATGAAGATAATGTAATTACTAGTATTGAAGATATCATGGAGTAAAATCTCTTGGCAATCTGCATGACTTCAACCAAGTTATTTCTTAATGATCTCCATCTTTCTATAAGGCTTCAACCCAAAAATAAAATTATCTAATGCTTTTTATGCATGGTTCACCTAAATTTATATGAGTTTTTCCAAGATTAAACCACATAGCATTCTACTAAAGTAACATAATCTTGATAGAAATATAGAAATCTAAGTTTTCACTTGAGCTCTTGCAATGAATTAATTAGCACAACTAATGCATGTTATTCTTGCTCTATTTGAAATGTGATATTTTGCAATGCATACTAATTTTTTTTGTAGTAAATAAGATTTTATGAACATTAATTGATATAATACTTGGTCAAAACTATTTCTTAATTGAATATACACTATCACGCCAGTTCTTAAAATCACTTTCACTACAAATAAATTCCAAGTCAATTGTAAAGGTGATGATTCATTCCACTCCAAAGGTTATGTGTAATCTTCCCAAAGGGCACAAATCCAAAGGAGTCTACACATTGGCCAAATGTTATAATATTTTATTCCAATCTTTTGACTACTTTGGCTCATTTATGACCTTTCAACATAGTGCTTTTTGCCTTCAAAACCCCAAGGATCACACACCCTAGACAAGTAAAAATGTCTTCCTACACTCAAACACTTGTGTTCTTACTATATATATATATTCATCACCACTACTTAAAAAAGACATTCATCAGTACTTATGTTAGAAGCAAACAATGACAAAGAACTTAGAGAGCTTTTCACTAAGCTTTAATTAAGAAAGAATGAACCTAATTTACATTGGACTTAAGCCTTAAATACTTTCTCTTGCTCAATCCCAAATAGATCTAATGATAAAAGTATTTCAAAGATCCTACATACAACTAAATTATACACTACGAATCTAATCCTATTTTATCCTAACCACATGTAGGTATATGAGGTGCCTTACACATGTTAGGGAAGGTATCCAGTTTTCCCTAAAGATAATTTGAAATCTAGCTTCTTTATACTTACAACTCCAAAGGTTACTTATGCAAAGGCACTTCAACAACAAAGATATACAACTACAAAGGCCTTTGGACTATTTCCTACTCCAAAGATCCTACAACTATAAAAAACTTCATAAATATCTTTATCCCAAAATATTGATGCAAAGAACTACCTTTGCCTCTAGAAGTTGTAATAAGGAGCTTGATCCTCTCCTTATATTCTACAATTTATAGGAAGATGGATTTGGGTGGAATTGATGAAAGTTCAATCAATGTGCTCCTAAGGTTTAATTGCTTATTTATCTAGCTTCTCATCATCATAGACCTTCCTCTTCAACCTTTGGATCTGTAGCTTAAGTTTGTGGATCTTTATCTTGATCTCTTTCCTTGAGCTACTTCTTCCAACATCTCCACAAATTGGTCCCAAATATCCTCCAACTATTGGAGGATCTTTGTACTCTCCTCTTCTGAATGACCATTTGTTGCTCAAAATTTTGCATTGATCTCCTTCATTAATTGATGTTGGTCTATTACACTCTCTTCCTTCTCCTTCTTTAGCTTGGCAACTATCCTTTCAATTTGAATAGCCATTTTGCTCCAATACTTGTTGAATTGCACATAAAGGATCTTGGCCTTCTTTAATGCTCCCTACTTCCTCATCCTTGGCACTTAGCTTCTCTTTGTACCCCATGCTACTTACCTTTGGCCTTGAGCCAAAGGGCCCTCAGTTGTCCTTGTAGCTTCCTGATTTCTTCATGTTTCTCTAGAAGTGGAGTGTTATGCTTCTTCATCTCAAAGTTTTCATGTACTCATGTTCATATTCATGTTTATTCATGTTCATGTTTTCATGTTCTCAAAGAGTCTTTAACTTCTTTGCTTCCTCCTTGTAAAGTTTTGCATCTTCCCATCTCCTCTTTTGCATTGGCTTGCTTTGGTTTCATGAAGTAGGAGTTCTTGTGCAGCCTTTGGACAAGAGAGTTATAGTTGGTGATATCTTTGTAGGAGTTTTGGTAGGTGGACAAGATCTTCTCCATCAGCTCCAAGAATGGCCCCACCAAATGTATGAGAAACTACAATCCTTCCTTTATTTGGGCTTTCTATTCTTGGAATAAGATTGCACTCAATATAGTTGGTAATGTCTTCAAAGGGTCTTCTCCTTCATCTATGATATCAATCTTGATTTCTCCTTGACCTTTGGATGGCTTGGGTTCTTCTTCTTTGTTTTCCTTCTCTCCTTTGGTCTAGTGCTCATCTTCAACTTGGTGTAGTCTTTGGTCTTCATGCACAATGGCCCAACTTCTTGATTATGACTATGGTGTCCTTTGGCCTAAATGTACCTTCAGAGTTAGTAACTCCTTTGGTACAAAGACCTTCTTGCTCCTTTTGGTCCATGGCTAGCTTGTCTTCATGAGTGCTCTACACCTCTTTACTTGGAAAGGATTGAGCATCTTTGTACTAGTACACTTCTTTGGACCAGGTTATTGACTTTTGTAGGGTGAGAGTTACCTTCTTCCTCCTCTTCTATTGTATATTTGGCTTTGTGCTCCAAAGATACATCAATGGCCTAAGGATTCTTCATCTACCTATGGATTTGTACTTGGGATCATGTAGGCAATGACCTCTTCTTTTTCACCATGGTTATTCCCTCTTCATCCAATTTCACAAATTTCCCTTTCTCCTTGTTCTACTCATTTGCAAGTTGATATCTACAAATGAGTGCCTTACCTTTGGGTTGTGAAGTGAAGTGATCCATTGGATTCAAGTGGTTAGAACTTCTTCCTCTTTGACTTAGTCAGGAGATTTAACCCCATGTAGAAGTGGGTTGTAAGGGATGTAAGATGTATCTCTCCACCATACTCCTCTGATTCTTCAAGGAGGCTCCTCATCTACACATAAAACATATGGGCTCAATTTATTAGTTCTCCCTACAACATATGTTTGAAGAAGATAACTTTATTGCTATTCCAGTAAGTTGTACTCTTTGGCATGAATAACATCAAATCAGTTATGATAACTTCATAACTGATTTGACCATTGACCTTTGGGTTGAGTCTTTGTAACTACACATCCTTTATCTACTATTGGTTCTTGGATTCTTGAAGGAAGCAATGAAGACCTTTTCCAACTTTGTGCCTGGTCTTGTGTATTGCATGTAAATTGTCATTGCTCTAAGCTATGAGCTCTTTGGACCAAGAACATTCATCCACTTCCACTCCATCCATGTGAATAAATTGCCTTGAAGGTCTACTTGGTCCTTCTTCCTCCACATCTTATCTCCTAAATAATAGCAATATCATTCAATTCCCAATTCTAGAGCAAGAAAGCAAGGCGCTTGCTCTAGAGACCTCAGTCCTACAATACACTACCCACTTGGGGTATGAAGGATAACTTTAAAGACTCTCCTCCTCTACTTGGTGTAAATACCATGTTTCCGTTCAAAGATAGTAAGCGTACAAAGAGAAAGGTGAAAGTTGGAGCTCAAATGCAAAAGTTGGGACAACTACAAAGGCAACAAAGAACTACAAAGGCTTGGAATCCCAAATTTTTTCTCCAACTTGCAACTAAATTTACTATAGAAATGAAATTGAGTTAGTGGGCACTTGCATATATACTCAAAATCTTTCAATGGGTGTGAGGTCACTCTCCACACATGCAAGACCTTTATTGAATAGAAATTGCATTTGGCAGCAATTCTTTATCCAAGTGGTGGAGCATTTAAATTGATGTACGTCCTTTGGATGCAATGATATATGGGCCAAAGGTCATCAAAGGTGAAGGTTCTTTGCCCCCCATCACCTTTGGGCTTGTCTCCTTTTGCATTCTTCCTTTCAAGAACCTTAGGCTTTGTACTTTTTTCATTTGGAATTTGCATGAACAAAGACAACTCCAAAGAAAATCAACTAATAAATTTTCCCTCCTAAAAAAATAATTACTTGTTAGAATGACAATATCAAAGAAATACTTATCAAAATAACATACTTTAAGCTAATCAAAATTTATTAAGCATCACAAGGATACAAATAATTTGGATGTGGTTCTTTAAGAGATTTATAGATTCTATTTGGTCTATTCATACTTTAATACCAATCATAGAAAGGTTCCTAACTACCTTCTATATATCATTGTATGAAACTTCATACAATCATATCTTGTATTATTACATAGTGTATAATTACTGTCTTAACTACACTTAAATTTGAATGAAAGTGTGATTGAATATATTTAACTTACAAAGTATTTGTATATTTGAAGATTGTATCAATACAATAACTCTATTTCAGATTATTTGTATTATAAATAATATATAAGTTAATAAATAAATATCATATATAATAAATATCATATATAATAAATATTATATATAATAAATATTATATATAATAAATATTATATAATAAATATTGTATTATAAATAATATATATGTTAATACATATATATCATATATAATAAAACATTAAAATTTGATAATATAAATTACTTTCTATTCTTGTGTTTATGAAGAAAACTAATAAAAGTAAAATGTGAAATCTTCTTTCATTTTAAAATGCTTCTATTATCTATTAGCTTAACTAGTTAAAGAATATGCTAAAAATCAAGTATTATCACCCCCTTACTCTTCATCTTTATGTATTATATTCAAATATTTTACAAAATATATATTATAAAATTTTAGAAATATCTATATTATGCCACCTCTAAAAGTTTTGTAGTCAAGTTTTTTATTTAGTTATGAAATAGGTTGAGTCTTAATCATAGAAAATTTATTATTAAAAATACATCTCCAAAATTTTGATTTTAAGTTGAGTGAAATCACTTATGTAAATATGGGAGCACTATTCAAATTTTATTGTGACATGAGAAAATATGATCAAACTGCAATTTTGAAATATAAGAAGGGCAAATGTGTAGGAAACACAAAGGATGGGAAGAGCCCATCAAGCCATACAAGGTTGAGACAAAATAGGTAAAATGAAGCTAAGCCCCAATAGAATTGATATGAGAAATCTGCCCTACTGCACCTAAGATATCCAAGCTATGCAAGTTGTACAATCTACAAACAACTAGAGCATCCAAAGAAGCATCACCTAGTGTGATTGCTTTCTTATGGATTGCACTAGCCACTGCACTTTGTAGAGCAATGGACACACACTGTCTAAAATATACTATAAAGTGTGAGAGTGAGAGTGGTACCTCTTGGCGCCTAACATGATAAGCTCTTGTGCATTCCCTAACAAATGTGTCAAATGCCATGTCCATTGCTCCATATAACTCCAAGGCTAGAGGAACAAAGAGGTGACCTTGCTGCATATCCCTACACTTGGAGACCTTGCAAGTTGCTGTTGCACTTGTCACCCATCTAGAAGGATGGGTAGTCACTCCCTTTGAAATTATATCATGCATAGGGTCAGTAACCACAACATCCACTATTATCACCTGATCATCTTGGACCAAATATAAGTTTATTGTGACATGCGTTATGTGCAAAGCAAACGAACGCTCTCTCCAAGCCAAGTATCCACTCTCTTGTGCCATAGCAAACACTATATCCCTAATAGCATGATGTGTAGCTATCGTTTGTCCTCCAAAAGGACATCATATCACATGGACCTCATCTGCATCTAGTGTAGAACCACACTCACAAGTGAGTAATGAAGATGCAAATGGGTGGACTAAACCTAAGTGAAACTCCATTTTTGTAGAGAAAATAGCTGGTGCGAGTCAAAATGCCCTTATGCACAATCAAGCTAGGATCCAAGAGCCTACATCCTTGCAGGACCAAGAGCAAAGACATACTCTAGTAGCCTAAAGAATGGATGAGTCAACTAAGAGAGAATGTAGCATATGTTTACATTGTTGCTCCATCAAAGAAGATTTTAAACCTCTAGTCCAATCTAACAATAGGGAGGCAAAATATAGAACATACTCAAGTGATTGTGGGAGTAAACTATCTCTTTTCTATCATAATAAAATTTGGAGAGAAAAGGATCCCTCCTCCACATATGCCACATAAGTCTCTTAAACCGGCCTATCAAGAACCACAAAACAAGAGGAAAGTAGGGATATCAAGAGAGCCCAACTACCCAAAAATGCAGTAGGTGCCATCTCCTCCATAGATAACAAGCCAACTCCTCCACACAAGATGGTAGAGATATCTATCTATATCCCAAATCCCCTATCATACACTCAAATATCCTTGGTCCATTAATATCACCAAAGACTCTCATAATCCTCCTATCAAAGGCTCTCAAACACTATAAGAAGGTCAAGGAGGGGGGAAATGTGCAAAAGAGGTAAGTTGGTCTATGAGCAATATTAGAGGAGAGTATACCAAATGCCACCTATGGATCTCCTAGTAAAGGGAGGTCATCCACTTGGAGAATATCCTCTGCAAGAGCATCATCTAAGAAGCATGTGAAAGAATCCTTGGATCCTACTAGCACTCCAAGTATACATAGTTCATTTGTAGAAGTGATACACCCGTCTAGAAGTTCAAGGTGAGGAGTGATACCTAAAGGGGACCATGCCCTACACTTTGACACCTTGAATCTCAAGCATACTAGATATAGCTTGGTAGTCAAGTGGTCAAAGGCATGCTTAATCTAATCTACAAGGCCCATGATGTATGTATCATTTTCCATGGAAGGAAATACACAACCTTACATGGCTAAAGTAGTAAATAAGAGAGCTCTAAAGTGATCCATGGCAAATAAAGGCCCCCCGAAAGGATCTTTCTAATATGTACTAACATTTGACTTCAAGACTATGACTCCTTTTGTGAAAAATCATGCTAGTTGTAAAGGGAAGCAAGAAGACCATAAAAAGGACCACACAAAATGAATAAGACTTGCCAACAATCCACCAATCTCCCTAAGCTCTCTAAAGATGGATGTTTGTGAGATGTTATTAAAGTATTCTCAACATCCACTTGTAGGGTGACCCACTCTGGATGGATATCTAGGAGTGCCCTAATGCCTAGAGATATAGCCTCACATCCTCTAGGTGTAGCTACTCCAAACTAATGTGAACTAAGGTGCTATTGAAAGTGAGAATGATGTTGAAGGACAATGGTGTGGCTAACCAAACACAAAAAGATCATTCTAATGGCAATCTGTCTAATGCCTCTTGTGTTGTTCTCCATTGTAAGAAGTTGACTACCACCTAACATCCAACTAACATACATAGGAATATCTCCTCTTGCTACTACTGCAATCACCTAAAACAACTCAATAAAACTACTAGAAGGATCATCTCTCTAAAAGTAATCTTTGAGATGCTCTTATACCATTCTTGACAAGCCAAGCCTCCTAAGGGAAGGCAAGAGGAATGCACAATATTTGTGCAAAAAGTGATCTATTAAGAAATAAAGGCTCCTCAAGCTAATAATCTAAGACCTCTAGTGGTAATCCCTCTATTGCTATAAGATGTAGTATGCATAGAGAAAAGATAGTCTCATCAGTAGGACTAGCAATAGACAAAGAGTGTAGCGGTTGTGTTGCTCTACTAAACTCTCTCACTTGATCCAATGCCTTACACCATCATAATTGAGTAGACTATGTGGTATCTTATGGCAAAACCTATCTCTTAGAACATGCAACCCTAATAGACTCCTCTTGTAAGGCCGCCTAATCCCCCACTCAAGATTGACAAAATCTAGCAACTACCTTTCTATGCCTTACATGTCTCCCTCTAGCAAAACAAAGACACCATTGAGGGAGTAAGAGGAATGAGAACCATGTTAACTCATCCAAGGGATCACGTGCCAAATGATCACGTGGTAAGAAAAAAGCCTATCTACCCTCATCATGGAGTGTATGGGGTAACCTATGGAATAAACATGGACATGGAAAACTAGTCTCAAATAACCCCAAAATGAAACTTGCTTGAGAAGTTAATTGCTCCAATGTCATACCATTTGTAGTGTTGCACCTAGATTGCTCGGACACTAGAAATGAAGTGATAGTAGTTAGAGGTATTTTAGTAGTTTCCCATAGACTACTTTCCGATGGTCAGATTTTGTGTTCAGGGTACTGACTTCATGGTGGGGCTCACCGTCCCTTTGCACCATCAAGTGTGCCGTTAGCATGACCATTAGGGTTCCAAACCTAGCTCGAGTCCAAGGGTATACTTTTGAAGTGCAGCTCTAGAGAGCTCACTTCTTTGATGTTGAGACTTCGAGTTCCTAGCTATGGTGGACAGAGACCAGCAAGCGTCACCTGGATTCTCTTTGCTAGAGTGGGTGTGACTTGACTTTAATCAATGTCTAATTGTTGATAATTTATAGAGTGATAGATCAAATAGTGATATGAGTTGAGTTGATTCAAGTGTTGTAAACAATCTGATTACATCAGAGAGGTCAAGTCAGGGGGAAATTGGGTGCAAGAATTGAGAGTGTTGGTGGTATCTCTAAGACTTGTTGATCGTTGGTAACTCGATCAAAGCTCAAGTTTTCCATGGTGTGCAGAAGCTTGTTCAATTGATGCAATTTGGCAGTGAGATAGATGGTATGCGGAAGCACTAGCTAATTTTTGAGCAAAGAAGAAGCAAATTTTGAGTAGTGGTTGTGATTTTGAGCTCAAGAAGTGAAGGCAAGACCAATTTGTTATGAGTTGGGCTCAAAAAGTGAAATTGAAGGTGGAATTGGGAACCTACCCCCGTGAATTTGTGATTTGGAGAAACTTGTTTTTTCAATTTGGCTCAAGTGAAGAGTTAGTGGAGGATATGGTAGTCAACCAACTTTAGGGTTTATGTCAGATTTTTGCTGGAGTTTATGTCAAATTTTGGCCAAATTTGGTTTCAAGGCATAGTGCTATGAGCTATGAGCTATGAGAGGCTAAAAAGGCCTAGAAGGACCAAAAGTCTAGCTTGCTAGCATGAGGCTAGCTAGTTTAGAGTAGATCTTGGTCATTGTTTGGCAAAATCTGCCCATCCTGCTAAATTGTGCACAATAGGGTCTAGATCTATTGTTCTTAGACTGGTGCCCTAACCAACTAGTCCATCCTCACTTGTTGGCCTAGTGACTGTGCCACTATTATCTATACACTTGTAGCTTTGGCTAGGAGAGGTAGTTTGATCCCATTCTTGGTGATCTTAGTAGCTTCCAATGTAGATATAAAATTCTCTTACGTCAAATGCTAAATGGTGGTAGAGTCAGTCTTGTGTTGCTTTATGAGATGGAGGGTTTTCATTTAGATTCTTGTGATTGGACCTCCTCCATTTTCTACTTCTTGTTTGTGCACCACATTTGTGTGAGGTACCCTAAATTTAGAGCGTTGGTGCTTTAGTGTGCTCTCAGTAGTGAGGCAAGAGTGATGACTAGTTAGACTACCTTTGTTTCTCTCCAGTGAGGCAAGAAGTGATGACCTGTAGATTGTGAAAGTGCGTGCTGTGATGGTACAATACAGGTTGCCTTTTCCCCTAGTATAGTTATCTTAGTTAGAGTTACATTAGTGGGTGGTGCTTAGTTGGTGTTGGCACTTGGTGGAATACTTGCGGTTGTGGTTGCAATTGGTAGTTTTGGTTTATAGTTACTTTGTCACGATGGAGTTCTTTGGGGATTCTAGAGGAGTGAGCCCTACAATTTGTAGTGGGTTTACTCAAAGTGGTGCTCGATATCAGCCTATATCTTAGGCCCCAATGAAGGAGGAGATTGACTGACTCTGAGTTAGAGTTTGACACAAGAGTTGATTCAATTGAGAGTGCACTTGGTGTATCTGCACCATTGTTGTGGGACATGGACAAGATTTATGGGGCCTCCAAAGGCCCTAAGTGTAAAAGATTGAATCCAAGGAGAGAAATAGGAAATGGAAACTCACATTGGGACATTTGAATGAGAGAAAACTTGGAATGCTTAGCATGAGCTTCGGCTTAGGTATTTATAGGTAGCATACAAGGCCTTTGAGAAGCTTCTCAAGAAGCTTCCTTCTAGAAGCCGTCTACTTGGCGTGCAAGCTAAGCTAGTTAGAAGCTTCTAGAAGCTACCTGCTTGGGGTGCAAGTTAACTAGTTGTGAAGCTTCCCAAGAAGCTTTCTAGATGCTTTTGGAATATTTTAGGCTAATTTGGCTTATTCCTTAATTCGTTAGCCTTACTAGCTATGTTGCTAAACTCTATATTGTTACATATTTCCCCATTGCTAGTTGGTGACGTCCTCATTGCCATTGAAGCTTCAAACTCCTGGATGGCCATCTGTGTATTCTAGAGGTGAGAAAGAGGTTCTTATGTAGCATCATGAAGGGGATACACTTTCCAAAGGACCTTGTACTCCATATGTTGGCGGCGTCCTCGTTGGATGTGGCAACGTGCAAGGATACGATCAACTTTGTTCTCCTCATGATCATTGATAGGGATTGGGGGAGGAGGAGGTTGGACTCAAGAGGAGAAAGAAGAGGGATTATGAACAAAGGGTTTCAACTTGGAAATATGAAAGACAAGATGGATGCACATATGAGGAGGCAAAGCAAGTCAATAAGCAATAGGAGAAACAATTTGGGTGACATCAAAAGGTCCTATCCAATTAGGGGTAAGTTTATGAACTTGGGTATCAAGTGGGAGAGGTAGATTACTAGAGGATAACATAACTTTATTACCAACTTCAAAGGTGAGATCACAACGATGATGGTCCGCATATTGTTTTTGACGGTTTTGAGCAACAAGGAAGTGAGATTTGGCTTGTTAGAGAGATTTGAAGATGGTGGTCAAGAAGGTTGAAGTATGGGGGACTTGAGACGGAGGAAGAGCAAGAAGAGAATGTGAGACAAGTAGATCTTGGCCAAAATTGAGAAAGAAAGAAGAGAATCCGGTGCTTGCTTGTTTAGAATCATTGTATGCAAACTTCACAGCTCCAAGACATTGATCCCAATTGGTATGGTGAATGTTGATGAAGGCATGAAGCATATCTTCCAAGGTGCAATTTGCATGTTCAGTTTGTCCATCAGTTTGATGATGATAGGCTGTGGACAAGGCAAGCTTGGTGCCAAGTAGCTAGAAGAGTGCTTGCCAAAACTTTTTGATGAAGCAAGGATCACGGTCAGAGATGAGTACATCTGGCATCCCATGATGTTTGAAGACATTATCAAAGTAGAGTTGCGCCAAGGTTGGAGCATTCATAGTATCAACCGTTGGTGCCAAATGGATTTGCTTACTAAGCTTAACTACAAACACCACAATTGTTGTGTGACCTTGTTGTATGACCTTGTTGTATCTTGGGTAAGGAGGTGATGAGATCTAAGCTCATATATTCCCAACGAGTAGCTGGAATGGGAAGTGGCTGGAGGAGTCCACTCGGCTTCTAGTTACTGGTCTTGCTGCATTGACAACTCTCACACGATCGGACAAAGTCTTAAACATCTTGTGTCATGTTTAGGCTACACTATTGGCATTGGAGGGTGTCCAAGGTCTTGTCAACTCCCATATGACCAGCTATTGGTAAATCATGGGCTTCTTGAAGGCACACAAGTCGAAGATCACCTTTGGCTGGAACATAGATCTGGTCCGCATGGAATAAAAAGCCTTCCTTGAAGGAGAAGGTGTTGTACTCCTTGTTGCATGCTGTCAGATAACCATGTACCATTTGGAAGAAGGGATCTTGTTGTAGAGCTGATTGAAACTCGTTATGGACCTTGGGGTCAATTGACACATTGTAATTGCCACCGTGATGAGAGGAAGAGCCTTCAAATCAGGCCGTCGTGATAGAGCATCAGGGATGACATGGAACCGACCTAGTTTGTACCCAAGTTTGATGTCAAAAAATTGGAGTTGCTCTTCCTATCGATGATGTCAACTCTTCATGTGCTCCAAGTGTAGGGTCTACAACAATGGCTTGTGTCAATTTGCATGATCATTTGTTCCCCCAAGAGATAATGCCTCCATACCTTGGTGGCATATACCATTGCAAGTTGTTCCCAATCTTGAGTAGAGTAATTTCTTTCAGCTATATTTAATCAACAAGACACAAAGGCAATAGGATGTAGTCCATCTGGGAATTCTTGTTGCAATACAATTCCAATTGCAAAGTTAGAAGCATCAAAATCAACCACACAAGGTAGTTGAGGATCATATGGTTGAAGAATGGGTCTTGAAGACACCATATGCTTTAACTTCAAGAATGCTTCTTCATGCTTGGTGGTCCACTAGAAGCTCGAGTTCTTTCCTAAGAGGTCAGTCAATGGTGCAGCCACATGAGTATAATAGTAGATGAACCATTGGTAAAAACTGGCCAATCAATTGAATGCCCATACTTTTGTAGCATCCTTTGGGGTAGGCCAATCAATAATGGCCTTGATCTTCTCTTCTTCCATCTTGATCCCCTGTGATGAGATCTTATGACCCAAGAAGGTAACCTCCTTTTGCCAAAAGGCACACTTTGACTTCTTGTAGTAAAATTTCCATTGTCGTAGTTGTCTTAGGACTTCTTGCACATGATTCACATGTTCTGCCTTTGTCTTGCTACAAATTAAGATATCATCCAAGAACACCACCACAAACCAATCCAATAGTCCATCCAACACCCGATGCATCTGATCCATGAAGACTACTAGAGCATTAGTGAGTCCAAAAGGTATAACTCTCTACTCAAAATGCCCATACCTTGTGCAAAAGGTCGTCTTTTTCACATCCTCTCTATCAATAAGAATTTGCCAATAGCTGCTATGAAGATCCAACTTGGAAAAGTAGTGTGCTCTACTTAGTTGATCAAGCAAGTCATTGATCCAAGGTAAAGGATATGCATTTTTCACGGTTTGCTTATTGAGCCAATGATAATCAATATAGAAACAAAGTCCTCCATCCTTCTTTGGAACAAATAGTACCGGTGCTCCCCAAGGAGAGGTATTATGTCATATGAAGTCCTTCTCCAACAACTCTGTAAGTGTTATTTGCAACTTCTCCAAATCTGTTGGTGAGAGCCGATAGATTGGTCTACTCATTGGAGTACTCCCTGGCAATAACTCGATCTTGAAGTGCACACCTCAATTGGATGGTAATCCCTTTGGCAAATCATCCAAAAACATGTCCGCAAACTCCTTAACTATCCAATCAACCATTGCTTGATGAGGCTCTCGGCCCTCCACAAATTGTTCTTGTACAATCTGCTTGATCCACACCGTGAATATAGACTTATCTTCCTCCAAAGCTTGCTCTATGGCTGCTTTACTAACAAACTTCCCTTCTAGGGACTCATCTCTTTTCCAAGCTTGCTCCTTGGTTGCCTTCTTGGCAAACTTCTCATCTTGGGACTCATCTCCCTTCCAGGTTTTCTCTATGGCTAAGCCCCTCACAAATCGATCCAGAGCTTCACCTTCCAATATATCTAGAATTTGCATGATGGTGTTTTGGAACTGCGTGATGTAACTTCTTACAAAGCCAATCTGTTTCAACTCTACCAACTTATCCCGTGCAGCTCATGTAGCATTTATAGCTTAGAACCAACTAATTATTGTGCTTTTGAATTCTGCCCATATCAAGATTGGTGTAACAATTTGTCATTCAACTCACTTCACCATAGCTTTGCTACTCCATCCAATTGGCTAGAAACCAAGAGAATCTACTTTTGCTCGTCTTGTAGATTGGTAGCTTCAAAATAACATTTGCAATCAAACACAAAATTCTCCACCGCACCTGGTAGATTCTTGCCTTCAAATACCTTGGGTTTAGGGAATCTGATCTGATCTTCTTCTCTTCGAATTGGTACTCTCTCCACCTGCTCTTGTCATTGAAGATCTCATTCATCTAACAATCAAGTAAAGTGCTTGATTTGTTGTTGCATAGCAAGGATAACATTGAGTATTGCCACCATGGTTGCTACTCTATCACACTACTCCTAATCTGTCTAATTTATTAACACATAGAAACAACATGTCCATCGTTCTCCATAAGTTACAACCGGAAGCACCAAGGGTTCCTTAGATATGGTGATCATATGTAGAAAATCTTGTCCAAAGTGCAAGGTGATGAATTGTGTGAAACGATACTTGGGTAGTATTTGGACAAATGGTTTGGTGGAAGTAGATTTGGTGGTCCATAAATTCCATCCATCCCATTCTTGCTTTGATACCAATGTAAAAGATTAAATCCAAGGAGAGAAATAGGAGAATGAAAACTCACATTAGGACACTTGAATGAGGGAAAACTTGGAATGCCTAGCATGAGCTTCGGCTTTGGTATTTAAAGGTTGCATACAAGGCCTTTGGGAAGCTTCTCAAGAAGCTTCCTTGAGCCACTTCCTTAGAGTGCAAGCCAAGTTAACTAGGAAGCTTCTCAAGAAGCTTCCTTCTAGAAGCTGTCTACTTGGCATGCAAGCTAAGCTAATTAGAAGCTTCTAGAAGCTTCCTTCTAGAAGCTACCTACTTGGAGTGCAAGTTAACTAGTTGGGAAGCTTCCAAAGAAGCTTCCTAGATGCTTTTGGAATATTCTAGGCTAATTTGGCTTATTCCCTACTTCATTAGCCTTACTAGCTACATCGCTAAATTCCATACTGTTACACTAGGCATTACTTTGGTATAGTGGGTACCATTGAGTTGGATGACTTCATCTAGGAGATTAATAGTTGGTGTGATCTACAGTAGATGCGGAACCCAACTTTGTTTACACCATTCATGGCATGGAAGAGATTGTTTCAACATTTAGAGGGTCCACCAATGGATGACTATCATGAGTTTAGGAGAGCTCATTTGAAGGAGATTGAGTTATGGAGATATTATTGGTCTCCAAACTATGTCTCTATCACTTTAGGCTTGATTGCCAAGAGTAGATTGGCTGTACCCAAGAGTTCTAGCTCAAGTAGTGTTGGTGGAGCTAGTGGAGGTGCACTAGTTGGAGATAGTGCTACCACGAGTGGAGGTACCGCATGTAGGAGTGTGGATAGCCCAAATCCTATGGAGCAAGTGGAAGGCCTAGTGGATCTAGACCCTTACTTTCCATTTCAGGTCAGCAATAGCCAATGAGTGGTATTGTTACTTGTGGAACTTGTGGTGGAAATCACCGTTGGAGAGAGTGTACTCAAGGCAATAGACCTAATACCTCTGGTGCATCATAGCCCGCATAGAGGTAGTGTGAGCATTGCCAAAAATTTGGTCACACTAGTGATAAGTGCTTTGACCTACATCTAGAGTTACGGAGTGGTAGGGTTGCTATGGCAGGTAGTAGAGGAGCTCCACCTCATGGAGGACAAGGTAGTAGAGGTGGTGGTAGAAGATCTACACCTAATAGAGGTGCAATACCTGCCCTTACTTCTGATACAACTATGGCTACTCGGATTGAGCAGTTGGAGCAAAGATTAGCTAGTATGGCTATTGCTCAAAGGAGATCAGATTCCGGTGCTGAGGCTTCCACCTCATATTTTGGTGATAAAGATGCTTTGGACTTCAAGTGCGGAGTAGCACAAGTGGATATATCTACAATAGTGACTAAGAGTGCAATATGTGCTCCAAAACCTAGAGGAGCATTAGTGGAGTTGGATCCACAAAGAGGAGAGGTTGGGAGACAAGTAAGACTTCCCCAATCTTTCATGCTATCTAAGGTATCAAAAACGACATCCATGGCTCGTAGACATCTCAATGCAGGTGTGGTAGGTGGTGATGGGGTGCATGATGGACTACCTACTAGTCAGCCACCTGCTACTACACAAACTGAGTCTAGCACGATGTTGGGGGCGGTTGAGCTGATTATGCGGTGCACTTTGTTTTCAGCCAATGACATGTTTACATTAGGAGTTGATCTAGCCCCAATGTTCTGGTTGGCTACCACACTTTGTGAGAATAAGAATGATGCAGTTCCTACTACTAGAGCAGAGGTGGTTGATATTGGAGCTGACTTGGTTGAGGAGCATGGGATCCATTCAACAACCAATGGTTTATGGTAAGCAACAATAGCAACTAGACTAAAGGAGTTGCCAACTAGACCAACCTTGAGAGAGCGTGGTTCACACCTGGTGTTGTCCTATTGGATAACTAGAGGGGGATTTTCTGCTTGGTGGGAACTTTAGGGAAGGTCTATACACCACAAAGAGTCTTGTTAGACTCTGGTACGCAACACCTTATGTTGGGAAAGGCTGCAGTAGTCAGTTTGGAGTTACGGAAGACCGATGCGGAGAGGTGCCCATTTCAGATCCAAACATCTCTAGGTGGTGGTTAAACACAATACATCACACATGGGGAGCTTGTTGTCTAAGTTCAGCATGGTCATCCTACTAATAGCTCGGTGGTGAGAGCTCAGGCTATTGTGACAATAGTTGAGTCATACAATGTGCTAGTTGGGGAAGTAGTGTTGTATCCTATGGGTTTCAGTATTGACTATTGGGAGGAGACAACCTCCTATAGACCAGGTTGGTAGTCTTGTGAGGGACGGGTATGTTGCCTACCAATGCGCTTTAATAGTGGTAGTCTTGGCTAACTACACTCCGATACCATGGCAGCATCAATTTTAGCTTTCAATGGTGCAGTTACTTGGCATGGTAACTTGTTGTAGGGGAATGCCCATGTAGAGGATACTCCAATATTAGAGGAGATCACTCAGATTTGGAGTACAAGGGGGATTGTTCCATCCACCTTGAATGTTTTATTGTGGAGTTCATTGGAGGGATTGAAGTAGCATGCAAATCAATTGGTGCAACAGGCTTGGAGTGGAGCCTTTGTACCATTAGGAGATGAGTGCAAGGATGAGCCTCCAAAGTTAATTCCTTTGACACCTCTGGATACCACACTCATTGCTTGGCAATATCCAGTAGAGGAGATAAGTCTATTAGAGTTGTTTGGTGGAATTAACATCAGACTAGCTACTATATTACAGGCGGGTATATGAGTATAAAGGTACTTGTATGTAGAGAGAGATGAGACTTCTAGGCAAGTCTCTCTACATCATGTGGCACACTTGGCCTACCGGTATCATGAATTATTATTGATGTCAACAATCAGAGGTTACAAGAAGGCCCTACCAGTAGACATTTCCTTAATGGGGGCGCATGATCTGGAGAGACATAGGTCTATTCACTTGGTGATTTTTGGATGGCTATGTCATGGACATACACATGTTGGCCAAGGTTTGGGTCTTTAGGATCCTTGTTCTAGTGTGTTTTGGGAGATGTTACAAATACTACAACATCTCTAGGTTCATCAGTTCATTTCTCCAGCTTACCTTTTGAAGAACGTTCCTTTGATGAGTGATTCTCACATCAGAGTGGTGGTGAGTACACATCAAGTCCATTCTTGGATGGGAATTGATGTATTGTTGGATCCAACCAAAGTGGGGTCACGGGCTCATCATCTTCATCTTTGGTGAACAAATCTCTTACCCAAAGAGGTTTTACAACGTGCTTATGATGGGATTCCAAGACTAGACCACACCCTTGTTGATGACATCTTGGATGTTGGGCATCAGTCTCAAACAACAGTAGTGGCTGATAGGTCACCTATGGCAATGGTGAACCTAGTTGGACAACCTAGAGCTGCATTTCTCACACTCATGAGTTTCCCAAGCTCTCATGCTTTTTGTGAGGGAGGACTTGGATTGGTTTGGGACTCTCAGTTGTAGTAGTTGGTGGAACCCAATGCTAATGAGAGAGAGAAAGCAATGGGTTTTTGCACCGGTATTATAGCTGTTCCAGTAGTATCAAAGGCATCCAAATGTCAAGTGTTAGGTCTGTGAGTCGGCCTGTCTCTCACTCAAGATGAACCTCTGATGGCTATTATGGTAGCGCACCATGGACTAAGAAGGCAAGGAACCCCAACTCCATCATACTTCTTCAAGGCTAGCACTCCAAGACTCTAAGACATTGCTCACTAGAGAACTCAATGAAAGAGAAATAATTGCAAATGAAAGGATGATGAGTACCTCCTCATCCCTTGTTTATATACTTGTGAAATAGTTACGCACCAAAGTTACTAAATACTAGAGTAACTCAAGTTACTAGGCTAAAAGTCAAGTAAAGTCAAAAAGTAGAAAGGAATATCCATTCACATGGGCATATTCCCCTAAGCATGTGGTCTTACCTTGACCCAACCACTAAGTCAAGGATTCCTTCACATGGGCTATCCTTGGACTAAAGAAGAATCCAAAACAAAAAGGCTTGCGGGCCCAAGAGTTCTCAACTCTTTCCTCAAAGCCAAACACATAGGAATAATACCAAGTCAACACACTAAAATCCAAAATAGTGGTGCTCATCTTTTCTACTTCCTCTAAAGTAAGTTCCCCTCTATCTTAGCTATGACTAACTTTAGCTAACCATGAATAATATAAAACCATCCTTTATCTCTATATAAATAATATCTCTTAAGTACTTGTAATACCAAGCTAAATATCACAATACCACACACATGCACAAATGGGTGTTACAGGTCAGGGTATGGACCTAAACTATTTGACTTGGATTGTGAGCCTTGGTTTGGCAGAGCAACATAGGATGCGCTTGATAGGCATCACCACTTAGACACTTGTGAGTCTTGTGCCTACCGAGACAATTCAGGTACATGCTGGGGGCGATGGACGGAGTAGACATGGTATTCTTGGGACACGGCTTAGCTACTAGGGAGAGTGGTCTACTTGGAGTCCATTCAGGTGAGCATGGGCTACTTGAATTACATCCTTGGTCCACTCAAGATGCAGCTAGAGGACGTGTGGAGCTTGCAGCATGAGTGGAGGGAGTTTTTCACACAGAGGTTGGGACCTCTAGTGGTCGGGAGCATGACACTACTGCTTCCAAGGGTCCAGTGTAGTAGCCAGTCTATACGTCTTCCACTCCTACAATAGTTACATGGGATACTTGGGAGCCAGACCCAAGCTTACAAGAGAGGAAAGACAGAGAGTTTGGAGGTTCTTGAGGAGCTACATGAGTTGTTTTGCCTTTGATATGAATGGTTTAGGTGCTTTGAAGGGACCTAGTATATGGATTGAGCTGACTAGCGATACATCAATTTTTTGAGTCTTTATTGCTATAGTGACATGGAGAAGACATTGATTTAGAGCCGGAGTAGAGACCTTTTTGAGGTTGGTTTGGTAGAGATCTCACATGGAGAGTATGCATCAGCTATAGTGATGCTAGCCAAGAAGGATATGCATGGCAACTACACAGATAGGTGGATGTATGGAGATTTCTGTCTTATCAACCAACAAACTAGGGCTGATCGGTATGCCATGCCTACACCAAAGCAGATTTTTGATGCAATTGCAAAGGTCTTTAGTACTTTGGATCTTCAAGCAGGATATTATTAGTTGCCAATCAAGGAGGAGGATAAGTCCAAGATAACATTTTGGGCTATGATCCTCACGGTAAGGATGTGTTATATCAATGGAGGTTCTTACCATTTAGGTAAAAGAATGCTCTTGTTGAGTTATAGAGGGTCATGGATAGGATCCTAGTTGGATTGGATTTTGCCCGGTGTTATATTGATGACATTTTAGTCTATAGCACTACTGTGGAGGAGCATGAGAGATAGTTGTTGGAGGTGTTTGAGAGGTTGAGATCTCATGGACTCAAATTACATCCTAGGAAGTGTAGGTTCTTTTACGATCAAGTTGAGTATTTGGGTCACATTATCTACCCAAAGGACTTGGTGTTCAATAAACCAAGGTGGAGGCTATTGCACGTATTTCTCAACCTATGGATGTGAGCAGAGTGCAAGCATTCCTTGGGTTGGTGAACTTATATCGCCGCTATGTTAGAGGATTTAGTGCCATTGCCAAGGCCTTGACGAAGCTGACCAAGCTTACATAGGAGTGGTGTTAGAGAGATGAGTAGGAAAGAGCTTTTGTAGAGCTCAAGGAGATGTTGACATCTTCTCCTATTTTGAGGAGACCAATTAGAGGACAACCATTTCAAGTTTATATTGATTAGAGTATGTTGGGACTTGGAGCGGTGCTCACCCAACATGATGATGAGGGGAAGGAGTTTGTGGTGGCCTATGCTAGTTGCTCCAACAATTCAGCAAAGGTGAAGTATAGTTTATATGAGGGAGAGTGCTTGGCAGTAGTTTGGGCAGTAGCACATTTCCAATGTTACGTATTTGGTAACCACTTCACTCTCATCACTGATCATCAACCATAGAAATGGTTGATGGAGTCCAACAAGCTTTTAGGGAAGCTTGCATGATGTGCTCTAATTGTATAGGAGTATGATTTTAGGGCTGTTCATAGACCTGAAGTGGTGAACATGATGCAGATGGGTTAAGTAGAAACCCATGTCCCATCCAGTAGGATCAGACCAGAGCACATTGGCATGGTGAGACAAATGAGGAGATGGTGCCAAGTTGGCATGGATTGGCCTTTTTGTGTATATTTTTTGAGGCTTTGGTGGTATCTCTCTCAACGCATACAAGAGGAGTTATTGAGGTCACAGGTCCAGAGAGTGAAGATATTGACATAGTTCAACAAGACATTCATAGTGATGTCTTAGTGATAGACTATCTTTGCACTAGTCTTGTGGGTGGCACCGTTGGGACCAAGGAGAGAGGCCGTGTTCTTCAGCAAGCTAGATGGTTCAAATTGGAGGACAGACACCTTTTGCATGTATGGGAGGATGGTAGAGTGAGAGAAGTACCATTTCTATCTCATAGACTATAGTTGGTCTGTCATGCTTATGAGGAGCTAGGACATTTTGGAGTAAAGTGTACATATAGCTTACTCTAGAGTCCCTATTGGTGGCACGGTTTGCAGACCAAGGTACAATAGTTTGTTGCTAGATGTGTGGTTTGTGACCAAGTTACAACATCATTCAATGCTCCTACACCATAATTACACCCATTACCTATCATGGGATTGGGTTACCATTGGAGTTTGGACTTTGCTGGACCTTTAACATTGACTATGAAACATCATAGGTATGTTTTGGTGATGGTGGAGTGGATTGAGTTGGTGGCACTTCTTGACAAGTCCAGTGGAGGGACGACTTACTTGTTCATGGATCAAGTTCTTAGTCATTTTGGTGCACCAGTTGAGGTTTTGACTGATCAGGGTACAAATTTCTTGGGGGAGTTTCAGGTCTTGTGTGACAAGGCTTTGATTGATCATCATACTACATCTCGAGATCACCCTGAGGTAGATGGCTTAGCAGAGAGAGTAATTCAGACAGTGAAGAGAGGATTGCTAAAGTATGGTTTGCAGAGAGGCCACTTGGGAGATTGGAATCTCCAATTGCCTTGGTTGGCCATGGGCTATTGGTTCAATCGATATCACGGGGAATGTTTGGTCTTGAGAGTGCACTGGGCACATGGCTGCTTATGTTCAGTTTGTCCTTACTATCTTTCTTTTGGATTTTTCTTGTAGATTGACATTCCTTCCCTACTTTTGGATTGTTGGGAATTTGTCTCTATATGAACTTGTTGTTGTAACTTCCCCTAAGGTCAAGTATTTCCAAAGGTTCTTGTTTGTTCTTGGCTTTCTCAGCATTGAGTTGTGATGGCTGTATGGCTTTAAGGTCCTTACCTATGCTAGTATCATGATCTATTCCCCTATCAAGCTCAGGCTTTGGTTTTGAGGTTTAGGTTCAGGAAACTAGTTAAGGTGGTCTCTATAAAAACAATGAATGTTCTAGCTAGACACGGATTGACACCCAGACTGTTGTATTACACCATTTAGGTAGACAGGACTGAGGGCTCCTAGAATGGAGCTTCCCTTGACTTTAATCATAATTCATAACACACATCCGCTTCCAAATTATCATTCATAGGAATTCCAATCGTGAACTCACAAGTCCTAGTCAAGCAAAACAGTTCTAAGGTCTCAACTGAATGTCAAATTAGCCAAGGCACTTTGCATACACTTTGTTTGGTAGCATTCAAGGCAACTCACCACTCCATCTCCTTTAGTCTCCCATGATCCTATTTTGCGGTTTAAGTTTTGTGCAAATCAGCTAGGACTGCCAATTCTAACACCCTTCTCCTTCCTTGATTTAGAAAGAATTGTTCCACTTTGAAATTTCTCCTACTAGCTTCATGCAATCATGAGAGGAACTCTACCAGTTGAAGCAACTCAAGATTCTCCTTCACTCCTCTCCAAGCATTCAGCAACTGAAATCAAACCTCAAGAATTCCTCTCTCCATTCAAAACTTCACTCCTCTGCCCAATTGCAATTCTAGGAAATCTTCATATGAACTTCACTTCTGCCAACACTCACAACAGTCCTCTCTACATTTGAAAATTCACTCCTCTGTCCCTAGCTGCCCTTCTGGAAAACCCTCATAGAATGTTTCACATTTCTATCAACACTCACAACAGTCCTCTCTTCATTAAAAAATTCAATCTCTATGTCTCCAACTGCTCTTCTGGAAAACCTTTAGAGGAACCTCACTTCTATCAACACTCACAATAGTTCTCTTCTACATTCAAAAATTCACTCCTCTACTCTTGCACTTCACCTCTAGAAAATTTTCATAGGAACTTCACTTCTGCCAACACTGAAAGCAATCCTTTTTACATTCAAAAATTCACCCTTTGTCTCCAACTGCTCTTCTCTAGAAAATCTTCATAGGAACTTCACTTTTCTTTACATTCAAAAATTCAATCTCTTTGTCTCCAACTGCTCTTTTGGAAAATCTTCAGAGGAACCTCACTTCTGTCAACACTCACAATAGTTCTCTTCTACATTCAAAAATTCACTCCTCTACTCCTACACTTGACCTCTAGAAAATCTTCATAGGAACTTCACTTCTGCCAACACTCACAACAGTCCTCTTTACATTCAAAAATTCACCCTCTGTCTCCAGCTGCTCTTCTTTGGAAAATCTTCATAAGACCTTCACTTCTCTTTACATTCAAAAATTCATCATTTGTCTCTAACTGCTCTTTTCTACTCCTGTCTAATGCAATGTAAAGCCCCAAACTCTCTCTCCAGCTTCTGTCCAAGACTAAGCAAAACCTTATTCAAATTTCTCCATCTCTTCTCACTGTCACTTCACCAACGCTGAAAAGAACTCTCAAAATTCTCCCTGCTCTTACCAAAACCCTCTTAACAAGTTACTCATCAGCAAACTGCTGCGATGCATTTCCAATTCTCTTACTGGTCTGTCTTTATCAACCCTCTTTATTGGCTACTCATCAGCCAACTCATGTGATGCATTTCCAATTCCCTTACTGGTCTATAATTTCCCACAAAGCATTCTCTCAAAGCTTTCTTATCAAACCCTCTTGATTTACCTCTCTTGCCATGCTTAAATAGCAGATTTCTCTCAAAATTTCCTTCCTCTCTTGCCACCTCCTCAGCAGAGCAAACTCAAATCCTTCACTCCTGCTCTTGTCCAACCAGAGTAACCCTAACTCAAAAGACCTCTTGTCACCTATTACTGCTCAAGGAAAAAAAAACCCCAAAAATCTCTCTCTTCTTCTTCTTCTTGTTCCTGTCCAGGCCAAAAGGTCCCAAAATTTTCCTCTCACAGCCATGTTCCCGGCCAAGCTCTCTCTCTCCCTTGGTCTCCTCCCTTTTTCTTGTCCATGCTCCAGCCTGTGCAAAACTTCCCAAAAATTCTCTTCTTCTCCCCCAGTTCAGGGCAAAGCTCCCAAAAATCCTCTGGTCAATGTCCAGAGCAAAGGCCTCCTAGCCACTTGAAAATTTTCCCCAAAAGCCCTTTTGATCAAAGTGCATAAAGAAAAAAATTTCCAAGAGTTTTTCTCTTGCTTCTTTAGTTTCCCTTCTCTAGGGCAAAACCCTTCTTCTTCTCTTCTTTCATTTTTTCACTCTTAATCACAAAAATTCCCAAGACTCATTTGCTCAAGGTAGCACTAACTAAAATACTCCTACAAGACTTTTTTTTCTCAAATGGCACTAAATAATATATTCCCAAGATTCTAGCACTATAAATGAAGTCATGAGTTGGTGTGTCACAAATTTACGCTCCAAGTGTATTGTTACACAAAGAGACTCTCAAGTTTAGGTACCATAATAGGAAACTCCAGAGCTCACCAAATGGCACCAATGATAATCGTGAATTATTTTCCTGACAACATTCACCCCTATCAATCTTGTGTAGCTACCAGTCTGCACTAGCAAAGTTCAGAATGTAAAATTTTTAGTTTCCTTCCGTGGCAGCATCTAAATCATCTTCAGAGCTGCAATTGTGGTCCCTTTCTCCTCCAGTTCTTGATTACCATTTGAAAAGTTCAACCCTTTTTCATGCGTATGGCAGACAATGTTCAATTCCATCTAGCTCTTGTACGTTGTAGGTGGCATTTTTGTGAACTTTGGTGACAACAAATGGTCCATGCCAACGGCGAGCAAACTTCTTGGGCGCTGAATGATGTATGTCCAAGCTGTTATCCGAAATCAGCACCCAGTCCCCTTCAATGATAGGCACTGGCCTCAGCCGGTGAGTCTTGTCAAAGTATATTTTGTTCCTTAGCCGCGCTTCCTTCACCTTATCGAGTGCCATTGGTATTTTCTGTGGTGTCAGGTCAAAATACTTGATCTTGCACAAAATCAATTCCTCTATAGACACGTTATCCTTCCACTGAACAATTCTCCAACTCATGATGTCCTCCTCCATAGGCATAATAGGTAGTGCCTTGATACTAGTTCAGCAGGCGTCATTCCAATCATTGAGCTGCAAGTTAACCTATCTGCCATGAGTGCTAACAACAACAAATCAGGCCATTTGTATGTCTCACCTCGATAGGCCTTAACCAGTGCATTCACTATCAGTGGATGACCTTGTTCACTCTTATGGTTAGCCTTAGGATTGTAAGCAATTGTTAGGTTCAGTGATGTTAAATTTAGCAAAGAACTCAGTTGCTTCCTTTGCGTTCAACTCCCTTCGATCCACCCTCATCCAATAGAAGCACTCGTGGCTGGCAATAATATCCTCTAAA
This sequence comes from Lunularia cruciata, assembly GCA_948567375.1. Classification (NCBI taxonomy): domain Eukaryota; kingdom Viridiplantae; phylum Streptophyta; class Marchantiopsida; order Lunulariales; family Lunulariaceae; genus Lunularia; species Lunularia cruciata. The sequence goes on along the minus strand of OX419761.1, from coordinate 45,950,801 downwards.
ACAAACAGGCACACTTGTTGGGTATATGTAGACAACAATGCCCTTCCTTCCACATAGTTAGACAGATCCTCCCTAGCCAATACTAGATATTTGGCTCCTTGGACTCCTAAAGGCATATGAACCAAGTCAAAAACCCACTAAAAATGAAGGTTCAGCAGGTAAGTAGGTTTCAACCCATCTTTGTGCCTTACCTTGGAGTAGATTTGACAATTTTCACAAGTCTCCACATATTGCCATACTGCCATACCTTGATATAAATTCTTGGCCACCAATACAAACCCTGAATGTGCTTGTACATACCCTGAACTCCATGATGTCCGGAGGCCTCTGCATCATGTGACTCCCATAGCACTCTCTACTTTGTCTCCTCATCTCCCAACACTCTCAACGGAACTCCAGAGTGGCCCTTGGACCTTCACCAAAGATACTTGTCCTTCAACATAAATTTGCCAAACTTCCTTCTAATCTTCTCAAACTCTTCCCTTGTCTATTCTTAGTTTTTCTCTAGAGAACTAAGATACCTTCCGACAACCTGAAGATCATCCTTGTACAATTCGTCTCTAAAGGGTAAATTCAAATCCAGCTCATTCACATCTACCATACAATCATTTTTAGTTCCTTCATAGCATGCTCTAGACAACATATCAGCCACTGGATTGTCCTTACCTATGAACTTTAGCTCTAGATTAAACATCCAAATGAATGCTATCCAATGCAACATTGCAATGTCTAGAGTGTCAGTTGCCAACCATTCCAAGCAGCGGCAAGCAATCTATTTCTAGGATGACGTAGGCACCAATTAGGCTGTTTCTATCTTGTCTTGGCGCTATCTTGGCACCCCACAATTCCCGTTTGATCTGAGGATACCTCCGCTGCAAAGTTTTGTGAAGATCCTTGCCCCAAACCTTGCTACAAATCTATTGCTGTTCTTGTCTTCTTTGCCCACAGCCCAACCAGTAGCATAGGGACTTGAGGCAACTATAACTATGATCGATCGTCCACAATGGTAGTCAAGCGGGTGGAGCACTGGCGGGTTCTGTAGCACTTTCTTTAGCTTTTCCATAACAACTAAATGCTCTGGCCTCTAGACAAATCTGATCCTCTTCCTCAAAAGTTGGTAGAGCGGCTCTGCAACATAAGCAAAATGAGGGATCTAGATATGATAGAAAACACATGCTCCTAATAAACCGTCTTACCTCTTGAACCGAGGAACAATCTTTGATCTTCCTAATAATGTCCACCTTCTCCGGGTTTGGTTTCCTCCCATACAAGCCACACAGGTGTCCCACCACAAGGATTTCTCCAAGTCCAAGTGCCGACTTCTCTCCATAAAGAGTCACCCTTGCTTCCATCAACCTCTTCAATATAGCTTCCACATCCCAAATGTGATCCATGACAAAACCCCTAATACCGCCATCCACCAAGGTTTCATCTTTCTCACACGCTGTGCAGCCCTTGATAGGTATATCATCCAAGAATAGACGGGTCTTCTCACGGATAAAGGATGGCAAAATACAATTCATAGCACTTTGCATATGTGCCACATAGTTAGTAGCTCCCATCAAGAGAGTGCACATATGCATCAGCCCTAACGGTGTCCGCATGGTGGTTATGTCACGACTTCCTTCAGCAAGTTGATATTGATCATAACCTGAATATAAATCTCCTATAGAGTAAATTGCCCTCCTTGCAAACTCCTCAGCAAATTCATCCACAGCCGGTCCAACACCAGAATTCCGGATTGTTACCTTATTTGGTGGTTGCATATCCTGTATGAACCGTAACTTCTCATTCTTTTTCCTGAACGTGAACCAGCAATTTGAGTACGGCGCTTTTGATAGCTTCAAAATCTTTGCCTAAAATTTCTCCTTCAATATCTCCATCAGCTAGGGCAGAATCGCCTTCGGCACCGGTATTGGTCTTAAATCCCATGGTACATGAGGAACCATGAAAATTATCATTGGTGTGACTTCTTGTGGTTTCACACACCCAATCTCCTTGATCTTGAAAGCAAAAGCTTTCCCACACTTACCAATCATCTCCTTAAATGCATGGTACTCAACCTCCGTGAGCAACCCATCCCCTCCGACTGTAAGCTCAACCAAGGTCTCCTTAGTAAACAAATGACCGATATCCTTTTCTTGTCTCAATCTTGGTTCCTCTCTACTCTTGCGCAACAACTCAAAAGCATCCAATGGCAATGGGACAGCAATGGGATGAACCTTCTTGTCCACTATTTTGTACTTAGTGTTACACTCCACTTCATGAACCAACTCTGAAAGTGCTTCATGAAGTTCCTTTCCTATCTCAATCACATGTTCTCCTCTCTCCATCGCCCCGATCACCTCCTAGACTACCCTGCTTTCTCCCCAATCCTCCAACACTCCAATGATAATCTTGCTATCATCCATCTCCCTTGCTATTTTTAGAACTCTCTCTTTCTTTCTCATTCTTTTTTGCAAAACTCTTGATGTGCTCTCTACGTGTGCAAAGCAAACAATTCTACCACTTTGGATTCCCACGTAGGTCCTATCAAAAGAGTCTTCCTCACTGATTTTCTATGGTGGGATATAGTATACGGTGCCTTGTCCTCCCACCTTCTTTGCCAAGGTGCCTAGTGGAAACCCCACCTTCCAGTAGGCTTCTCTAGATCTCTCAACTCTCTCTTGTTCCTATCAATGCCCAGAAAAACAGTAGGGAATTGCACTATTTTGGCCCCGTTCTGACTTCTGACCTTTGCCACATGAGTCCCATCATTTAAGACCTTGCTCTCCATCCTAAACTGAGTGATGAAGGGCTGTCGTAGGATCACCGGGTAGGGCAAGATATCATGCAAAAACACGTTGATACGCTCTACCACATTCTCTATCTTGATTTTGACATCTGGACAAGCTCTCCACAACGCATTCCTAGTTCTATTTATAGAGTTTACCTTCCAGTCAATGTCACGGTCCACCTTCCAACGCCCTTCATTGTAGACCGCCTTTGACATGAGATTGACCTCAAATCTTGAGTCAATCAATGCTCTCACTGGGTGCTTCACACCTTGCATCTCGATGTTGCACTCGCTGCAACTTGTCACCCAAAAAGAGTCTTGCACCTCTTCAGGCAAGGCAAAAAAGACTTCTCATTCTCAAGAGTAGCATCATAGACACATGTTTCCTTGGTCTCATTATTTGGCTTTTCTTGCTCCAGCTCTAGGCCAAAAGTCTCTACTTCTCCTTCAGCCTCACTCCCATCCTTGTACAACAAAGACATGTGCGGTCCTTCCTTGTAGAACCGCTTCTTCTTTGCCTTGACAAGGATAAGGTCCTTCACATCCTTCCTCAAGCTACCAAAGAATTCCTTGTTTGTAAACCCTCTTACCTCTTGTTTCTAGAATTTTTTAGCAATCTCTTGAGGATCAAAGTCCATCTTTATGTCCTGGCTCAACAGCCAACTTGGCCCCTTCTTAGGAGATCTCTCTCCCGGTATCTGGTTTGTGGCCTCATCTACGTCCATCCGGGACTCTTCTCCAACACCCAAATTCTGATCTTTGCTCTTTTGTGCATCACTAAACTACACTTCCTTCATTATGATCTGCCTTCTCTCTGGTTCCATTTGCTGCTGCTTTTCTCTTGCTTGCCCTTCACTCTCTATCTGCTGATCAGATTTTTGTTTCTCTTCCACCATTGCATCCCAAGTAGCACCAACTTCCACTATGATAGTAGTTATTGATATTGGCACATCCCATCTTGACTTCCCCCGGACCTGCTCTGCAAGTCTCTTCTTCTCAACTTCTCCTAGGTCTGCACATTGTTTCACTTCACTCACTGCAATATACACACTAGGCTCAAAAGCAGCGATTGACATACCTACTTCATGTTTGCCCAAGTGTCTCTCCAGTAGCGCCTTCATGCCTCCTCTGTTTCAGTTGAGCAGTATTGGCTCTCCAGTGTCAAAGAAGGCAACCTTCTTCATTTTGGGCTCTCCCACAAATTTCACTAGCTGCTTATGCAATGCTTTTGACAGCTCTTGGCAATCTCTCTTGGCATGACTCTTATTGTCACACCACATGCACCCATAGAACTGCCTCCTCTCTCTGCCTGTACTTCTAATGCTACTCCCACTTTGCAACTGGTCGACCTTGGTGGTCAGAATTTTCAGCCCCTCCATTAGTCGTGATATCTCATCAACAACTCCTTCTTTAGCCACCTTGCTCACTTGCTGTTCCACCTTCTCTCTCCTAGACCCAACCACATTACTCCGAATAGGCGCTTTGGCTATTGCTTCTTCATCTAGCTCTCTCTGCCTCCACTTGCAACTCACCCAGACAACTGCTCCCTCAATCTTTCCCCACTCTACCGCTCCCAACCAATCAAGTTGGAGCAGATCAAGTGCGTATTCCAACTCATCCCACAAATGACTATCTGCTGCTTGCAAAAAATAGTTAGACTATGGTACCCACATTTTTTGTTTTTTTTATGGTTAGTAGTGTTTAAAAGACAAAGTAAGCGTGGAAAAGTCAAATTGCGGACAAAGAAGAGGCGAAAGTAACTTCGGAGGAAAGCCAAAGAAGTTGACATCGGATCCGATGATGGAGGTACTCAGAAGAGTAGTATGCCGGAAACAGGCCGAAGATCATCATCTTCGGGTTGGAAAACGCAAGAATGATGAAGACCATTTAACAACCTCTATACGTGGCAAGAAAGTACATTTCAAGAAACGGCCGGGGCAAAAGAAGCATGTCTTGACAGTGATCGGGAGGGCACGCAGAAGAGAGAAAATTCACAAACAAAATCGACTGAAGAATGACTGCAATTTGGGGCAATATAAAATTGAGACTGCGCAGGGGGAAGTTGAATTTGCTAAGTAAATTTCCAATTCCTTTGAGTAGTTGTCATGCAGTAATGCGTGTCCGGAAGCCCATCAAGAGTGAAGTTTTCCAAAACCCTGAGGGAGTTAGAGTGTCTCGTCCAGGAGAGGGGCTGATCTTCCAACAATGTAGAACGAGAGAACAAATCATGGCGAAGAAGGTGGCCAACGTGCTGGCAGTGAGAGGTTTTGCAATTCAAAGAGTAGATGTAGTAGCTAGGATCAAAGTCTTGGTTAGACTTTGTATTACCTTTTTAGCATGGAACTGGAATTTCAGTTTCCCGGGAGTAATGGCAGAGATCGCTATCAGTAATTGTGAGGAGGGTCCCAAAGTAGAGGGGAAGAGAGGCAATCCGGCTCGATGGACTGAGTCGGATTGGAAGTTAGTCCTGGGGAGAGAAGTAGGAGAGTCAACAGGGATCACCTTCTATCAGAAGTGTGATGCTGCAGAGGAGACGGCAGAGATTCGCAATTCGTTTTTCGCTCCATGAACTACGAATGGTTACAAGGTGGAATCCTATCGGGACCCAATCCGAAGAAGTATCGTGGGGGCGATGATGGCCATGTTCAAGCCGGAGCGAACAACGTACGTAACCATGCAGCAGGCCGTCTTTTTCCATTAGATGTTTGTAGGAGTACCAGTGAATTGGGCGAAGTGCTTCCATCATCGAACAAGGCAGATGGTGGTGAATTGGAGAACGGGCTCGCCACCGCATTATTTTGCACTATTCGCAGCACATTTCTACTTTGGGCTGAACTTGCTCTCTGAAGACGAGCGTCATTGTATGGTCTCCCACATGCACCACGATTTGAGACGAGAAGCCGACAAAGAGGAGTGACAATATATGCTTCATCTGCGGACGAATGACGAGTACTTTGCAAGAACGGGATAGTGGAAGATCGAAGATGTTGCCAGTCCGAAGACAAAGAAGCAAAGTAAACCCGAAGAAGCCAAATCATCGCCCATCTAACGCAAGACTCGGAGGCTGATGTTGAAGACTACTAACATCGTGAGAAGTGCATCATCGGGATCGGAGTCGGATGAAGAAACTGAGTTGCAAGAAGAGGACTCAGAAGAAGAAGAGCTCACGTTGAAAAGTGAGGAGTCAGGTAGCGAAAGTGAGGGAGAGCCCAAAGTCCAGCAATTGGTGGTGGTAAGTGAGGCTGGCAAGGCAATGACGGAGAACAAGCCAACACTTGAAGCAAAGAAGGAGTATCCCGCGGGGCCGAGTTTGAGAGGCCAAGACAAAGACAGTGCCAACACGATGAAGATACAAAGATCGCGACTTTGGATGAAGGAGCCGATGATGCAGGAGAAGACTCCAGACAAAGGTGGCAATGATGAAGAAGACAACTTTGGCGGGATAGCATATTTGACAAGGGTGGTCACACCATTGCTCAAGTTGTTGAAAGAACATCGTATGGGAATTACCCAAGATCAAAGGAAAGGGATGAATGAGCTGCAGGTGGTGAAGCATCTGTTGAAGGAAGTGCAGGAGCTATAGGAGCATCAAATCCGAAGAAGTGTGGAAATTGAAGATCTTCGAAGGGAGGAAGACTCAAGGAAGAAAATGCTGAGCGTGCTACAAGGGAGTTGCGCAAAGAAAGAGAAAGAACTGCAAAAGCAAGCCGGAGAGTTGAAGGAGTAGGCAATGTGGCTCAGCAAGATGCAAGAGGAAGTGAGTAATGTGCGTGTCAAGAATGTTCATGTGAAGGCGATGACCATCGTGATGGAGCAAGAGTTGGACAGCTTGAAGAAGAGTGCCGTAGCAAAAGATCAAGCATGGCAGAGAGAATTGGCGTCCAGGCAAGAAGAAGAAGAGCGTTTACAAGAACTTGTCAAGAGTGCGGAGCAGCAGAAAATGTAGTATGCAGAGGAGAAGAAGATGCTTGTTGCAGAATACGAAGACGAGTTGCAGATGTATTGGGAGGAGTTGAAGGTGGAGCGTTCTTGAGGATACGCATCGGAATCAGTATGGGACATTGCGGGGAAATTACGAGCAATCTTAAGCACGGAGGCTGAAGGAAGATTGGAAGAAGCTCGTCTGCATGAGTTGAAGTTACTTGTGCAGGAGACTCGGAAGCAAAGAGCCAAGGACGTGGATATGAATACCTTGCTAATTTGGTTGAGAGAACGCGTAGATAGAAAAATGTTGGAGGTAGAAAATAATGTTAGTCTTAGGCTAGATTTAGTCAATTCAGAGTTAGAGAAAATTCGGAATGGTGTGACAGTGGAGAAGAAACCCGATGTTGCAGATGTAGAAACTCAAGTGTCATCGGACTTGAGAATTGACACATTAGAGAAGAGTGGGTCGGGAAATAAGAGAGTAGATGGAGTAAACCAAAGTTCAATTACAGAATTGTAGTGAAGAAGTTGTAGAATTAGTAAAGAAATTAGTAGAATCAGTCATACCCGAAGAAGGTGAAATAGCAAGAAGATCATCGGGGTTGGAAGTCGATGATGAGGTCGACATTGGATCGGGATAGAAGTCAATTCTAAGATAGGAAAGGGCAGATATGAAGAGATAGATTGTCACTTAGGATCTGTAGGAAGGAAGAGATGTTAGGAAGCGGTGCTTAGGTAGGCAAATCTGCCGTTTGCTTCAATATTTAAGTAAAGCATTCGCAGTACAATGTTATTCAGTATTCAACTTTCTGAAGATAGATAAAGTGAAGTGCTGTTCTCAGTACTTGTCGCTTAAGCTTAATTCCAATTGTCAATTTTGTGTTTGTATTTGTGAGTGTGTGGAGAATTCCAAAGAGCAAGTCAGTGTGTCTGTGGATGTTGGAATCTGCAGCCCTGATCTTCATTCTGTGTGTTTGATCCTGAGTGAAGTGCATCGGAGTAATGCCTTGACAGATCTGAGAGGAATTGTAGTGTTGTTAGTATTTTGCATTGGTGAGTGCAACACGAAGTTGATGTGAAGCAATTTCGATCGAGGAAGTTGTGCCTTCAGTGGAGGGGTGGAACACAATTCTGAGGCAAAATCGGTCTTAGCAGTGAAGTGCCATCTTCGGGAGAATCTGAATCATCACAATCAAGAGTTGTTTGGACAGAATTTACTATGATGTGATTATATGTGCATATTCGTGACAAGTTGTCAAGATTGTGAGCTTGTTACTCTCTTCTGGGTGTAGTTTCTACCTGAGAGATTAAAGAAGCAATCAAGAAGAACTGCAATTGTGACTTTTGACTTCGTATTTGACCAATTCTGACTCGTATCTCTACAAGAACGAACTTTACTTACCCGATTACCGCAAAAGTGATATTTGCCGGGTTGTCACATAGACCTCTGCAGTTTAATAGCCTTAGCTTCACAGGCTGACAGATGTCCCAACCTCTTATTAAACTTCCTTAGGAGATCTTGAGGCCCTTGACTTTTACTCCTATTGTTCACCTAGTCCAAGAACATAACCTAAGTGACCCGATCCGCATCTTGTAGCAAGAATTCTTCTTCATCATGTGAGAGAGTTCTTCCCATATCTCCGCCCCTCTCACCAAGCCCTCAACCACCTTCTTGATTTGAGCTCTACCAACGTAGGAAACCTAGCAATGGCAACGTTCTCATCCAGATCATGAAGTTTTACCTCTCTATAGTAGACCTTTAGGTACTTGGTCACGTCCTTACCGTCAAACTCTCCTTCTTGGTCTACCACAACATGAAGGCACTTTGTGACTTGTGAATTCTATGCTTTCATGCTGTCTCTTTCCTCGTCCTAATCCTTCATGGCTCTCATGGTTGCCATGATAATCAGTGAGATCTCCTGTTCCCTTGTCATAGCTGCAGATGAGGCCTATGGCCCCATCTCTACCTCAACACAGCCAACTACTATCCACTTAGATCAGTCAAATCCATCCTTGTTCCCTTCTCCAACTCCAACAAGTCCTTGTTCCCTTCCCCAACGCAATTGGTCCTAAGCACAAGCCTCAAGAGGACTCTTGAGGCTTGTGCTTAGGTGCATTGTTGCCACTTATGTTGTGAGGAATGTTTGGTCTTGAGAGTGTGCCGGGCACATGGCTGCTTGTGCTCAGTTTGCCTTTACTGTCTTTCTTTTGGATTTTTCACGTAGACTGACATTCCTTCCCTACTCCTGGATTGTTGGGAATTTTTCTTTGTATGAACTTGTTGTTGTAACTTCCCTTGAGGTCAAATATTTCCAAAGGTTCCTTGTTTGTTCTTGGCTTTCTCAGCACTGGGTTGTCATTGCTATATGGCTTTAAGGTCCTTACCTATGTTGGTATCATGATCTATTCCCCTATCAAGCTAAGGCTATGGTTCTGAGGTTTAGGTTCAAGAAACTAGTTAAGGTGGTCTCTATAGAAACAATGAATGTTCTAACCAAACACGAACCCGATACCTAGACTGTTGTATTACACCATTCAGGTAGACAGGACTGAGGGCTCCTAAAATGGAGCTTCCCTTGACTTTAAGCATAATTCATAACACACATCCGCTTCCAAATTTATCATTCATAGGAATTCCAGTCGTGAACTCACAAGTCCTGGTCAAGCAAAACAGTTCTGATCTAGACAATGTCAGTTCTAAGGTCTCAACTGAATGTCAAATTAGCCAAGGCGCTTTGCAAACACTTTGTTTGGCAGCATTCAAGGTGACTCACCGCTTGATCTCCTTTAGTCTCCCATGATCCTGTTTTGCGGTTCAGGTTTGTGCCAATCAGCTAGGACTGCCAATTCTAACACCCTTCTCCTTCCCTACTTCAGAAAGAACTATTCTGCTTTGAAATTTCTCCTACTAGCCTTCATGCAAAAGTGAGATGACCTCTTCCAGTTGAAGCAACTCAAGATTCTCCTTCACTCCTCTCCAAGCATTCAGCAACTGAAACCAAACCTTGAGAATTCCTCTCTCCATTCAAAACTTCACTCCTCTGTCCAATTGCACTTTTGGGAAATAGTCATATGAACTTCACTTCTACCAACACTCACATCAATCCTCCATACATTCAAAAATACACTCCTCTATCCCCAATTGCTCTTCTGGAAAACCCTCATAGAATGTTTCACATTTTTGTTAGCACTCACAATAGTCCTCTCTTCATTCAAAAATTCAATCTCTTTGTCTCTAATTGCTCTTCTAGAAAACCTTTAGAGGAACCTCACTTTTGTCAACACTCACAATAGCTCTCTTCTACATTCAAAAATTCACTCCTCTACTCTTGCACTTCACCTCTAGAAAATCTTCATAAGAACTTCACTTCTGCCAACACTAAAAGTAGTCCTTTTTACATTAAAAAATTCACCCTTTGTCTCTAGCTGCTCTTCTCTAAAAAATCTTCATAAGAACTTCACTTCTCTTTACATTCAAAAACTCAATCTCTCTTTCTCCAACTGATCTTTGGGAAAATCTTTAGAGGACCCTCACTTTTGTCAACACTCACAATAGTTCTCTTCTACATTCAAAAATTCACTCCTCTACTCCTGCACTTCACCTCTGGAAAATCTTCAAAGGAACTTCACTTCTGCAAACACTCACAACAGTCCTCTTTACATTCAAAAATTCACCCTCTGTCTCCAGCTGCTCTTCTTTGGAAAATCTTCATAGGAACTTCACTTCTCTTTACATTCAAAAATTCACCATCTGTCTCTAACTGCTCTTTTCTACTCCTGTCCAATGCAAGGTAAAGCCCCAAACTCCCAAACTCTCTCTCCAGCTTCTGTCCAAGACTAAGCAAACCTAATTAGAATTTCTCCCTGTCTTCTCATTGTCACTTCACCAAGGCTGAACATAAGAAGTCTTGAAATTCTCTTTGCTCTTACCAAAACCCTCTTAACAAGTTACTCATCAGCCAACTTCTGCGATGCATTTCCAATTCTCTTACTGGTCTATCTTTATCAACCCTCTTTATCGGCTACTCATCAGCCAACTCCTGTGATGCATTTCTAATTCCCTTACTGGTATGTAATTTCCCACATAGCATTCTCTCAAAGTCTCCTCATCAAACCCTACCTCTCTTGCCATGCTTAAATAGCAGATTTCTCTCAAAATTTCCTTCCTCTCTTGCACCTCCTGAGCAAAGCAAACTCAAATCCTTCACTCCTGCTCTTGTCCAACCAGAGCAACCCTAAGTCAAAAAACCTCTTGTCACCTATTACTGCTCAAGGAAAAAAAAACCCCAAAAATCTCTCTCTTCTTCTTCTTGTTCCTGTCCAGGCCAAAAGGTCCCAAAATTTTCTTGTCATAGCCCTATTCTTGGCCAAGCTCTCTCTCTCCCTCGATCTCTTCCCTTTTTCTTGTCCAAGCTCCAGCCCGTGCAAAACTTCCCAAAAATTCTCTTCTTCTCTCCTAGTTCAGGGCAAAGCTCCCAAAAATCCTCTGGTCAATGTCCAGAGCAAAGGCCTCCTAGCCACTTGAAAATTTTCCCCAAAAGCCCTTTTGATCAAAGTGCATAAAGAAAAAAAAATTCCGAGAGTTTCTCTCTTGCCCCTTTAGTTTCCCTTCTCTAGGGCAAAACCCTTCTTCTTCTCTTCTCTCATTTTGTCACTCCTAAACATGAAAAATCCCCAAGACTCATTTGCTCAAGGTAGCACTAACTAACATACCTCACGTGACTCTTTGGTTCAAATGCCCTAACTAAATTACTCCCACAAGACTTATTTGCTCAAATGGCACTAAATGACATATTCCCAAGATTCTAGCACTATAAATGAAGTCATGAGTTGGTGTGTCACAAATTTAAGCTCCAAGTGTCCTGTAACACAAAGAGGCTCTTGAGTTTATGTACCATAAAAGGAAACTCCAGAGCTCACCAAATGGCACCAATGATAACCGTGAATCATTATCCCGATGACACCGACAAGTCTCCTTAGCATCCTTCTCTCCTTACTTCCTACTCTATCGACAAGATCCAGATTTACTTGCAGCCATTCGTTGAGATGCTACTGTAGTCTTAGACTTTGTATGGGTGAGCGCATGTTCTCAATGGGCAAAGATCGTTTGGAGAGTGATGCTGATGGCCTTTGAGAACTTGGCAATTACTCAATATAGGGATACCTTAGGTTATGCTATTATTCGAGGAGGAGGTTATAGACCCTTGATTCATCGATTTCATCCAAGTGACTATGTATATCTACAGCATATAGCACCAACAATACTTGATGTTTGACAAGCCACACTATCTTGAGAGTGCACGAGGTTTTTCCATTTGGAGTCCTTGGGTTAGAAGGACGTGATGGTGTTGTTTGGAAGGATCATGTGCGCAATTGTGCGCCATGCCACCTCCCAAACATTGATAGTACTATGGACCCAAGCTTGGCACTTGTATGTGCAAGCTTGAGGTGTATGTTATGTGGCTCTTCTAGTGGAGCTGTGTAATACCAATAACTAGCCATATGATCTAGATGTGAAATTTGGTTTGGTAACATCTAGAATGATGTTATACATGATGGTTGAAATAGATCATATAGAAGTATCACCAAAAGAGTACTTCTACTAATAGGGCAGAAACCAAAACAGACTTGAGAACCTTAGAACCAATAGCTAGACATATGATTTAAAGGTGAGAATTGGTTTGGTAACATCTGGAAGGATGTTACACATGATGGACTAAACAGATTAGAAAGAGGTATCACCAAAAGGGGACTTCTACTAATAGAGTAGGAACCGAAATATGCCTGAAATCTTTGAAGGCAATTTCGGAGGCCTAAACAGATGAATTAGGCCTCAAAAATGTGAAGATTCCACCCCAATAGAGGAAGGGCTGGCCTTCTCCTCCCTCTTGCTTTGTCTCATTGAGAGCTTTCCAACGATAGCTTACGTGATTATGAGATTCCTACGAGAAGATTCCCTAAAAGATTTCCTCCGGTCAAAGCTTGTTTGACCAACCAGATAGGACCTAGACCAGACATGTCACCCATCCAAGTAAGTAATCCAAGGGTGGAGCTTGCTGACATGTCACCTATCTGTGTCCCTAATCCTATGGCGGAGCTTCCTTGGCGGAGATCCTCTTTGTCTATATAATAAAGAGAAGGTGCTCCCTTGGGGCATCGATTGTTTGAGTGTGCAATCTGTGTTTTCTCTTTTCTCTTGTCCTCGGAGTATTACAATGGTATCAGAGCAAGTGTTTTAGTCCAAGAGAGTGGATCACACCTCTTGGAATAGCACAAACTATTGAAACTGAGTAATTTGAGGTGGAGAACATAGAGTAGTTGCTAGACTTAGGAAGGACTTTAGAGAGCGGATGGGATGGATGCACCGGGAGGCCAATTTCCCGCACCTAGCTTTCCATTCTCAAACCCATTCCACATCAAGGTTATGTATATCCAGAGTGAGCAGATGAGGGTATCGCTAGTTTATCACTTTGGCGCAGAATTCATGGACAGAGTGATGAACTCACCAAATTTGGTGATTCTACCTGTGGTGATATATGACAGAGAGTGGGATTTGACAATCTACATTCTATTATAATAAAATGGATATGAATGTCCCAAATCCTCTCCCTTTCAACACTCAAGTAGAAATCCGTTATGTAGTGAGGCCGAAATTGATGTTTAGAGATTTTGTGGTTAGGAATTTTGGTGAGGAGTATTATCAACGAATGATAGCTTCTGAGGTCCCAATGGTAGTTCCGATAGTTCGTGCGCCTTCCAGAGTGATTATATTGACTCTGTATTGAAGTATACATTAGCAATTGAGTGTTACAGGAACCATGGATCCGCAATTGCAAGAGTTGGTGCAAGGAATGCAAGGGATGTTGAATGAATTTCAAGAGATTAAGATGACCATGGAGACATTACAAAGTCAAGTGCAGATCCTCAAGAATGATCAAGCCATGTAAGAAGAAGAGCCGTCTCAAAACCCAGTACCTGCGACTGAAGTACTTGGAGATGCATCCGTGCCTACGAACCCTATCAACAATGAAGCCACATTGCTACTCCGGATGAAGAAGACCTGCAACATCAAACCTTACAAGGGGCAGCGTTTGATGGGAGTAGTGGAAAATTGGATCTCAAGAATGAATCAATATTTCCGATTGTTCTCAACAGAGATCACAGAGCATGTTGCAAGCATGCTTGCATGTGGGTACTTGACCGATAAAGCCTTCACATGGTATGATGCTTGGGAACGATCCATGCTGGCAGAGAGAAGGGAAGTCACATGGACAGCAATGCAAGAAGGACTGTTGAAGAATTTCCAATCGGTGGATTCTGTGCAGATGGCTCAAACCCAACTATGGAGATTGAGACAAAAGAATAGCATACAAGAGTATGTGGAGGCTTTTCTGGATCTACAAGTTGCAATTACCGACATGAACCTAGTAGAGGCTCTCGACAATTTCAAATGAGGGTTGAAAGAGTAGATTCGTCAAGAAGTCATGGTACAAAATCCTTGCACGGTATTTGAAGCCATTGCTTGTGCGCAGAGAATAGCAAGAGCATTAGGTGGAGGTGAAGGAGTAGGAGTAGCTCCACCTCAACATTATCGGGCAGAAATGCCACACATGGGTGGATTAGTACCAATGGAATTGGGCAACCTTTGATTCCGGGATCGACGAGCACGACCACTTCAAGGGAAGCAGGGACGGGTAGAAGAACAAAGAGATGGAGTCCCACGAGGAGAAGGGACTCGAGGAGAACAACACCGTTGTTACAATTGTGGCCGTATTGGGTACATATCTACCAACTGTCACACTCGTTTCCCTAGAGGCCCTCGGCCTTTGTTCAGGCAATCTTTGAACAACATGGAGAGGCACATTGACGAGGAGGAGGTGGAAATCACTTTGGAAAACAAAGATCGCCAGTAAATGTACCTTGCGGCCTTACTGGCTCAATAAGGAAGCAGAGAAGCGAGGGAAGGAAGAAGAAGAATAGTGCGCAACGATCCCAAAAGGCAACCTCACAATTGATTGTCGTGAATGGAATCCTAGAAGGTAATCAAGTGAGAGTATTAATAGATCCGGGAGCAACAGAGAATTTCTTGTCTTGCTCTATTGCAATAAGATTGGGAATGGATCTAGAGAGAGATGGAAGTGAAGAAGTAGAGTTACCAAATGGGCAAACAAAGAGGATTGAATCATTACCTAGACGGGTAACCCTCTCTGTAGGAGAATATCAGGAAGCAATTGAGTGGCAAGTGATACAATTAGCTCGTTATGATGTAATTTTAGGCATGCCATGGATGGAGCAATACAACCCTATGGTGGATTGGAGGAAGAAAGTAGTGAGAACCCACCAATGGTCAATCATTGGGGTTAAAGACAACTCAGACAGGCAGAAACTGCCTCTATATGTCGTAGGAACGGCAACTGTCTGTAAGACCGATAGATGTTTTATGGGTCTAATAAGAGAAGTCTAGAGTGCACAACTCGATGGACAAATTCCTAAGAAATTGAAAGATGTGGTGGATGAGTTTCAAGATGTCTTTCCCGATGATCTACCCTCAGGATTACCACCAAAAAGGCGAGTAGATCACAAAATTGAGACAGTCCCGGGGAAGACGCCTCCTTGTAAGGCCCCATATCGCCTATCACCTCATGAGTTGGAGGAGTGTAAGACTCAAATTGAGGAGATGTTGCAGAAAGGGTTCATCCAACCTAGCGTATCACCATATGGGGCCCCTGTCTTGTTTGTGAAGAAGAAGGATGGTACAATGCGCATGTGCATTGACTATCGGGGTCTCAATCAGCAAACAGTGAAAAACAAATACCCCTTACTTGGCATGGATGACCTGTTTGATCAACTCCATGGAGCAAAATACTTCACCAAACTGGACTTGCAAAGCGGTTACAATCAAATCCGAATTGTAGAGGAGGATGTGCACAAAACTGCCTTTCGAACCAAGTATGGCCACTTTGAGTATCTTGTGATGCCTTTTGGCCTCACCAATGCACCTGCCACTTTCATGAGTCTAATGAATGACATATTTTGTCCATACTTGGATAAGTTTGTTATCGTCTTCTTGGATGATATCTTAGTATACAGTAGCACAATGATAGAACACAAACAACATCTACGAGAGGTCCTCTAGATTCTAAGACAGAATCAGTTATACGCCAAAATCTCAAAGTGTGAGTTTGGCAAGTCTGAAGTAGACTACTTGGGGCATAGAGTAAGTGCAGAGGGCATTCAAGTATTGATAGATAAAATAGAGGTCATTCAAAAATGGAGTGCCCCAAAAGATCAGACTCAACTTAAGAGCTTCTTGGGGTTGACGGGATTCTATCGTAGATTTGTCAAGGACTTCTCCAAGGTTGCACAGCCTTTAACGGCACTACTTGGCAAGGGGAAGAAGTGGACATGGGGAACTGCACAAGAATTGGCCTTTCAAGAATTGAAGGCTGCCTTGCTACATGCACCAATCTTGAAGTGGTATGACCCAAAACGTCCAATCAAGTTGGCTACAGATGCATCAGGCGTAGCAATAGGAGCAGTCCTACAACAAGAGTGGCATGATGGATGGCATCCAATTGCATATTTCTCTTGAAAGTTGTTACCAGCAGAGCGCAACTTCCACACCACAAAACGAGAAGAGTTGGCGATCATTCTAGCAACCAAGCATTGGAAGCACTACTTGGGCGAGAAGGCATTTGTAGTAGAGACAGACCACAAACCTCTAGTCTACCTCAAGACGCAAAAGGATCTATCTCATCGCCAAATTCGGTGGGCAGAGTGGCAACAACGCTTCAACATGACAATCACCTACGTGGAAGGTAAGAAGCAACTTGCAGATGCATTCACCCGCATGCCAATGGCCAACAACTTGGTGGCAGAGGTTAAGATTAACCCGGAATTCTGGCAAGAGATTTTGGCGGCTACAAAAACTGACCCACAGATTGTAGAAGCACAATCATCCAAAGGTGTCACCAGCACCCAAGGACTCACCTTTTGGGATGGTAGATTATGGATCCCAAATGTCCCAGAATTACGCACCACCATTCTAGCGGAATGTCATGATTTGGCCATTGCAGCTCATGTTGGAGTGGACAAGACCTTGGATGCAGTCAAGCGCCATTACTATTGGCCAAAGATGCGCAACGATATGATGGACTATGTGCATAGTTGTCTACTTTGCCAACAAAACAAAGCTTCTAATCAAGCTCTTGCAGGGCTCCTTCAACCTCTCCCCACTCCTACCCAACATTGGGAACAAGTGTGTATGGATCTCGTCTGTGAATTACCCAAGACCACCTCAGGGTTTGACTCCATTGTGGTCTTTGTGGACCGGATCAGCAAAATGATTCATGTACGCCCTACCACCAAGGAGGTGACCGCTCCACAGCTAGCTCAATTATACTTAGATGCAATCTTTGCTCATCATGGTTTGTCTAGAGTACTCATCACCGATAGAGGCACCCAATTCACCAGTTTGTTTTGGCGAACACTCTTTAGGTTCTTCAAAACCAAGTTGGCCATGTCCACAACTTACCACCCCCAAACAGATGGCCAAACAGAGCGGGCTAATTGCACAATTGAAGACATGTTATGCGGCTTCACCTTAGAAGAGCAAGAGAGGTGGGACACCCTACTCCCGTTGGTGGAATTCACTTACAACGATTCAGTGAATGCATCCACCCAGGTCACTCCGTTCTTCCTCATGTATGGTGAGCATCCCTTCACACCTTCTAGCTTGATGAAGATCCATCCCGTGGCTACCAAGGTCGATGCAGTCAACACATTTGTTTCTAGAATCCAACAAGGTGTGGAGAGCGCCAAGCACAAATTACAGATTGCGCAAAATCAACAAAAGCAGTATGCTAATGCACACCGTTGGCACATGGAGTTCAATGTTGGGGATCAAGTGTGGCTATCAACAACCAACCTCACATTAGTTGGACCTCATAAGCTCAGACCTCGTTTTATTGGGCCTTTCTCGATTCTTTGTCGCATCGGCGTTGTGGCCTATCACCTTGAACTCCCACCACACATGAAGATCCATCTAGTCTTCCATGTCTCCCTACTATGCAGATATGCTCCCCGATCAGGCCAAGGTCATTCCACACCAGACATTCGACCTTGTTCGACACTCATTGATGGCACAGAGGAATATGAAGTGGAGCGGATTCTCCAAAAATGCATGCGTGGTACTCGCTACCCTACTCGCTACCCATGGCCTATCTAGTACAATGGAAAGGTTACCCCCTCTATGAAGCCACCTGGGAGCCCGCTGCCAATTTGGCACATGCACTTGTGTTGGTGCAAGCATTTGAGCAACAATTGCACAACGAGGACGTTGCGTCTTAAAAGGAGGGAGGTCTGTAATACCAAGAGCTAACCATATGATCTAGATGTGAAATTCGGTTTGGTAACATCTAGAATGATGTTATACATGATGGTTGAAATAGATCATATAGAAGTATTACCAAAAGAGTACTTCTACTAATAGGGCAGAAACCAAAATAGACTTGAGAACCTTAGAACCAATAGCTAGACATATGATTTAAAGGTGAGAATTGGTTTGGTAACATCTGGAAGGATGTTACACATGATGGACTAAACAGATTAGAAAGAGGTATCACCAAAAGGGGACTTCTACTAATAGAGTAGGAATCGAAATATGCCTGAAATCTTTGAAGGCAATTTTGGAGGCCTAAACGGATGAATTAGGCCTAAAAAATGTGAAGATTCCACCCCAACAAAAGAAGGGCTGGCCTCCCCTCCCCCTTGCTTTGTCTCATTGAGAGCTTTCCAACGGTACCTTACGTGATTATGAGATTCCTACAAGAAGATTCCCTAAAAGATTCCCTCTGGTCAAAGCTTGTTTGACCAACCAGATAAGACCTAGACCAGACATGTCACCCATCCAAGTAAGTAATCCAAGGGTGGAGCTTGCTGACATGTCACCTATCTGTGTCCCTAATCCTATGGTGGAGCTTCCTTGGCGGAGATCCCCTTTGTCTATATAATAAAGAGAAGGTGCTCCCTTGGGGCATCGATTGTTTGAGTGTGCAATCTGTGTTTTCTCTTTTCTCTTGTCCTTGGAGTATTACAAGCTGTTATTATGTTAGTGTGTGATAGTTGTTTGATAGGATGGCATATGGCATGTATGACTCCTCCTCTCATGGTGGTTCCTCAAGGACAGTGGTTATATCCTAGATGTAATTGACCTATAGCTAGTTCATCCTTTATATGGTATAGATTGCAAACATGCGACTAATGATGGTGCTTGATAACACCCGGCCTCTTGATCTTTGCCCATCATAGGGTATACCATATACTTTGAGTAGATGGCTATCTAGAGTTAGAGGGACCTAACCGCCAGTTAGGGGGCAATTGTGACACTTTAGAGTCTATGTATGACTTCTATGTGAGTTATGTGTCTATGGTGTATGATGTTGACAACGATGTATGTTGTGTAGTAATGTATATATGTACTATTGCTATCACACCATTTGTAGTGTTGCACCTAGACTGGTCGGACACTAGAGTTATAGTGATAGTAGTTAGAGGTATTTCAGTAATTTTCCATAGACTACTTTTTGACGGTCAGATTTTGTGTTTGGAGTACTGACTTCATGGTAGGGCCCACCGTCACTTTGCACCATTTGCACCATCGAGTGTGCCTTCAACGAGACCGTTAGGGTTCTAGACCTAGCTCAAGTCCAGGGGTATACTTTCAAAATGTAGCTCCAGAGAGCTCACTTCTTTGATGTTGAGCCTTCGAGTTCCAGGCTATGGTGGACAGAGGCCGGTGAGGGTCATCTGGATTCTCTTAGCTAGAGTGGGTGTGGTTTAACTGTAATTAGTGCCCAATTATTGGCAGTTTATAGAGTGAGAGATCAAGTACTGATCTGAGTTGAATTGATTCGAGTGTTGTAAACAATTTGATTATTATGGCACTTTAGAGTCTATGTATGACTTATGTGTGAGTTATGTGTCTATGGTGTATGTTGTTGACAGCGATGTATGTTGTGTAGCAATGTATATACACACGACACCCACGACTTAATCAAAATCCTTAGAATGGTCAACGAAAGGATAGAAGAAGGATGCATAATCCTGAGTATCATTCTTTTTGATGTGGTTGCTTGCCTCATGTGACCATCCCAAGTGGTCCAATCATAGTCCTTCCATTATGTGTATCCTTCCAACATGGGTCTTTACCCCTTGCAAGGTAAAACATAAGTGACACATTGGGCATATGTATCCCAAGTCGCTCTGGATGGCCCCACATGGTAAAGTGGAACCATGGCTAACACAAGAATAATGATAATAATACACAATGCTCCTCTTCATCTCTTCCCATACCTGCAAAACCACAACCTATCACATCCCATCTCATATGAGTAAATATTATCTCTCCAAACCCCAAAAATTAGAAACTCTTGTATTTTCAATTTCCATCTCTAAAATTTTTAAACTAATTTTTCATGGAACTATAGCATGAATACAAAGAGATTAAATTTGAGAATTATCTACACTCTCAATGTATAATAATCACTCTAAACCCTAAAAATATCCATTACTTTCTACTCCATTATTCTCCGTTGTCTTCAATCTAGGTACCAATGAAAATGAAATTGAAAAATGATCATAATATGCTATTTACTCAAGTGCTACACGCTAATGGGCACTAAAAAAATGTATATATTTTCTCTCACGTATCCCTTCTCCTCTCCCATCTCCACATCCTCCCGAAAGTTCAAGGTTAGGTCCAATATTGAAAAGAAAAACATCATCCATATCTCACTAAAACAAGCATATTAAAAGAATTTCAAACCCAGATATTACATCTTAAAATAAGCTTATTTGTGTGCCTATCATTGAGGACCAGAGCCCGGAGCAGTTGGATCTTTTAAGTGTGCGCGTATGCAGGACAGGTGTCAAGCTCCATTTAAAAGAATCCGGAGGCACTATGATACATAACCCGATGTGGATATTTAACACGCACGGTAGTTGGAGAGAGAACCCGGTGGATATTAACAAAGTCATACCATAAGATAAAAGAAAACTTGACAATGGTTTGCGCCAGGTGTCGTGCTGATATTCGCCTCTCAGAGCGGCCAAGGTGTAAAGCCTATGGATGCTGAGGAGGCAGTGAGAAGTCGCGGAGAGGAGAAAGGTGCTGATAAATTTCTACAGAATCAGCTTAGTTGGTTCAATTTGTCCCACGGGAGAACTAGGAGGACAATCTGAAGTGACAGTGAAGCAGCTGCGGGAAAGTCTCGAGGGTTTAGAGGCGGAGATTGTTTGACTGAGTTTTGAGAGTTTTCTTGAAAATTTATTGAGGAACCCCGCGGGAACGGGAGCACTTCCGTGCCAAGCGTGTTTATGCTGTTGTTTTTTTGAGCGGTGACTAGGTTGTGTTTGTTTCGTTTGCAAGATAGCTTGCACACGCTGTTTCTTTCTTCTTGATCCGTGCAGGGTGTTGTCATCTGTGAGGGGAGTAGGATTTGGGTGTATTTTGTTCTTCGTTTTCCTTATTGGAACATTTGTCGAGAAAACTTTAAAGTGGTCATTATCATGGTCCGGAGCTACTTGACTTACTCAATTGGAGTTGTCATTTGTGGTGTTTGATATTTTGTGAGCTTTACAAGATTCTTGGTATTGTCGAATTTGTTCAGTTTTATCGGTAAAAGTGACAGATGAAAGGAAACTTTGTTCTCGGTGCTTTCAGGTCCAGTTTCTGTAGACAGAACAGATTACCAAGCTGGTTGAACTGAGTTGTATCTGACTTTTACAGCTTATGGTCTGTTAGTCAGTGACACAAGATCAAGAAATACAAAGTCGAAGCTGTCAAGATCGTGTGCTGTAGCAAGTGATACATGAAAGTCAAGTTAGTTCATGCTCCTGAGTGGAAGGAGAGTTTTTCATATTGAGGTTAACCCTCTGTATGTTGTTGTAATTCATCTCGTTTCCACAAATTATAGTGGTGATTTGGAAAATTACTATTTTGTCACATAAGATTGGAGCGACACTCTTTATCTTGTGGTATCGGATTAGTGATCATGTCCTGCGTGAAGGGTTCGTTTCCCAGTTTCACTTAAACTGGTTGTCGTTCAATTTTGCGTTAGGATTATCACAGGAAATCTTAACTCAAAGGACCTTAAGGAGGAGCTTATAGTAAAGTTCAATCGCAGACGAGTTACTCCGGTGAAAGAGGCAGTCACCGTAGAAGACAGAGAGAAGAGGCCGCTTTCAGACACTTGAAAGTCCATTAGTCAGAGTCCAAGCTTTTCACTGCGGAATGAAAGAGGCTTATCCAAGTAAGATGGTCGATAGAGACTCGATTCAATCGACGACAGAATCCCAGGAGGAGATGTCGGATGCTGTCAGAGAAGGGCAGGAGAGAGTACTTCTCAATGAAAAGGAGCTTGACACTAGTCCGATAAGTCCCACTCGACTCGCTCGTACACATGCCCCTGATTCCATCCCTGTAAGTTATTAATCTCTTCGTCCTGCTTGAACTCCTGCCACGACATTGTATCAATTCAAGTGATAAGCTGCACGACCAAGTTTACATTCATGTAGGTGGTGAATTCGAGGAGGTTTCTACCATTTTCTCTGCTCCTACGCATGTTCAAGATCACATTCATGTAGATCCTTCCTGGGGATTATGGTACCAGGTCCGCTTGATCTTCACCTTCTATTCGTCTAGGTCATCTGTGAATACTGATGACTGGACGCAAAAGATGTGCATAACAAGGAAGCTATCTGTGCTAGACACATTGATCATAGTTTAGGGCATTGGATTCACGAATCCTTTCCGGTCGTCCGAACTAGTTTCAGAACTTCGAAAGCATAGATACGCAGCATTTCGATAAGATTTGTTTGGGGTTCCCGGAAGATGGTGGCAGAAGAGCATCCAACACGATTATAAAACGGAGGCCTATAAGGCTACAGTAGTTTCCGTTATAGGTTTCTTACTCACGCCGGAAACCTAGCAGTAGGTGGTTTAAACGCTTTTGACGTAGGTGATATATAGGCACTGGCATAGTTTTTAGTCTGATGAAGAAGGATCAATCTGCATTTGAATCTAGTCTTAAGTTATGCCTGGGACTCGTGCTGTCCACCTGGGTGAATTTAGAGGATCGTGATGTTTATCGTATAGATGAAGGAGAAGAACACTGAAGATACAGGCGGAGTAACCGGAATATCTATTAGTGAAGGAGGACCATCCGGAGGGCATGTAACGCAAGCAGATCTGGAAAAGGTACAGCATCGTTTAGGTCTTAGTCTGCTTTTGCTGTACAATAAGCATTGTATCCGAGAGCAGTTATTCTAGATGAGTTAGACCGAAGTATCTCGTTGATATTGCTGTCTTTGGTCACTCCCTTCATCATATCAGTTTATTTTGCAGACTTCTCATAGAGCCCTAAATCTAGATGATCAGATATTTGTTGTGATCTCTGTGCTTGCATACTTTCTAAGTTTATAGTGGAATTACCTTCTACATAAGACTCAACTATGTGCAACTGTTTCCTCTAGCAAGGACGGGTTTGGAAGAAGTTCTCATAAGATTTCTATAATCGAAATAGTTCAAAGAGTTTATTCTAGCTCACACTCTCGGTCTTTCGTGTAGATATGGGCTCTAGACAATGCTCCTCCTCCAATCAAAGTTCAACGAGACGATGAAGATTCTGACAATTCGTCTCACGAGCTTTCACCTCCACCATCTCCGAAACGCAAGAAGAATTTACTAGAGAATGACAACGTCCTGAAACGTCCTTTTAGCCCTATCGTTCCACAGGATTCAATCTAGAGTGCGTTAGATATGACTGTTAGATCGCCCGTATCAAGACTCAGTTTTACTTGATTGGAGAATTTACTGGAAGTTACCACATACAGAAGCAGCCGTGGCGGTGATGGCAGGAGGTCGCCAGAACCTGCTCACTTCCTTTCGTATCAAAGAGTGTCAAGCAGTTTCTGCGGGTTCTGCTTAGCACTTGGTTATCCATGTCTAGATCACTTCATCTATAATCGTAGGTTTGGATCTGACACTGTCACATCTTTAGTTGAGATGCACATTAGGCAGAAAGTATAGCTAGCACGCGTAAGATAGGTATACATTGCAGATATCAGTCCTCTATCTGCTGATTCTTGCAGTAGAAATTGGATCCAATCAATGTCTCTGATATATGTTTCATATGAAAATCGTTATGTCAAGAGATTGTACAGACTCGATGGCGATGTTTCTCTTCAGCATGGCTTGCGTGTGGTGTGCTGATCCAGATTTGTTTGCTGTGTCCCTCCATGAGGAATGTGTGCTGGAGTAACTGTATCTGTTCCAGAGTTGCATGTGTGGATGTAAACTCTCATATGCCCTGAACAGCCGATAGGCTATCTTGATCGTTTCAAAAGTTTCATATGCCTACCGTCAGTTTCAGTAGGCGCTGAACGCCTTGTAACACTAAATATTATAGTCTAACTTGCTTCACACTTACGGACCAACATCCACTGGCGTGGGTTCGGTTTACAAGGTCCGATTAGGGCCCGTCAACCTACTCAAGGATAGCTCAATCGTTTCCAGTGAAGTCCTGCAAGATGTCTCTACAAAACTGAAAGATAATCTTTGCATGGGGAAAAAGGTCCACTGTTGCTGTTTGTGCATTCAATCCGAGAGCCTCCACGTTACTATTCGTAGAAACGTGAGGGTTGCTGTACACCTTTTCCGTTTTGAGAAATTAATAATTTGAAGATTCGACTCGTCTACGTGTAAGTTCCTTCTTATTCCAGAGCTTACTCTGAGTTTCCTATGCCGCATCGTATTCAGCTGAGATTCCTGATTATAATAGTATAGTAATAGACTTTATCTAGTAATAGACTTTATCTAGTTGAGAAGTGGTGTATTCATGTGAGACTTCGAATGCAGGCTCAAGAGTCCAGACAACGAGCTTTTTATCCACGCGCTGCCCAAAGAAACCCCATAGGAAAGCACACACTGTAGTTGTTCAGTTTCCTCATTCTCCTCCTTGTTTGGCAAGCATGCCTCCGAGGACTTTGAAAGTGGTGGTAATATTCTCTGAAGGTCAATCGCCCACGCCTCGAGTACGTCGATAGAGGTGGTAATGTCCCTTAAAGGTGAATCCAGCAATAATGCTACAAGCAATAATGAAAGTGGAACAATCAAATAGATTGGAGTTTATGTCTACACATGTTTTGCCGCTAAGTTTCAACCACTTGAACTTCAAGACCTAGAGAATTCTGGATGAATATTGTGGATCTCCATATCCGTGAGCGAGAATTAGTATCCCCATCCTTTGTTCGGAATATCTAGTTCCTTTATTTGTGATTGTGATTCTCCTTGATTCATGGAGATTGTCATCATATCTATGCTAAGTATCAGTTGCGATCCTTGAGTGTTTCCTAGAAGACCTGAACATGACTACCATTAAAGCTACGGTACCATGTTCCTAACCACAAAGTCCTGAATCTCTAGTTCCGATAGAAGTTGGGCGTGGTTTGATGAGATGGAGTAGAAAGAAAATCAGCGTACATTCTACCAGTGGAATAAATCTTGAATTTGAGATACACTTTTGCTCAAACACACTTTAACTCATCTCTGATCCACTAACCTAATCCGTTCCGCCATCTTCGAGGACTAGAGCACGTTTTTCAGAGCCAGTACTTTCTCACAATACAAGGAATGGGGATTCGTGATTTGGCCAGAATAAAGTAGAGATATGAGTTGAAAATTGAAAAGCTCCGCTTTCGATAAAGTGTAGGCTGTCATAAGAAACGTTTAATGGTCTGTGGTCCAATTCATCATCGGTCAATGCGTGCCTCCATAGTCATATTGAAGTACGTTCCGGTTATGTTGGCAGGTAGGTACTGCCTCTCTGAGTGCTGCAAGTGACAGGAATTTGGACTATTTGGATAGATTATCGTCAAAGTATTGAACTCCTTGAGGTTACAGGAAACAAGTTTTATCATGTCTCGACGGTTTGATCCGGAGAGAGGTAGGAGAGATGATTTCAAGGGGGAAGTGATGGCGGATATGGAATTACTGTAATACCCGTCCAGTGAGATGAGACGCATCTGGCGCTCAATGGGCGAATTTCAGCTCGATTTTGAGGTTAGGAGGGAAGGATGTGGTAATAGTGGAGTGGAATCAACGCTAGGTACTGCCAAGAGAGGGTGGACTTGAAGCCAGAAAAGAAGGTATGGGCATCTGTTATCACGGGCATGGACTACAGTAGTTCAAGCGCTTTATGGGGAATGCACTAAGTGCACGAGGTGGGGATGGAGTCCCTTCTCTTCCCCTCTCGCGTCAGGAAATGGTAACTTAAGTTTCCTGATTCTAGTCCTTTTTTTGGCTTTAGTTCTGGATCATACAGCATAATCAGCGGCAATCCGGAGGCCAATTCTTGGTCGTGTACTGCAGATTTTTCGTTCAGTTCCGGTTCATAGAGCACAATCAGCAGCAATCTGCATACCAATATTTGTACATGTACAGTTTTGGTTCAGAAAGCACAGAGGTTGCTGTCAGTCACAGGTCATCATGATCACGTCCTTGCAGATAGAGACTGCTCCACAAAATCCATTCTTTCTTCTTGCTCCTTTCTCCCAGGGAACTAGGATATCGAGCCTGTCTGTCTTCATAGTGATCTAAGGAGCGGCGATATTGCTGTGGATGGGAACGGAGATCCAAGAATTCTTGTTCCCGCTTGCTAACATGAATCTGAACACAACTACTACTACTATTGTCACAATCTTTACAATGAAGCTGAATTCGCAGTGTTCTGTTAGCAGGATTAGGATCTAACTTTCACAATGCATACTGTGATGATAACCAGAGCAGCGAGGGTTTGAGAAACAAGGGACATTACAGACTTGATCACTGTCTCAATTACTACAATCAGGTTGGTCCCACCTTCCGACATTCGTCCATTTTGGGTGAATCATCGACTTCTCAATTCCTCACTAATCATCAGAGATACCTAACAAAAACCGTACATTGAATTGAAGTGAAGAGCTGCTGTAGAAGTATATTTTGCATTGTAGCCCATAAAATCTTCTCGATAGTAGCACCATATCTAAGAAGCTGCGTCTATTCACTCCTCTAAACTGCTTTGGAGACCTAAGCTCGGAGTCATATAACTCCAGTTGGACCTGTTGCGAGTAGATTGGAAATCTTATACAAGGAATTTGTAGTAGAGATGCTTACTTCAAAATGTAAGACACGTGAACAGACACTAGCTCTTCCAGTGCCTCGTTAACGCTGCGCATTCACCTGGCAGGAGACTCAACTTAACATAGTTGATAAAACTTGCGAGTGAGAGTTGGTACGTCTGTCCCTGTGGAAATACAGTATCCCTCAAAAACCTCAAGTCATTTTGATTCTTCTGTCATTCGCAGAAGCAGGTGGCAGAACGGTCAGTTGCCATCGGTTGGATTGCGGCGCAAACTTAAATGTTATACCGTACTTCAAAAGGCGCACGACGTAGAACTGATTGCGTTTAACTGATCTCCTGTCTGTACACTGCCATCTGACTGGAAGCAACTTGTCCAAGGTAGTTGGAAACTTGGAATTGAGGAGGATGAAATCATCGTAGAGGAGGAGTTGGTGACGGAGAAATCAAGACCTGAAGTTGAGGAGTTCGTATAGCAGTGAGGGACGGAAGTGACCCATAAGAAGTTGAACCATGGAAGAAAATGATGTCGTGGAAGTCCTCGGAGGTGCGATTGCATCTGGAAAGCTCTCCGCCTAAAACTGGATAAACTGATGGTTGATGCAAGGTAACCAAGCAGACACCATGCATTTCATGGATAGACCTACCACTCATTCTTCTCTCCGGGTGCCTTTAGGAGATGGTTGATTGTTATATAATTCCCAAAACTTATCCCCAATCCCTAATGCAAATTCCGATCTGACCAAACCAGCAATAATAGCTGCACTTTGCAAAGAACATGAATAGTTTCAAGCAGCAAAAGAGATAACTCAGGAGCGTCAGTAGAGAACAGATTGAAAACGTCAAACTTAGCGGTGAAGGTCCTGTAGAGCTTTCGGCATCGAATGCATTCTGTAGCGGAATATCTTTAGCTGGTAATATATGGTATCAAGCAGGTGCTTGTGTGGAAGTCTGGAACTGGTACTTTCCCAAACCGAGCAAAGCAGCAGACCTGGGACCCCCTGCACGTCGAATACAACACGAGTGTGCTTCACAAGCTGCACCAGGTCTCATTGATGAAACGAAGGATTGGTGACATTTCCTACTAGCGGAAAATGGTTTTGTAAGGTACAACAATGAAGGACAAGTACCAGAATTTCTTCGAGGATCATAGAGCAATACTTGCCTATGCAAAGCACGTGAGGCACTGATCTATCGGTTGTCTGCTTGTGGGATTCTGACGGATTCCTAGTCATGCATCGATTTGCAAGAGCATAAATGCTCTCTTAGAGTCGTCCTCAGATTGTGACCAGGGCCCCCAGCGCTGGGTTTACAAGCGTACTGGTGCCAAAACTAGTCACCGAGAGTAGTCACGCCTGCTACACGCAAATCTGTCTAGGGATTTAAGACGAAAGGGCTCTGACATCCCCGAACTTGGATAAAGAAGACTAGATGCCCTTTGTCACCATGGACGTTGAAGCCTTATTTGTCCCTGACCGCAGCTAAAAACTCGGAATTGTCTCCCGAAGGTGGTCCAATCTCAGATCCCAGCAGGGTACCTGTGGGTTCACTGTTCATCCCCGGTTCCTGAGTTGTCAGTTATGTCGTCAATCTACCAGTGATCACGTAAGAAACCTCATCTACGTGCGCATTATTCCTGTTTGCTCTTTGTCATCCGCTTGTGGAGTCAATGTGGAAACCTTTAGGGCCAAGGTAGAGGCTCTCAACTTCTCAAGGCAATCAATTCGATATGGTAATTAATATCCAAGCATCCTTTCAAATTTGCAAGCCTCTCACTGCCTATTTGTTTCCCGTTGGGCTTCAACGAGGCCAGTTCTGATCCTACTGGAGTCCGCCGCTCTGAATTGGAATGGTGTTAGACTGTTTAGGGACAAATCCTGCCACCAGGCGGAAACCCAATTTTAGACCGTAGACCAGTCCTATTGTGGGCGGTAACTCGAAGCCTGCCATGACTAAAGGCCAAAGGAATGCTTGTGGATCCTTGTACTGGTATTCTTGGTGCTCCAAGTTCGCTGGCGATACTTCTGAAACTGACCGGTTATTGTTCTCACTGTCGAGAAAAAGAACAGAATTGTCTATCAATACGGCCTTCAGTTGTTATTTCTTTAGCTTGTTTGTGAACTTTTGATAAGCTCGCGGACCAACGAGCTTTCAATGCACCCGACTTTCCGGGAACGGCACATGTTTCCAGAAAGGTAACAGTTCAAGATAAAGATGCCCAATTAAAGACGATGCTTGAATGTAGTACCCTTCATTCCGCTCATGTCGCGGTCCACGAGTCCGTGCGTGCTACTCATTTGACCGATATAGAGCACTGGAAACTCAAATTTTGAGAAGGGATATTACAAACGATCTAAATGAAACTAATCAACCGTAGACGACCGGGATCGTCGATCCTCGAGAACTTTCTTTTCCTTAGTCTGTTTGACAACATGTTCCTCCAGAGTTGGTTAGTTAAGCTCAAATAATCCTTTTTGCTGATATGGATTGTCCGAGGAGATTATCTCGGATCTAGGAAGGTTGCTGCAGCCACAACATCTACAGCACAGCAGAGTCGTAGTGCCTTTCGGTCCTTGGTATGAAACAGGTGTGATGTCACCATCGTATACGTTTTAAGACAAGATTTTTCTCGACATGTACCCAGGCCGTCTAAAACATGAGCAGAAACAGAACACTGCCGACAAAACAAAGTTCCCGTCCTCCCTGTCAGCTCATTAATCAATTAAGGTTTGTGGGACCTACTATCGAAGGGCCAATGAAGAGAACCCATGACGGATTGTATGCATGGATGAGGGCGATTGGGGCCATTGGACTGGAGATCTGAAGTTCGAAAACTGGGGAGGAGAGAGATTGGCGCCTTCTTGTAGCGAAGGTCAAGTCTCAGGAGCTGCAGCTGCAGCTGCCAAAACGGTCATGGGATTTTCATGGTTTAATGTCAGTTTTTGTCGCGCAGTTGCGCACGTTGCGAGATCATGGGGCCGGGCCTGAGGATGCCATATCATCACGGATCCAGACAACTTGAAGGAGACTCTTCACGGAGCTTTCTGCGGGATGCTGGACACTCACCCCTGCAATTCATAATTTTTGGACTTTTTTCTCCCGCTCGTCCAGGATTCGAAGCATACTAGTCGCTGTAATCCTCACCCTGCTAGCCCAATCGAAAACAAACTCCAACTCACTTCTGAGAAAGAGAATCAATGCCCCTTTCGGCTCCCTCTCTAGACACTCCTGCAAGTTAGAAAACAGAAGGTAACCAAGTGGTGACGACGCCCTCTTTCACTCTTTCCCCCACTTTCCAGCAGCGTGGACAAACAGTATGAAAGCCGTAAGCTGTCCTAGCAAGGCTTGGAAGTGAGATTGCCATCGAAGCCGTAAATGTATGGCCGCCAATCCAGGATAATCTCCACAGCACAAGCTTCATACAACCTCTATTAATATATTGTAACGCCTCCACCCCATCCACGTCGTGAATCTTAAACCTCTAACTCTGAGGTCAGTCAGCCACAGTAAACTGCATTCTACTCCTTATGAGTATGACACCCGTATACATTCTTCGATTCCATCCTTGCTATACCGGTACATATAGTACTTCCGTACAGCCATTAGAAGCAGGAGAAGACGGAAGTTAATCATGATCTTGTCAACTGATATTGAAATCTGCAGCTGCATCGGGTTCAATGAAAATACGGTTCCGTCAACAACTTATGGAAGTCTGCTGCTGCACAGAAAAATGCTATAAAAAGGACCGTTCGTAAGGCATAGAATTGGCAAGAATCTACATTTTACTTCCTGCTGGAATACATCTATAATAAGCTGGCGTATAGTGGACAACATACAATCTTCCTCCTCCTGCTCTCGAAGCTCCCCACTTCGACCCCACTACCCTACCCAAGAGAGCTCCTCCTCAGCTTATTTTCTGAACCCGAATCTTATTCCAACTCCAGATCCGCAGCCATTGAACTTTCCCGCTAATCCCATCTCCGGACTAGATCTGTACAGTAGCTGCCGATGATGCTCAAGCCTGTAGACAGACCCAGGCCATGGCAGTAGAAAGGAGGTTGCAACTCATGGCCGCTTGAGACTCTGCTCTTCTACAGCTAGTTTCCTATCACCACCATGGGCACGCTTTCGTGAGCGAGTATTGTTCTCTAGCTTGGTTTCCCGGGCCGCGGCAGCGCAAGGACACGCACTGCCCTGCCCGCAGGCCTCTGAAGCAAGTATAGTTTTAAAGCTAGATTGGAAGGAAGCTAGCCAAGGACCTGTCGATCTAGAAGACTACTAGTTCTTTTGGGTCCCCGAAACAGACGATTTCACAACAGCTTTCTTAACGGCGGGACGGTGATATGGACGCAGGTAGGAAATCGGGTCTAATCAAAATGTTTTGTTCGACAATGTTGAGGTTTTTCGGTTGAGATTGTGTATCGGGAAAGGGGCGTTGATACTTGGGTGGTTTGGTTACAGATACGTGTGACCGCTGCACGAGGTCTTTGACACTGACTTGGTACGTTCCGGACCACGATTTGTGCTATTCGTGTTTCGCGAAGGAGAATTCGTCTGCGCCTTGGTATGCTTACGACACGCCTGTCTCGGAAGTTCGGTGTAATGGGTGCGGAATGATGGTCGATGGGATCAAGTACACTCCCGCAACCAATCTTTGCCACGGATGTTTCTCCCAGACCGATGATCTTGAGCACGCCCCGTACAGATTGACCAACTCCGGTTCCTTTCCTCTCCAGCCTGGCAGCCCCGTTAGCTCTTGCAGACTCGAGCAAAGTTGTGAGTACTCCTATGGCTCATTCATTCACTGAAGTAATCCATGACTCATGTCCCCTTCCTGCAAGATTAGGACACAGATTATGAATTTTGGCTCGGCCTCTTTGATTTATTTTGTCACTGCAGTTTATCAGAAATCTTTGATCAAATGTTTTGAATTTCCTTCTTTGCCCGAGTCACAATTTTGAAGAATGGCTCAGATTTAGAAAGCTCGGTGAAGCAAGAGAAACTTTTGCATAGTTTTGATAAAAGATCAGCATTTGTGTACTAACAGACCATGACGTCTGTTAGTACACAAATGCTGATCTAGGGCCAGCATTGCTCAAGGACATCTAATTTATCACTTCGCGTATAAAGTACAATCAGGAGGAATCGGTCTATACTGTCAAAGCATCCTGTGCTTGATGTGGCATTTGGTGACATGAATTATGTCGTGATGTGCAGGTTCGAGTTCCTGGTCGTGTGATGAATGCAAGGTCCAGCTGATGGGGACATGGTGGAGACCAGATTATGATCTGTGTTACGGGTGCTACAAGAAAAGATTGCCTCTAAGCTCAAGATGGTATGCTTACGAGGGTGCACAATCGAGTGAGACCCAATGCGACGAGTGCAAAGTCATCATCAGTGGAGTAAAACTTACAGTCTCCTATGACATTTGTCAAGGATGCTCGCAAATGAAACCTTACTACGCTCCACTGAATTGCGGATACCGTCCATCAAATTCTAACTCCTGCCCTGACGCCTTAGGAGCTGTTGTCATCAGATTCTGGCCTGCACGTAAGTGATCTCCTCCTCATTTCAGTGCTTTCAATTCCTTCATGCTCTGTGGTCCAACAGGCTTTGGCTTGTCTCCCGTTAAGTACTCGATAAGCTCAACTTTGTCGAATCAGTCGGCAGCTAAAATCGCCCTGATCTAGAAGAATCTGAAGGCATTGCACCTAAGTTGTGTCCATCTCTCATTGGTTTTAGTTAGGGTTGGAAAATCCAGTGGAGTTCTTTCTAGGATGTGGTTTATTTATCTCTATATTCCCGGTGCCATGCAGCTTCTTCGGATCATAAACTAGCAGGCGTACCAACTCCTCATCTCGTCTTGATTGCAACACACTACGCTCAATCTGCTCGCTCCTCCTCTTTTAAGATCTACAATGACGTCGTGGAAGTCGGTCGAGACGCAGCTCTTTCATTTGTGACCAACTCACATTCGTGTCTATCTCTCACCAAGGCATGGAAGGGGCTGCATAGTAGTAAGGACAAGAAAGACAAAAAGATTTTGAAGAAGGTGGAAGCGGAGTTGAAAGTGCGCGAGGTTCATTTCCATGATCCGGATTGTCAATTCCCACTTATGGGAGGTGTTCAACACGCGGCCAAGGCGTTCTTAGCCACAATAGATGGTCAACAGCTTGTCAAAGATCTGCTTTCCCACAGATAGTGGCGGTCCAGTTCGATCTCCTTCCTAGAAGGAATTGTGCAGATCTCTGTGTGGTTCCCTTTCAGTACTTCACAGTCACGCTGAAGGACTGGGGAATTTTATTAAGAAAGATACAGGTCGCTGCAGCTCTTGAACCGAACGGAGGATGGGGAAGTACTTCTTCAAAATGTGAAAATCTACAAGGGAGCAGTGTTGGGACCTGTCCTGATATTTGTATAGGTCCATCTTCATCGCCCCACATTTAAGTTCAATGCCAGCTTTTCTGAAGCTGCAGATACTACAACGTATTCTAGTAGTTTAGAGCCAGTGCCAGGTTGAATACTTGCTCTGAGGTGTCAAGTCTTCATGCGAGAGCTTATCCACTAAAAAATCCGAACAGTGGGGATTGACATGCGTTCGACCTGGGGCACATCGCTCACTCGGGATGGTTTAAAGTTCTCATCTGGAAGTGGACGACGGGTCCAATTTCTTTTCCTTCAAGGAATTGGATCTCAGATTTTTGTACACTCTGCAGGCTCTTTGAATTGCAACCGAGAGTTCTGCAATTACAATTTTGTAATGAACTCTTGCAGCTTTCATGTTCTCCTTGGCGACCTTCAACAACGAATCAGGACAGCAGTGGCTGGGCAAGCAGAGTTGGAATTAGTTCGTGTAGAAATTAGTCATGAAATGCCTAATGCCACGTTTTGGATTATCCTGTGTGTTCGTCCACCAAATCAAGAGTAGATGACAAAAGGCCATCAAGTTTGGACGTATCCTTGGGCGGGTCAATAAAGTGAAGGGGTAATTATGTTCATCCCCAAGCTTCCGATCCATGATCGATAAGTTCTCTTATTGAGAAATGCTAATCCCCATGTCTCAAGTCTTGTCACTTCGTTGTGCAAGCTCTTGCTTCAGCAAAGTATTCCTTCTTCTCAGTTCACTGCACTTCCTGCAGATTTCAAGAAAGATTTGGTTTAGGTTAAACTCAAGATCATAGATACAGCTGAGCTTGAACTGGACACAGTTCTATCCGTTGTGAGAATGCTTTCAACCATGGAATGAAAATCCCTGAAATGAATGATCATGCCTTACTGTAGTATTTATAATTCAACTACAATGTTTGTTTACAAACCGGTGAAGGGGAGGAATCTTACATAGCTGAGATTTTAACGATTGTATCGTTGTAGAGGCAGAGAATCATGCTTTGAGTATCAGAGCATGAGGATTTCTAACAAAGCAAAGAACCGAAGCAATCTCAGCACAGAAACCAAATCTTACGATGCCTAACTGACACGAAGGATATAACGTGTAGTTGTTAACTCCTGGTCATCACCTTAAAGCGAAACTTCAAGTCCTATATATTTTCATGTCATCTCTCATGCTTTGACTTTCTATATCATTGCTAGGGTGCCCACGTCTCATTCACTCGATCTCACGGTGGAAATGTCATCTCTCTAAGATTCGTTCTGTCGACGTTCTACGGGATTGAAGGCCAACTCGGTAAACGGACTTGGTAGATGTGAAAGTCTTTCAAATACGAAACACTGGCTCGTTTTGCGGATCCCTCAAAGGCGTTGATCCTATAATGGAACGCAATATCTACCATATCTACCAATTCAAGCAAGCAACATCTACAATTTAGAGCAGGCCGGCAAGATTCTAGATGCGGTGGTCGTCAACAGCAGAGGTACCGTTTTCCGCCTCCAGCCCAACCTGAAGAAGCTTGACGTCCCGTTTGTCTCGAACTTGCACAAGAAACACATTGCAAGCAAGAAGGAAATGTTGCCCCATTGATCTGCCTGACGATCACGACATCATCAAGGGGCTTCCAAACGGAGTTGAAGCTGTGTTCACAACCATTACGGCTGCGTAGCGTGAAGGTCGAATCCAGACACTGTGAGACGAAAAGAGGATGCAGAAGCCTCTTGGAGGAAACCGCAGAACAGCACTAAAAAGAAATGAAAATTCAGCCAGTTGACGTGCAAATGGAGCACGATGATACAGACGAGAACGACAATGTAGAAGTCAAAGCGTAAGATCGAAGATTGATGACGCCATACTTGAGGGTACCATGGTGTCTTACTGCCATTTTATTTTCCACGCGCACGAACAGGTCCTCAATTCAATAATACGAGAGCCAGCTAGTGCTACTGTAGAGGTTAATGACTTCAGATCTATTTTCATCCCTTCAAGATCTTCATCGTTAGTGGAGTTGATGCTCTTCCTGCTTATTTGACAATTCTTGAACTTGCAATTGACACAGTTCTATCCGTAGTTCAGATGCTTCCACCCGTGTACTGATTGGCCAAAACGATTGCCTGCATGGAGGACTCATAGTTGCAGGCAACGGATAGCCACATGAGGCGCGCCAAAACTCAATTTTCGATATCCAAATCCCCGCCGTCTGGTTCTGCTTGTATATTAGATCCTTCCGCTCGGCATTAGATCAGTCTTCGGTCGTTACTTAATTGTCAATTAAGTAACGACAATAGAGGTTGCAGGAAGAACCTTCTTAGAGGAAACAGTAGTACAACACTAAAAGAAAAACGAAAATTCAGCCAGTAGATTTGCAAATACTGAACCATAATACAAACGTGGACGACAATTTCGATGTAGAGGTAGAAGCGTAATAAGGTCGACGATTGACGAAGCCATAACTTTAGGATACCATAGTTTCTCACGAGCAGGTCTTTAACAATGGCTGATCACCTGGGAGCCGGCTAGTGTAACTATAGAGTGTTTTATCTTCAGATCGATTTTCATTCCTTGAAGATCTTCATCATTCGTGGAATTGCTGCTCCTCCTTTATCTTTGACAATCCTGACCTTGTACTTGATTCAGTTCTATTCCTTGTAAGAATGCTTCCAACCATACTTTTACAACATGTGAAATTGAACTCTCAGTCACGACAGTGGCTACATCATTTTAGGTTCTTCAATCAATATCTGTGCACATGATTTTCCCATTCTACAGTTGCACACTCAATAACTGAATTTTACAAAAATATCGGCGGCTGCAAAGTTTCTATCATGAACAGTGATGTTTGTCTTTGGTTAGAGAAGTGACACTCTATTGGAGAGTCGTGTCCTGTAGGTCATGCCTTGATTTTTCTCGTGAAGATTAAGCTTTAATTTGTGGGAGATAGCAATTGCAAGGCAATTGTTATAACTTTTTTGTGGTCAAAGATTTGATTCGAGTACATATTGTGGGTAGTGACTTACTTTATTGGAGAGTCGTTGTGTCCTGTATGTCATGCCTTTGTTTTCTCTCGTAAAGAATTAGCTTTAATTTGTTGTAGATAGCAATTGCAAGGCAATTTTGATTGCTGTATTGTGGTCAAAGATTCAAGTCTTTTACATAGTGGAAGTCAGAGTTTCTCTCCATCACACGAATTCTGAGGATGAGGTAATCTGGGAGCCAATTGAAGTCCAGTCTTCATCCTCTAAGTATATCGAGACACCATAGCCAGGACTTTCGGCCTCCATGAGATAGTAACCGGAGAAGCTAAACGAGGAGATCTGACGATTGTAAATAAGCTCCCACGCAATGTCACTAAGTTCATCCTTTAGCTGCTGTCGGGACATCTCCCCGAGAGGTCCAATAGCAACTAACTGGGCAAGTTCGATTTTCACGATCCAGATTTACAATTTTTGTTGACCGGAAGTGCTAAACCCTCTGATAAGGCCCTTCTAGCCAATATTGATGATCAGCAGCAGCTCGTGTACTCTGCTCTCCAATAGAATGTGACGAAGTCAGTCCCAACATTCTCGATACTCTCAAGCTAGCACAGAGCTGAATGCTTCCTCTGTATTATATTAATCAAATAAATCCTCACACGGCGGCATATCGACTTTAACCCCCAGCAATTCGGAGCTTGGCATATGTTTTGGGCATATCCGTTTTACGGGAAGATGGCTTACAGGTCTT
Organism: Lunularia cruciata; assembly: GCA_948567375.1. NCBI lineage: Eukaryota > Viridiplantae > Streptophyta > Marchantiopsida > Lunulariales > Lunulariaceae > Lunularia > Lunularia cruciata. Next base: position 45,913,813 of record OX419761.1, on the reverse strand, counting down.
CCCTGGAAGTGGACAACAGTTCATGGGATTCAAGAAAATAGATCCAGCGGATGTTGGAATCCTTTGATGGAATGATGCAAAATTGGAAATTGCAGAACATCTTGTTGCCTAAGAAGAAGGAAATAGTTGATGCGTTTCTCAATGGTGACCACCTACCCTGGTGATTGTAATTGAAGTACCTGGTTACGCCTGCTTTCTGTACCTTGAGCGTGCTGTAACGTATACTATACAGGAAAACACATACGAAGAACATGTTTTAGTGTTGACTTCATTTAGCATAAAGAATTCAAGCCCGATCTGAGGCAGATCTGCAGCAAGCTCTAGAAGAAAAGAAGAAGGCAGCTAGCCCCGTCCATTCCTCCGGGCCACTAAAGGCCAGGTAATCGACCGTGTTCATGACGTCACATACAACTTGCTGTAGAGAAAACGCTGAAGTTAAGGACAGGAAGTCGCTTGGATATGGTTACACCTGAGCACGTTACCGAAGAAACGAGACTTGCTTGGGGCTGAGATGTCCGTCTCCTTGTCCCTAATCACAAGATCTGCTGGGTACAGTTTCTCAGATTTGCTCTTGCCATGTCACTGTCAAAGTTAATTAAGTTGAGAATGGTGGTGGACAGCAGATACATTTTAGATAGATCAAGTCCTTGTACGTGTGAGTGCGTACTAGTTATCATAAAACAACTTTCTTGCTCTGTATCTGTAGAAGCAAAGGAAACGAGCAAGATAATTGCAATAGTGCATGAAAATGATCTCAAAGAGTCAACATCGTCTATAGCTAGATGGTTTTGGCCTCGTATATTTTAGTTTCTTCAATTTACCCCAGTGGACATGGCGTGCTCTCACCTCCACAAGGCAACACAACCCCGGCGGCTAGAAATTTACTATCAATTCACAAATTGGTTTCGATTCCCGCTAACGCTAGCTCAAAGTGCACGATCGGTGACTTATTTCAGTAGGCACCTGGGCCCAGGTGCCTACTGAAATTAGGGCCTTCTTGATCTGTACGTTATGCTTCAGTCTTTCTCGTGAAGCTCTAAGTTTAGGTAGCAATTGCAAGTCGGATTGTGAGCCCAGTCTTGTGACAGACGATTTGAACTCCAATACTGAATGTGGAACGCAAATTTCTCCCCTTCCCCCTGAATTCTTCGAGCATCGAGATAGTCTGTAATCCAATTCAGGTGACCATAGTTGAAAAAGTTCGAGACAGAACACCTCTCGATCTCTTGAAGTATTGACAAGAGAAGCTAAGCAATCGGAAGGAGATCGAGGCAAGTGCAAGAATATTGTTTATATATGTGAGATTGTAAATGCCGAAACTAACCTCCAGAAGTATTTTAAGTCCAATCCTCTCTCCCCGGGATAATCCAGTTGGAATGTGACTGCACTATCTTCACAACTAGAACCACCGAAATCTTAATCACGTCTTAGATTGCCTGACAATTTCTAGATCTGTAGAATTTTCTACCTTTCTTCTATATATCCGCTGTGAAATGTGTAGATATTCTGAACAGATCTAGGAGAATCTAAAGAAATGTCTAATTTTCTACCTTTCTTCAATATATCGGCTGTGAAATTTGTAGATTCTGAACAGATCTACGAGAATCTAAAGAAATGTGTAACTTATCAGTTTCAATTGCTATTCATAAGACTCTTCGCAACAAAACTAGATACAAAGTGAATACGGGCTTCTAGTACCATCGGAAAGTAAGAGAAACTTCTTTTAGAAATTCCTTTCTAATGTCCGATGTTTGAACCGCAGGCTCGGAGTGGTGTTCTACATCTGCAGATGAATTCGAAGGGAGAGGGCCATCGAGCAATAATCATAGCTCAATACCGATGGATACGTGCATTTTCGTTACCGTTTAAGGGAGAACTACAGAAGGTGTGGTAACTCTATACCACGACAGAGGAATACAATTTGATGTGAGGAATCGGATACAATGTGCCGTTACTTTTCTCGTGAGGGAAGTTGTAGAGTATGTTGTTAGCTATATTCGTGCTTGTGACGAAAACAAAGTCTAGAGATAGAAAAATTGAATTATTTTCTACAGGAATCTGCTTTTCAAGTCTGGTAGAGAATGCAGTTTTAAGCTTTGGTAGACTAATTATTGATGGTTGATTAGTACTTCTTTTCTCATTGATTTGTTTGCTCCAGAAAAGCGATTCGATCTATGAGTTGTATGCTCCAGAGACCCTACAACAACTGAATACGAACATCGTGTTCTTTCACGGCTTACAACCGGAGGGGTTATATCTTCACGTTGCACGTGGTTTCACATGGATATGTGGAGATCATTTGTAAGAGCACAAGGTAAGTTTGGCAAGTCTGTTGAAAATTGGCATAAAACTGATGCAAATGTCCACATCAATATAAAACACAAAGAGTACTAAAAGATACTCTGAGCATTTTCTTTTATTGTAGATCTAGTCACATGAAATGAGAAATGGACATGGGACATAGAGACTGCAATGATTACAATACTGCGGATGCAGCTCCTGCCGCGTTCATCCAAATGGATTATATTCGCAATTCCTTGCTTTGAATGGTGACGCCACGTTGCAGAACTTCTGTTTTACGTCTCACCAACACTCAGCCATTCTTAGACGTAGGAGCCAACTATTCTTGACATGCATTTTCATTCTTTAGCAAACATGAATATTGACTCCAAGGCGGTAACTTGAGTTATTTTATCTGTTCCTTTTGTTATCTGTCGGCGATGGTCGGATTTGAAGTACCAGAAGGATTTTCACGATTCTGCTAAAATTTTATCACCGTTAAAATCGGAACACGTCTCTGTATGTAGACCTTCGAACCAAATCTGCACTTCGTACCAGCACTTGGTCAAACTGTTAGAAGAAGTGCAGGTACCGGTATAGAACCGTTTATGCTTGATTAACATAGAAGCTATCTTACGGTGGTCTTTTATTCATGATGGGATGAAAGCTCATTCCGTTTTACTCGCGTGGAGTCCTTTTATGCACAACTCTTAGATCACAAATGAAAATATCATCCTCAATACGATAGTGTATTTATAGTTCGCTATGGCTATTATGTAGGATTTTTGACAGATTGTACTGATGATGATGTTCGATACATCTTTTGACATCTTTTAACATCTCATATCTAAGACGCATAATCCCGTCCTTCTATCACGCGGGGATTCTGGAACGGGAGGAATCTAACCTTAGCCAGGCTCATAGCTGCTCATTATACAATCTACAACTATGGTGTCAATGTCCACGCAGGTCTTGCAAGTGCCGCAACCAGGAAATCCCTACGTCAGTACACTGAGTTCACAGTTGTTCTATTAGAGTGTGGGATAAACGTCAGTTTCCTATCGAAGCAGACAGAGCTTCTCCAAAAGCTTAGTCCGGACACATTTTCACAGATGATCTCGAATATGGATGTGTGGGCGAACCTAAGATTTTGGATACGAATCAAAATACGATCTGTTCAGGGAACGCATAGTACTCCGATTATATTGGACGAGGTATGGGAATTCGAGTTGGTGGAAGCTTTTGTCGAGCTGGCGGGTGGTAGGATGCAAAACAATGTGAAATTCCTGGTCACTTCTCGAAAATCCAGATTATGGGACATTTCGTTTGGTCTGGAAATTGGTCCGGACAACATTGGTTTGGCAGGAGGGCATCTGATCCTTGCTTGTCATGCAGGGCTGGACAAAAACGATACACCCGAACGTTTGGAGGTTTGTATCAGATTGCGGTTCTTGCCTCTTTTCCTGTGATTCTCAATAGACAAGAGCAGAGTGCCAGTGGAGATGTAGATTATCTAGAGTTTGCTACATTAACTGTAACGGCAGACAACACTCGTAATTCTTGTTTGCACATCTGTAGAAACTGTATAGAATATTAAGAACTGTGATACACTGTCAGTCAATTAACTCCTCGTTCTTCTAATGTAGATTGTCAATGGCAAATGCACTGGAAATTTCCTATGCAATATGTAATATTTTCTGCTTCACCATCAAATTTTCATTTAATGATAAAAGTTAAAGTAGAAGGATAACTCATTGCATAACTAGAAACGAACGCCTAGTGACATTCTCGGACATAATGTTTCCTTATAGTGACCGAATTCTAACTAAACTTTTTCTACTATACGTCACTTTCCTTCGACTACCATTATTGTATTTAACTGTCATATATGATAACAAATTTTTGGGAAGTTGCTCGTCGTCTGGTGGAACTGGCAGGACTCAATCCTCTGGCTCTGGGGATGATGGGGAAAAGAATAAGCAAGAGCAAGAGAGCAGATGTCCGTGAGTGGGAGCGGGTTGAGAAGTCCTACTTGCCTGCAATGAAACAGGAAATTCTAGGAAAAGGAAAGCTTTCAAGCCCGTTCTTGATGCTATATACCGACACAACAAGGAACATACACTGCAAATGACTATCAAATGCTGCCCCTGGTTGCTCAACGTCTTCTCATCCTGATCACTAGCTGTGGGGGAAGTTCATCCCCCTTCATGTTGCGTGACTATTGTACAGTAGACTGCAGCTCTCGCAGGGAGAAGACGCAGAAGATATACTTTTTGACGAGCACAAGGAGCGATTCAGAGAAGATGGAACAATGCTGCTAGTGACCATCGAACAGCCGGCTACAATCGAATTTTTTTCTAGTTCCAGAAGACAAAACTCGTAGTCTTGAAGCCGTAGGATTTCATGATCTGCTGAAGGAATTCGTCAACTTGCGTTTGCAGGATCCGGGGTTGATCTCAACCTTGGCTAGCTCCTTCCTACCCAGTGATGAAAGTGCTGAATTTCAGGTGACAGTGATGGTCCTTTTGTGTAATTTCAGTGTTTGTGAGGCCAACGCGAAACAGATCTATGAGATTCCAGGTGCTCTTCAGCGACTGGTGGATTGCTTGTCCCTTGGAAACAGCACTCTACTCAGAACGGAGATCGTTCTAACCACCATATCTATAATAACTAATTCTACAGGAGCCGAAGGTCGAAGAAGGATTGGAGAAGTTCCCCGGGTCGATCTCAACCCGGGTTAGCTCCTTCCAAATCAGTGATGGAGGTTCTGTATTTCAGGTGGCAGTGACAGGACTTTTGTGTTAACTAGCTTCGTTTGAGGCAATGCAAAGCAGGTCTTGGAGATCTCAGGTGCTGTTCAGAGACTGGTGGATTGCTTGTCCCTTGAAAACAGCTCTATACCAAGAACGGAGATCATTCTACACACCCTAAATGATATCGGAATCTGTACGGGAGCTGAAGGTCAAAAAAGGATCGGAGAAGTTCCGGGGTTCATCTCGACCTTGGTTAGCTCCTTATCTATACAGTGACGGAAGTACTGGATTTCAGGTGGCAGTAACGGCGCTTCTGTGCAATTTAACTGTCTGTGAGGCCAATGCGAAGCAGATCTTGCAAGTACCAGGTGCTCTTGAGAGACTGGTGGATTCCTTGTCCTTTGGAAAGAGTTCCCAGCCCTATGGGAACTCATTGCATGCACCTTAGTCAACCTCGCAAATTGTACGGGAGCCGAAGGTAAAAGGAGGATGGGGCAAGTTCCGGGGTTGATGCCAAACTTACTTAGCACCGTCCTACCCAGTGGTAGAAGCGCCGAATCTCAAGACTAAGCGTCGTTACTTTTGAGTCGACTGGCTTCGCATGAGGCTAATGCAAAGCAGATCTTGGAGAACCCAGGCGCTCCTTAGAGACTGTTAAAATGCTTGTCCCTTGAAAATAGTCCTCTATCCAGAACGGAGATCATTTGAAACACTTTAGGCAATATCGTAGATTCTGCCGGAAGAATCGGAGAAGTCCCGGGTTGATCTCAACCTTAGTTAGCTCCTTCCTACACAGTGATGGAAGTGCTGAATTTCAGAAGACAGTGGCGGCACTTTTTGGCACTTAGCTGTTTCCGAGGCCAATACGAAGCAGATCATCTATGAGATCCCAGGTGCTATTGTGCTAGACTGGTGGATTGCTTGTTCCAAGAAAAGAGAGCTCTCTTTTGCTCATAGAGGACATTGCACGCACCTTAGCTAATATTTCTTCTACGGGTTGAAGATCCACTGCCACTGCACTTCCATCACCGTCTGCGAAAGATGTCATATTATTAAGTAAGGTGTGTGCAATGTCCTCTATGAGCAGAAGAGAGCTCTTTTCTTGGTACAAACAATCCACCAGTCTCTCAAGAGCACCTGGGATCTCGTAGATGATCTGATTCCCATTGGCTCCATAACAACTTAAACTACTCAAAGTTCCGCCACTGCTACCTTAAATCCTGGACTTCCATCACCGTGTACGAAGGAGTTAACCAAGGTTGAGATTAACCCCGGAACTTTTCCAATCCTTCTTTGACCTTTCGGGAGCCTTTCTTATGGTAACACTGCACCTCCAAAGTGATGGAAGTGATTTTCTTCAGATGGGACTCGTACGAGCACCTGCGCTACTTATCTCTGAGTAAACGCAACTGCAAATACCCTGGAGTGTCAGATGTTCTTCAGGGATGTTCTTCAGATGTTCCTCATGGACTGCATGTCTTCAAGGAAGGGTTCCCGGCGTAACGAACTCTTGGAGGATGCTGCAACGCCTTAGTTAATATAGCATCTTCCCGGAAGGTCAGAAGGAGATTGGAGAAGTATAGGGGCTTATCACAAACATGGTCGCATTCTTCTTTCGACGAGATAGGAGTTCTAAATGTCAAGAGTGACGAGAGCTTTGCAGAACTTAGCCCAGGATGAAAATAATCGGAAGCAAATTCTGGAGTCTGTAGATACTCGAGGGTGTGATGAGGACCTTCCTAGAAAGAGAAGAGCTTGAAAGTCTTGTCCGTGTGCAAGTGGATGTTTAGAAGGAAAGTAAGGCGACCGCGTAGGAAAAACGAAGGATGGGAAGACCCCATCAAGCCGTACAAGGGAGAGACAAAAAAGGTAACATGGGGCTAAGCCCCAATAGAGTCTATATGAGAAATCTGCCCTATCACACCTAAGATATCCAAGCTAAGCAAGTCATATGGTCTACACACAACTGGAGCATCCGGAGATACATCACCTAATGTGATTGCTCTCCTATGGATTGCACCAGCCACTGCCCTCTATGGAGCAATGTACACATGCTGTCGAAAATATGAGAGTGAGAGTAGTACCCCCTTACGCCTAACATGATAAGCTCTCGTGCACTCCCTGACAAATGTGTCAAATGCAGTGTCCATCGCTCTATATAACTCCAAGGCTAGAGGAACAAAGAGGTGACCTCGCTGCATGCCCCTATACTTGGAGACCTTGCAACCGGCTGTTGCACTCGCCGCCCATCCAGGGAGATGGATAATCACTCCCTCCAAAACTGTATCCCGCGTAGGGTCCGTAACCATGACATCCGCTGTTGTCACCTGATCATCTCGGACCAAGTATAAGTCTGCCTTGACACATGTCATCTGCAAAGCATACGAACGTTCCCTCTAAGCCAAGTATTCACTCTCTCGTGCCATAGCAAACACTATGTCTCCAATGTCATCATGGGTAGCTATCCTCTGTCCTCCAAAAGGACACCGTGTCATGTGGACCGCTGCTGCATCTAGTGTAGAACCACACTCACAAGTGAGTAATGAAGATGCAAGTGGGTGGACCAAACCTAGGTGAAACCTCATCGCTGTAGAGAAAGTAGCTGGTGCGAGTCTGAAAGCCCTAATGCAAAGTCGAGCTAGGATCCAAGAGCCGGTATCCTTGCCGAAGCAAGAGCAAAGACGTGCTCTAGTAGCTTGAGAAATGAATGAGTCGACTAAACAAGAATGTAACGTATGCTCACACTGTCGCTCCATCAAGGAAGACTGTAAACCTCTAGATGTTTAGAAGAAGGTTCCTTGCTCTACCGAGGCTACCTGAGTTACAGGTCCGCAGGTCTTTCTTAACCATGCTGTAGTTATGTCACTAAGAAAATTGCTTGAGGATTGCATCTAGTCGTGACCTCTTATGTTGAATTGTAGATATGAAAGAATTGAAGTTATTCGGATGAACGTTTGGAACTGGCTTCCGAGATTACCTACTTGAGGGGTCTGGCTTGATAAAACCCCTAAAGGAGTGACGGAGTTACAAAGTGGAGTGACGAAGGTGACGGATCTTTTATTTCATGTCTATTACTCATTATGGTACACGTAAATTATTCATGTTTCTCGAAAATATGCTCTCCCAGCAATGCTTGGGATAATTCGTGGACCATATGAAGGCTAGCTGCTGAACATCTTTAAGGATAGTTGATTGACATGGTAAGTCAATTTCGCCAGCCGCCATGAATCGGCTTACAATCCGTTGCTGGTCATGAAACGAGGTGGGTTTTCATAATTTTTATGGAGTAGTCAAGCAGGTGAAATTCCTGGAGTATCTAAGTGCTATGCCTGGTTGGCTGTGAAGTAGGTTCAATTCCTACTGTATCAGCATAATGCATTGGATGGATGCCTAGGGATTGAGAAGGATGGACGCTTTCCAAGGTGAGACGCCATGGGGAGGTATCGTCTGTGATCCATGGGTCTCCAATCGCAAAACTTCTCCCGGTTACCCTTATATGTCGATCCGAAGCATCTCGTTTATACCTACTCCATCCCCTTGCTCTCTGATCTCGCCGCGGAACGCTTAGAGTCTTGCAGACCTACCTACCTTAAACTCAACTCATCCTCTTTACAGTTCTGAAATCATGACAATGGACATAGTAGGAAGATGAAAGATTGCCTTTCGTAATCCTCATCTTAGTTGGCTCGTATTCCCTTGCACAGTTAAGACATCCCGGGTCCTAACGTGCCTAATGAACAAAAAGTAACGCAAGTGCTCTCCCCAGCTTTCACCCTCTTCCACTAGAGCGCCAAATTACAAGTACCCCTGGCCTTGTGTGAGCATAAGCTCCTAAAGTCATGTAACCCGTCGATGGTCTACATCGACGGTCGATTGAGAACTCATACTCGGTGGCCACGGATCGCCACGTCAGCCGCGCCAAAACTCATCTTTCGATATTCAAATCCGCGTGGTCCAGTTTCCGATCGTATATTACAGCCCTCCGCTCCGTTTCCTTCACAGACTCCGAGCACTAGTTGTTTTCTTCCGCGATCTTGATCTCCTCAATTGCTTCATTTCTCCTGATCAAGCGTCTTCTCCAGTACCCAAGGTGAGCTACCTCTGTTCCTGAATTCATGTCCGATCAAGTGCAGGCTATCCTGGCGCTGTACTCTCTCTTCATGTTCTGGATGCATTCTTTGAGGTTATGTCTGTATATTAGGCCCTCCACTCTATGGAAGCTGGCATCTAATGTTTCTATGAATCATGCAGATGGCAAGAACTAAGCAAACCGCGAGGAAGTCAACAGGGGGCAAGGCTCCCCGCAAGCAGCTGGCTACTAAAGCAGCAAGGAAGTCCGCTCCAGCTACCGGAGGAGTGAAGAAGCCTCACAGATACAGACCAGGAACTGTTGCTCTGCGAGAAATCAGGAAGTACCAAAAGAGTACAGAGCTCCTAATCCGAAAATTGCCTTTCCAGAGGCTGGTCAGAGAAATTGCTCAGGACTTCAAAACCGATCTGCGTTTCCAGAGCTCTGCAGTTCTAGCGTTACAAGAGGCGGCAGAGGCTTACTTGGTCGGTCTTTTTGAAGACACCAACCTGTGCGCAATCCACGCCAAGCGCGTGACTATCATGCCTAAAGACATCCAACTAGCTAGGAGGATCCGCGGAGAGCGAGCTTAGTTCTCAAGCACTATCTTTCAATGCAATTGTACTTTTTAGATATGCACTAGCATTGGAGTGTCCAACCTCTCCGGCACATGTACCGAATCTGCACTGCGCAGAAATTATGAAACCACCACCTTATTGGTTTCTACCTTGTATAGAATAATTCTGTACGCCATTTCGGTGTGCACTCAATTTTAAATCAAGAAAGGCTATTAGGCTACTTAACTCCCGTGGAAGGCATGAATCAGATGTTTTTTATGCTCCATTATCTATATTCCCTGCAACAGCATCTTTCGCATCAGCGTATTAGATAGTATGCTTCAACTTTGAGGATCAATCTTTGGGTGGTTGAATTCAAACAATCTGCATTCAGGTGCGACGTGTCAGATCTGCTCGATCGGATAAGTACATTGGAGAAATTGAGGCCGGATGAATTTACCCCTGGGTATTGAGTAACAGTCGCATGTCATATCCTTACGTTTGCCTATCGCAATAGCCAGCAATGTCTCGACCTGTCTTGTCCAGTAGAGCTAGAGTATGTTTTATATCTAACCATGCAATTTAAACAATCCGTCGTGTGCAGACTGATTAGAAAATGGATAATAGTTTCATTATCATGGCATTAAACCACTTTGTGTGGAACGTAGTGGCCGTTCATAAACGTTGGAGATACGATTACTTTCTCATAGGACGTTTCACACATTACTAATAAGAAACGAATTGTATGTATGTCCAACCTCCAACCAAATCAAATAAGCATGAATCATATACTCCGCATCAGTCAACTGCCCAACGAAAATTCCGGTGCAATCAATTTCTACAATTGCTTAAGTAATGTCTTCACATGAGAATAAGGCGACAGCGTAGGATAACAATAAGGATGGGAAGACCCCATCAAGCCGTACATGGATGAGACATAAGAGGTAAAATGGGGCAAAGCCCCAGTAGTATCGGTATGAGAAATCTGCCCTGTCTTCACAAGTGCGGACAAAGAATGTCACGGATGCCGTCGTGGTTTCGATCTTAAGATATTTCTCAAAAATTGGAAAGAATTGATCTGAAATAATGTGCTCAAAACCATTGTCTCATGACTGAAGTAATAAATGAATCTGATGGCTACGCTAAAATCACTGTGTTTCAGCAGCATCACTTGGAGCATCTAACCCTTCAGGAATGCCACCAGGAAAATCCGTTGTGGTGCCCTTAAAAGCTCCCTCCGCCCTACACACAATTGCCAAAATAAAGCACATCAGCATTAATTACAAGATAAGTTGCTATCAATTTTCTTGACCCAAACAGTGGAAATCTAAGGACAAGTACCCACATGTCCCCTGGTGCTGTCAAGAGCACTTCATATTCTTCTGTTGATGGTCCTCTCTGCTGAGCTTCCTTACAAACCTCATCCCCGTTCTTTCAAAGACCCTTCCGGCCTCCAGACTTGGTGTCTGATCTATGGTATGGAATTTCTCGATGTGTACGGGCCTCTCACACGGGATGGAAAGAACAAGTTTTATAAAGCCCGGTGCCTTCCCTTACAATTCTCTATTTTCGACTTTCAATGTGGCCATTCAGCACACAAATGCACTACCTTTCGTCCAACGGGTATATTTCCTCTTGCTCAATATGCACCCGTTTGAGAGGTATTACTTAGCATATTGATGTTTCAAGATGGAAATTGAGGATGCTTGACTGTAAGCACCTCACCTTATCTCATGATGTCTCCTCAAGAATCCATGAATTAGAAATATAGAATCCCTGGCGATGTTCAACGTAGTCGTATTCTTACAATAAATATCAAGTTCTATCATAGAGGAGGAAGCAGGAAATATCTTGGACTAGATAGGGATATGCTGCAAGGCTTTCGCCAGTTCGGTTCACTCAACCACTCAGTTTTCAACCCTGTCAAACGTAAGTCACTCCCTTTGAAATTTAAATAACATGGGAAAGGCATTAGGCCCCACCTTCTATCAGCAAGAACGATAGAACGCATCTCGCAATTAGAGAAACTGCAACACAAGCAAACACGTGAGATAAGTACGGTCAAGCAAAATCTCATGCAATATTCTTTAAAACCATTTTGAGAAACAAAATTTTGGTTTAGACGAGTGCAAAATGCAGACAGAAATTCATCCTGCATGTCATTAGACCTATCGTATTGCCAAAACTAAAATACAATTTAATCCAGAAGAGGAGGTGATGTAACTTGAACCAATTCATGAGTCTGACGACCCAGTAAAAATTTCTGTCACACTTCTGGTAAGCTGCTATCTACAAACGGAACGATACCAAGTTTACTGATAGGAAACCCTAGACAAAGAGCTTTTGACCATCTAGTATGATGCAGGTCACCTACAGATTCTGTAGTTCTGTTTGAACTTGAGTTGAACAGTCATCACCAAATTTGGCCATCATATGCCACAGGAAACTGCTATGGGAAACAACAGCAATTTCCGTCTCTTTTCTCTTCATCAACCTGGTTCAGTTAGGCAGGAACAAACCCAAGACATAAGACAAAGTTGGTCAAGCGCAAGGAACATACTGCGTGCGAAGTTCTTTCTGAACTGTAGAAGAACAATGATCGTCATATATAGCCCTCATCAACTGGAATAGGAAGCCGCTATGAGACACAACTGCAATATCCGTTTCATTTCTTTCCAGCACCCTGTGTACATTTAGTTGGGAGGGACATAGATGAGAGCACTTATTGAAACAGTCATGGCCATTTCTCTATTATACCCCATCTCTCTCACTCACCCTTCGCATTAACAGACGTAAATGGAGATTAAAGGAAAAAACAAAACAGAAAACTTAGCATTTCGTTCATGTAAAAACCTAGAGGTGAAGATGATTGAAAGTACTTCTAAGTATCGTAACGAGAATAAATAAGAAGGTACATGTTGAAATGTAGAATTGCCCATAATTGAAAGTAGACGGGGACCCTAAAAGTAGTTTTGCACGACTTGAGACAAGAGAACCTAAAGTAGCTGCTGATACGAGATCCAAAGTTGCTCACCACTGCACAAACTTTCTAGCTCGTCCAAAGAGTTCTTCGTCGGATTCTCTTTCTACTGGGCTCCATAAGACATCTTGCTCTTCTTCAACCTGTTTCAAGTCACGAGGTTTGTTTAGTCACCGCTCCCATATATCAGGCAAGTCCACAACATGAATTTCTGAAATAGGCCACAGACAAGAAGACCTGAGAATATGAGCAAAAGAGTAGAACAGCCGAGCAATCAGGACTCGTCAGCATTGCAGATTTGGAAAGAAATCCTCAATTCCTCTCCAGTAGAATCGTTCCATTCTGGAATCCAAATGATAATTTGAATCCGAATACGCGGGAAGGACCTGTAAGTTGCCCATTCTGAAATCAACATATGGAAGGCGAATCCTACATTTGAAAAGTCAATGCCCGGAAAGAGAGATTTGTATGTAGTAAGCGACTGCCGTTGGTCACATGGATGAAGACCCTGCAGGCCAACATGCACATCTTAAAGCGTTAAACATAATATCAACAACCAAGTGTACCCGTAAACCGTATTCCCTTACTGTCGGTCGCCTGAGTCAAAACAAGATGCAAGAGATACCGTACAGATCCACTCAAACTAGCACATAAGGGTTCTACTGATATACAACTGTGAGAGACGATCCATCACGTGAGTCAACTCAGATCCGGAGAGTACAGTAAATGCTCACCATATGTTCTCTACACCACTCTACTGCAACGAAAGGAGGTGCTCCTCTACTGGAGATAGCTTTGTGTTTCTCCTTTCCGACCCCATCAACCATGAGAGGAACTTCAGCACTAGTACCGTTTGCGACGTCTTCACCTCCAAAAGCTCCAACAGCTGTCTGCATTGTTCTGTAATAAAATAGAGATTCCGATATCAGTATCATCATTTCATGGGACATAAATCCTATGATGGTTCCACGTTCGGACAGAACTGTTGCTCGAAGCAATTTAAATGAAGGAGCAAAGAAGGTAAAAACGACTAGCGTTACCTGGTTAGAGGAGAAACCACTACCAGCTGGATTGTTTTGGCAATTCCAGTTGATTTTACATGGTTGCGAAGGGTACGAACCTGCAAGGAAAAAGTTGTTGGTCAGAAAACGCACTTGTAGAAAGAAGAGAACCGAGATCGACTTCACTTTGTGACCTTTCCAACTTCAAGACTTAGATTAAGAATGTCTCAAGTTAGACAGTTCGTAACGAAGACATAGGAACTTTCAACATCGCTCGAAAGTGAGTACACTAAAGTGGAAGAAAAGAAGGTGAACCTGTTGCCAACCCTTCGCGGTCAAGCTAGCGTCAAAATATTCAAGGGACATGTAGGCCGCTCGATCGATCTCCCCAGCCACATTGTGGAAGCCCTGTCCATGCCTGACCTGGATCGAACAGTTTACCCACGGCTTAATTCCGCGTACTACCTTGAATACAATCGATGAGTTCAAATGCAGAGCATTCATGTTGACGTGCTTCAAAAGCCCCCTTATTCTGTGGGACAAAAGATCTTATCCATACTTTGACATAATCAGATTATGAGAGCTTTTCTCAATACTCCGTGCATGAGAATGAAAAGCTCTGTGATCTAGTGAGCATTACCAGGTGGATGGTCTTGCAGCGTCGCAGAGGGTAAGCAGCTGGACCAGATACGTCAGTCATTTCTTTATCTGCGCACAGAATGTCACATAGACGAGTCTGAAAATGCGGATAGAGTTTCTCTGAGCTGTTGGCATGTTCGAGATAATCACTGGGTACACCTGTTGCAAACGTCCGCAGTAGTTTTCCAAGACCATTATAGGATGAACACTTCAGATGCATGTCTTTAGCTTTGTGTATTTGACTGAAATGAATACAGAAGTGTGTAAGCTTATGAGGATGGCCAGTACTGTCTCAAATTTGTTCGGAAGGAGTATTTTCCCTTATTTGGAAATTTCTTTAACAGAGCAGACATATAGAACTTTACAAGTCTTCAACGCATTCGAGAGTTGTGTGACCTGTCAGAAGACCGTACCTACAATCGGAAGTCCAGCTTTCCAATCTGCCAGATGCAAACCTCGAGCTATATCCGTTTACCGTTCAGATAACTTCAACAGTTGCTCTATGCGCACTTGGCCCAGCTCACAAATCGGTTATGTATGTCAACCACCACTATTGAGAATTTAGCTTGTGTTAATTCATGTCTCGCATTGTTGCTCTTAAGTGGCAAAATTTGTTCTTGACCTTAAGTACAATCGGCAGCCAATACTTTTAAAGTTCCTTGATACTCAGTGCATTAACCGAGAAGAATTCTAATGGTAAGAGTGAACCAATCGGAGTATCTCCTCTCAGCCTTCATTTATTGAAAAGATAAAAAATGTTCGCTCAAATCATGGTATTCTACAAATTGCTAATGCACTATCCTCAACTCAAACCACAGCTTTTACTTAAGTATCAGACTAAACGCCACCAGACCCTCACTCCATCGAACCGAAAAAGAAGTAACTCTACAGCGTAGAATCTATACTTCGCTTCAGCTCCTGAGAAACCATACCAGAAACATAATCGATAGAAAACGTATCCTCACCCTGTGTTCAAATCAAAGTAAAGCCCTAGTACACAAGGACAGTCCAAACTGTCCACTCAGGCATTACAGAAAATCTCAGGTAAAGTAAAATCACGCAAGAAACACCACTGTACAAATTCGAGAACTTCAAGCATACCTTCTTGACTAGAAGAACAGCGAAAATTAAACCCTTCCCGCCTCCTGCTGCTGCTGCTGCGCGTTGTTTGGAGATTAGTAGACAGGTCAATCGATAGGGAACTAGCAGACCTCGATGACCGCGGTACGAAGAAATTCGTCGGCGGTGTAACGCTCGGGAACGAAACGCAGAAGAAAGTCCGTAACATTCCCGTGGCCTGCATCTTGAATTTATGAAGATATCCTCACACGTGCGGGATTGCGACAATTATTTGTCACATTTCACGCCCAAAAGGTTTCGGTCAGGTCAATTTCATGGGCATTGAGCCCGGCGTCGTTGAACTCTTTCTTACTCCTCGAGGAATCCTTGAGAACAAGAGTAGCTTCACAAACGTGTTGTAGTTGGAAAGCTTCGCATCCTATAATGTGCCATTGAATATACCTCTAGAGTGAACGTGACGGTTACTGACTCGCGGGCAGCTTGACCAAATTATACACGTCTGTGGGACACGAACTAGCCTCGGGAGCTTTGCGGACTTTCAACTATGCTACTGCGTCCGCCGAGTATACCCCACACTACTCCCGAGACTGTCCTGCGTCGTCTCCGTCAAATGAACGAGGTCATTGGCGTGAGCATCCGCGACACGTACATGGTGAGCGGTAGCTACTCTACGGTTTTCCTTGTCGCTATTGTGGCCACGTAACGTACTGTTGTAGCCGTACTGTACTGTTGTAGCTTGTTGCAGTCGTTCGTCGATCTCTATTGTGAGCGCGACATGTGGATGCCACCGCGAGATGCGGCCAGCCAGTGAGACAGAGCGAAGGGAAAAGTGTTTGGCAACTGAATGTGTGCATAGACATTGTCCGCCAAGTCACACTTTAGCCACACGTAAGGGTATTTATTACACGCGTGCGTAGTATGTACTTCACGAGTTATGCCAATTTCACACATTAGACCTCACTTTCTCGTGAGTTTACGACGAGTTTGTTCAGAAAATTTATCATCGCCCTGGAGAAATTTATCGTCTTCGTCCACACCTTAAAACCTGCCATCAATCATGTCCATAACAATTGCGACTTTCACTCAATTCGATTTCTGAATTTGATTATTTACGGTCTCCACGTAAGTTTCTCGCGAGTATGAGAGAAACTCCCTTCTACTTTGTGTACAACATAATTGTAGAAGACATAATAATCATACTTTTTGTCTTTATTTCAAAATTACCGGTTTTGGAGGGGTATTAAGGTCACGGTGATATGCATTTCTTAGTGTTAGTATTCTTGTTGGTAGGAGTGATATGTTATAAATTCTTTTTCTAAATTTTGGTTTTTGATTGACTAATTTTATTCATATTTAATTTGAATATTGAAAACATTCATAATGAATTTTTATAGTTTTTTTGGGTAAATTATTCAATTCTTGGAATATTCTTTTTAATATGACGATCACAGGTAAGAAAACTTTATTTCAAATTTTAGTTTTAATATTCTATCTTATTGGACCTTTTTATAACTATAAAAAATGAAATATAAATATAAATGTTCATAGTTTTTAGAGTTTTTATTGTTAGTATTTATTCATAGGAGTTGGTTATGGTTTTGTATGTACAAGGAGAAAAAGTATATTTCATCTTGTATTAGTAGTGTTAATTTTGTAGTAATTATAGATTTACTTTACTTGAGCTATACTTGGGTTCACTTCACTTGCCCAGGATATACTATATCCAATGTGTCATAAATTTTTTATCTTATAAAGAATAAAAACACATGTAAGAAAGATAATGATTGGACCACTTTAGATGTCTTGTGAATGCATCTCAAGTGAGACAAGCAACCATAACTGATATCATTGACATTTGAGATTATACATATTACATCAATCCTCATTTTGTCTGTTCTAAATATACGAATAGAGTCATAGGAGAGAATATAAAAAAATGAAGATAGATTCCGTTTAAGGAACACTGAATCCCAAATTCATTAAATTCAAATGAGATGCAAGATATGCAAAATATACAAGATATGTAGAATAAGAATACCGTAGACCTTGAATGATAGCAGAAATAACCCAGAAACATGTGAAGAGTAAAAGCTATATACCAATAACCTGCAATTGCACAGCGGAAACAAAATAAATCATGCAAGTAGAGAAATAAAATTAACTTGATAAGCTAAAATAGAAAGACTTCATATAGACCAAGTAGAAAATCCATGTAGAAGCTAGGAAAACACAAGTCAAGGAAGAACTTAAAGTCAGCCCAAAACAAATGAAAACTTGAAAAAGTGAGATCGCTCATAGAACTAGAGAAGGAAATTTGAGGGAGATCCTTGAGTAAACTTGAACATATGAAAACTTAAAAGAATGCTATCGCTCAGAGAATAAGGAAAGTAGAGCAAAGCATTAGAGGATTGGATATCTATTACATCGTAATCTGTGCTATATATATGCTCATGCTATCACATGAGTCCTGCAACACCAAAAATATAGAAGGAAGCAAAAAAGCTATCAAAATACACCTCCATAAAAGCACAAATGACTTCATCATTACCTAACATAGTGCCAAAGTAGTTGGGCGATTGCCAATACTCCTCGTTTAGAATTTTTGTTCAAAAGCCCATGAGTTCCCAGGCAAACTTGGTCGCTCCCTTGAGTGCTGCTCAAAATAAAACAAATGTTGTGGAAAGTAAATTGGCTTAGGCTTATGTTGGGCAATGTGAATTGGAGATGGCAAGTGGAATCTATCAAAACTTAGCAAGTGGAAAGAAGGAGCAAACCCACCGCAAGAAATCAAAGATAAAAAAAATAAAATCAAAGAAATCAAAATGAAACACGCAATTGATTGAGGATGTGTGAAGAAACAATCAATAGTGAGCAATCAAAGGAAGAGGACTAATAAAAATGCACATGGTGAAGCCCTAAAAAAGACATAGATTAGAAGAGAAGCAAGCATAACAAGGTAGAGTTCTCTAAAGTAGCAGCTCAAAAGGAGAAGTTCAATCAAGAAATTAGGGTGAGATCCAAACAACACGGATGCAAGAAAAGGGAGCAAGCCAACTCCAAATGGAAGAAGTATGATGGGAAAAGAGCCAAAATCAAAGAAAAAAACTAACAAATGTAAAAAATGTAAAAAAAGAAAGAAGAACAAAGAAAACAAAGAAACAAAGAAAAAAACTAACAAATGTAAAAAATGTAAGAGAGGTGTAAGAATGTAGGTCTCTAAAGAAGCAAGTGAGCCTGCAAGGTGGGACTATTTTAGTTCACCGACAGTCTAGAATGACACATGTAGGTATATTAATGGCGTAACCGCAAACATAGGGTGTGAAAGAGAGTATTGGAACCAAATGTGGAAGGCACATAAATGGTTAGAATTAAAATTGCAAAAGAACAAAGAGCATTGAAGCATAACAGGTGTTATCTACAGCATGAGAGCTTATAAAACTGCAAGTGTACATGAGTAACTATTGGTAGGCTTGGATTGGAGCTCCCCGCCTTGTAGAGAAAATTGTGTTTCTCAAATCTCTATAGATGCAAAGACCATGATAACCATGAATATTCTTTTCTCACTAACTCAATGAAACTTCATACAAATGAGGTAAAGAGGGTAGTTTTCACTATAAATTTATGAATAAGTGTCCTACAAGCCGCAAGATAAGATTTTTTGTTATTAGAAACTCTCTTGATAATGTCTAATTTGCAAGTAGAGGGAATATCAAAGAGAACATGAGGTAATGAGATGGTCTTAATGTTAGCAAAATAAGTCAATTCTTTCTTATCATAGATAGAGACAAAGATGTTAAAGTCCCTTGAGTAATCCTATAGTCAAGGTAATTTGCACCGAGTGCCAAAGTGAGTAGCAACTAACGTGCATGATAGCTTAGGATAGATCCTACCACCCTTGGCAGAGTCATCCTTGTACATGACGTCCCTAAAGTTAGCAAGACCATAGCACACTACAAGAAGATCATCAATATACTACAAAAGTGAAACATCTTACCCAATAGGTCAAAGTCTTGAAGGTTTGCTAATCTATAGATGAAATATAGCTTGTAGGTGAAGAGGTAAAAATTAACCACAAAGATAGGACAAGGTGTCTTATGGAGTTTCCTATCACTTGATGGAAAAACTGACCCCCAAAAGAGATGCATAGGTTATCAAATAAGAATAGCATCCACTGAATAAGCTCAATTTCATCAACAACCATAAACTTGAGGTATCTCTCCAAGGGAAGAATGTTGTTTCTACTTTTGAGCCATCTATATTTAAAATCCAAGGCCAATATTTCAACTAGCAAATATTGACTCCCTATTTAGAAATAACTTATAATTAAAGATAGAATAAATGAGTGTGGTCAACCTAGTTTTGATATCATCTAGTGTAAAAGGTGGTAAAATCAAAGCTTTTAAAGATAACTTTTATCAATAATAATAGGAGCCATACCTAAATCAAGACCTAGAAGAGTAGAGGAAAGTGGTTCCTAAAGTCTTTCCACCCTCTCAAGGAGAAAGGAACACTTAAAAAATCATCCAAAATCCAACAAGTGTCAACCACAAAACCAACCTCATGGTATCCTTCCATAGATCATTGGCAAATGGAACCAATGCTTTAAAAAGGAGCTCAACCGGCAAGACAACTCAAAAAGGAAGGTAGAATGTCCAGCCTCAATGAATCTAGAGACCATTGGGCCTTACATAATTTCCAAGCACAATAAAAATAGGGGAATCTATCAAAATCCTTGGAGTTACAAAATCTATCAAAATCCTTGGAGTTGCAAAAACCATTAGAAGAGTTGAAGGCATTGTGAGAAAGTCAAAGCTAAGGTTGAGGAATCAATGTCAATTTGTATGTAGCAAAGGAAAAATAGAGCTCTTAGAGTAAATTTTGAACATAAAATTGTCTAAAGATGAAAAAAGAATTATTAGGACACTTATCCACATATGTAATGATGAAATTGGTCTTGAAGTGCAAAAGGAGGTTAATATCTTGACAACACAAGAAGAAGGGATCAGTAGAAACAAAGTTGTTGTGAGCTGGTATGAAGTTGAGTAGGTGCTTCACTTTTTGAAGAAGCATAACTTTCCAATGACCTAAAATACCCTTGGTACCAAAAAGAGCTTGTGAAAGCAAAAAATTGTGAATGTAAGCATGAATAGCATTGAATGTAGAGGGCAGGGACATGGAAGAAAGATGGAACTTAATACTTCTAGCAAAGAGTAGAGATAAGTTGGAAGTAGGTAGGATTTGTAGGGAAGCGGTAATGACATGTCCATAAGCCAAATGATGAAGATAACTACATGGAGAAGAAGGGGAATTTAAGCTCCACTATCTCATGGAAATAGAAGCAAAATTAAAGTGTAAATGACCTATAGTTTTGTTGTACCTATAAGCCATTAAGGGAGTTTTGAAAGGAATAAGAAGGAATGGCTTCCAATACCTCTCTATCATAGAGAATAGATTGTAATTTTTCTTTATCTATCTCTTTGGAGGTGAATCAAAGATAATGAGAGTTGGTCAAAATTCTTCGGTAGATCTATCTATAGAAAGATTGGGTGTGAGGAAGAGAAGAAGCAAATTCGTGAGCAAGTTGATATTGTTGTCATTCCTAAGAAGAATGGATGATGAAGTAGGTTTAAGGACATAAAAGATATGGAGTAGGTTCCTAATTCTGAAATAGGCAAGGAAAGCAAAGGTGAGTTTGTCATTGTCAAGCAACAAAAATGTGTTGCAATTTGCCTTGGGTAATCTTTGTAAGCAAAAGTTCTAGAAGGAAGAAGGGAGTCCAAAGATAGAAGTAAGACAGGAGAAGAAAGCACTAGAGAAGAATAGAAGGAAGGTGCAAAGCCAGGAGCATCCTCCAAGCAATGTAGTTGATGAATAACTTGTCCATAGACATCATAACCATCCATAGTCCAAGAATAAGTAGCCAAATCCAACATAACTCTTTTGAGTTGGTGGCAACCTGAAAAATAGAACTAGACTCTATCTTGCTAACAGTGAATAGTCTGAAATTGTCAAACCCAAACTTGGCTAGAGCAACCATAAGGAGAGTGTACTCTAAAGTAGAAGAGTAGAAAGTTGCAAGTGACGTACCCTTATTGCAATGATGTTGGAACTTTTAAAGGCAAAACCTATGGTTTGACCTACATAAACCTTACTATTTGAATTGGAGATGTTAATGAATAGATAATATAAATAATGCCTTCATTGGATCAACCTTACTATTTGAATAATGAATGTTAAGAACAAGTAATATAAATAATGAATATAAGGGATTTAGTAAAGAGAGGTCTTTAGTGTATTGAAATTGGAGGCATCTTAACCTTTATAGGAACGGATCTGGGTCAAAAAATAATGAAAAGAAAGGATGCAATTCTTAATGTTGGGCCAAAATATGTTGCATGGCAAAAAAGAGGAAGACCTTGTCCAAATCTAGGGAAACATAGTCCTAAAATAAGCTACCTCTCAAAAAAAAAGCCATAATAATCAAGGAAACAAAAAACCAAGGCATTGAGTAAGTAGAGTTGGGTAGAAGGTAGAAAAACCCAATAGGCAATATGGGAGACAAGAGTAAGTAATGGGGGAAGAGAGAATAAGTGATGCGTAGCTAAAATTGATGATGAGTATGGGGAAGCCAAGAAATGTGTGTGGAGTGTGGGAAGGATGTGTAAGGGATGCCTTCAAAGAAGTACAGAACCAAAAGGAAGACCAAGGGGGGAAAATTGTCATAGGGATGAATTAGTTATACGAGTCAAAGTATAATGAGCAACCATGTGTGGAAACCTTGTAAGGGAGGAGATACAAAACCACCTTAAAGAAGATCAAGAACATGGTAAGGAGGGTAATATTACAAAAAAAGGATGTGTAAGATGTAGGGGTTAGAGAAACAATTATGTAATTAAGGAATTACCATTTATGAAAACTGGTAAGGAATAGGGCACAAGAACTCAATCAAAAAAGGTATGGGAATTGGGCGGCTATGAAAAGAGGGTACATAGATGGTATTGTATGAACAAGAAAATGAAGGTAGAGAGTGATAAAAGGATAAAGAAATAGACAAAGGGAAAAAAGCAACATGTCAAGTCAAGAGAGAGGAACATGATGGAGGATGGAGCCCCTTAAACAGACAAAGGGAAAAGGGAACATGTTGAGCCAAGGGGTAGGATCACAAGGGAAGATGGTGCCCTTGCCAAGGGAGAGAGACACAATAAAAGAAAGATAGGGCAGAAGCTTAACCAAGAATTTGCAAGTTAACAAAATATCAGGGCCAAGAGAAAGCAAAACCAATTAAGTACCACAAGAGTAGAAGTTGAACAAAGGACAAGGGATGTACAGGAGAGAAAAGACAAATATAGACCTAAAGGGGGGTTTGGAATAAAGAAAGCATAATAGTAATAACAAAGCACATGCATGAATATAAGAACAAACATAATGTGGGAAGCCAAAGAAACCTCAAAAATTCAAGATGAATGAAGGACAAGAAAGAGACCTACAAAAGTGGACAGACAATGATCACTTGCATAGAAACAATTAGGCAGCATAGAAGGGCAAATTCAGCTAATAAAAGTAGAAGATGACCTAAGAAAACAAAGCATGTTACAAAAAAATACAAAGATAAACTATGATGCCACCATCATAAATAAAACAACTAGTGAGTGCTAAGAAATTAAGAGGACACAAATGAATCATAAACCATCAACAAAGCTAAGTATTATGAATATTATTCCTAACCACTATGGTTGAGAGGACTCAATGCATTTTTGAGAAGTAAGAAATTCAACCTTTGAATAATACATAGCATTGGTGGAGCATGGACTATGTCATTGCACTCTCAAAGTACCTGTTGGTTGGATATAAAGAAATGAGGACAAATGTGATGATCACACCCATTGGTCAAACTTGTTGACATGTCATCCATCCAAACAACTAATACAAGGATCAAGCTCATTGATAGGTCACCAATCCATGTATCTGATACAAGGATGGAGCATCCTTTGAGTGGATCCTCTTGGATATATATTAAAGAGAAGGTGCTCCTTTTGCGTATCAAAGTATGGAGTGTGAAACTTGTGTTTTCTCTCTTGTATCTCTTGGAGAGTTCTCTTGTCCTTGGAGTATTACACTTCTTCATCAACTTCTTTGACATGGCATTCACTACATATCCTCCATCAACAAGTGCATCCTTGATATTGTGACCATTCATCGTCACATCAATCTTGGAGATATATTCACAACCCTCCCATGGTGTTGGTTTTGCACCTACCACCCCATTGATACCAAAGCTATTTCTTTCTTCTTTCTCTTGCTCCTTGTTGAACTCAAACCACTCCTAAGCTCCTTCCTCAATGTAAGATTTAGAATAATCAATTGACCCATTGTGATGTTGGCATGTGACTTCTAGCATCCTCAAGCACATTGTAGCCCCATTTTTGTTTTGAGATAAGGAAATAATCCATCCCCTACTTCTTCCTTGGAGTCTACTTTTATGATGTTGAACTTGTAGTACAAGTACTCCTTGTGGGCATTGGACTATTCTTGCTAGGAGTGAATTCTTGAGAAGATTGTGTATCATCTGAAAACAAGTTCTCTCCTTTTCTTGTGCCAAAAGCTCCAAGTTAAGAACTTTGGAGTTTGAGCATTCTCTCTTCTCCTACTGGCCCTCCACTACATTTATGGATGTTATCCCTTATCTTTTATTTTGCATAGGAGGTACTTGGGGTTCACCACCTCCCCCTTTCTACTTTATTTTCCTCCTCATAACTCCTTCCTCCATGGTATGTGGAATTTGGGAAATTCTTTTGGATGTGAGCTCTACCTTCACAACCAAAATAATTTTTGTCATTGAAATTACTAGTTGGTTAATATATGGATAATTTCTATAACCCCTAGGCTGCCAATAATCATGGTAAGATGGGTGGGAGAGCAAGTGTTATTTGGAATGACTAGGCATAAAGGGCACATAGGTGGTGAATCCAATTGAAAGTAAAAGTCGCCAGCTCAACTGGTGGACTCTCTCACAACAAATTTCTCCACCTCTCTTCTCACATAGTTGCACTACGTTGATCTTGAGATTTTCAAGTTGCTCTATGATAGTTTGAAGGAGATCTTTTGGCGGAGGTGCAAGGACAAGAGAAACTTCTACTTGTGGTGCCACCAAAGGATGAGAATTCCCATCATACTTCTAGACTTGTGGTGGAGTATACAACCTCCTTCACCACCAAATCACTCTCATCTCTTTCCAAACTCTTCTCCATACAAAGTGCAATCTTGATTACTTCTACCTTGGAATAAGATTTCTCATATCTCACCTTGCTTCAATTTTTTGCTTTCAAATCCCTCTCACAAAATTCTTGGTGAGCATGGCTCTTATCCCAAACATAGTAGTCTCTACATCAACACT
This sequence comes from Lunularia cruciata, assembly GCA_948567375.1. Classification (NCBI taxonomy): domain Eukaryota; kingdom Viridiplantae; phylum Streptophyta; class Marchantiopsida; order Lunulariales; family Lunulariaceae; genus Lunularia; species Lunularia cruciata. The sequence goes on along the minus strand of OX419761.1, from coordinate 45,889,060 downwards.
ATATGGAACATAAACGTTAACTTCTCCTCTCTTTCTACATAGACTCTCACTTTCTCTCCATCTCCTTGCTTGAAAAAGGAAACCCCACTTGTAAATCTCTCATAACTCTCATCCAAAAACAAGTTCTCAATGAGTGTTATAGTCAAACTTTCCCAAGACTCCTCTTGCACATTTCTACTCTCTCTATTTTGGTATTCTGACTCATACCATGAAAGAGTTGCATCCTCAAAGAATCTTCTAGTAATAGTGCACACTCATTCTTCCTCCTTTCATTGTTTCCTATGCAAGAAATCTTGAAATCTCTCACTAAAGCCTCCCCATCCTCTCCATTCTTATCAAAGAAAATCATAAGTTTCCCCATCTTTGCCTCTCACTACCTTCCTCTTCTCTATTTTTCATCTATGTTTTCACCTTATAATTAATAGAATATATACATGACTAGCACCATTTGAGAGTTGTCTAGTCTAGGTAGTATATAGGGTTAAGGTTGCTTTATGATTTCTATAGCATGATCAAATCCAAAGGTGCAAATTAAACAAACTCTCATGGATATTTTATCCATCAAGTGAAAATTTATCTTCATCACTAATCTTGAGAACTTTCTAATGAAGGTTGTAGTTTCTTTGTAGCAGTACTATGACTCTCTCCAAGATCTTTCACCAAGGTCTCCAACAATGTTCCTAATCCTTTACACTCATGGCTCTTTGGAAGTCCTTCTACACCACAAACCTCACACAACTCCTTGGTCTTAACCTTCTCCCTCCCAATCTTGGTGAAGAAGGTTATACATGCAATCCCATGTCAAGTAAGCCTCTCCTTTCTCTCATTCTCTTACTCTCAAGACTCAATAAAAATGAACTTGCCTTGTATCCTTTTTTCCCACATAAGAAACACTTAGAATCACTCTTTCCTTCAAAGGGTGAAGGTCTTTGAATTCTCTCAACACTCTCTTCAAATTCTACTCTAAACTCTAGTTTCTTAAATCAGCCACTACTATCACTTAAACGCCTTGAGGAACTTAATAAAACCTTAGTTTCCACTCATGATGGCACTCCATGCTCCCAAGATGAGCCAAAATACTCAAGCATGATTTTGGTCAAACCTACACTCTTCATTCATGAGAACTTAACTCTCTTGAAATGATCCCTCCTCATCATGTCAACCAATTCTCTCAAATTATAACTCTTACTACTTTGAAAATTTTCAACTTAATCAGGAACCCAAGTTGTTCTCCTTTTAAAAGTTCAGCCCTTTTCATCAAGCCATTTTGCTTATGAATTGTTCTATTCTGCACACATCTTTCAGATTTGGCCTGAAAGCCACCCCCTCATTCTAGAAATTCATAACTTCTTGTGCAAGAATGATCTCACTCCAATTCTTAGATGAAAAGGTAAATTATTTTGCACTTAATTTTGTTAGAAATTTAAAAAATTCTAATTAAAATTAAGAAATTTCAAACTCTACATAAAATTCCATAGAGTGTGTTGTCTGCATGAATAGTTTACCCTACCACCTTCCAAAAATTCTAGCTCAATGTGTGTAGTAGCGCTTTCAACAATTTCAAGTGTACCAACTGAAAGATAATTGAAGTTATTCTCTATGAAAAGTTCACGTCCAGATCTTAAACTTGAGGTTTTATTGAAAATCATCCTAATCCTCAAACTCTACAAGCCACCTCATACAATCTTTCTAAATCTTCTCATGTGTATAGTATGTATACTACCACCTCAAAAATATCATAATGAACTACATTATATACAAATGGGTCCAAGTTCGCAAACACAAGTTCAACTTTCTACTCCCCTAATGTTCTCTTCAAGTGAGCTCTCATAGTCTCCTTTTGCCTAATATAGAATGGTATGCGGAACATTTTCTTGCCTTCTAGAGAAATCCCAAAAATGGAACTAAATATGTTAGTTGGCTTATCTCTCACTCCAGATGAACCTCTGATGGATATTAAGGTAATGCACCATGGACTACGAAAGCAAGGGACTCTAACTCTATCACACTCCTCCAAGGCTAGAACTCCAAGGCACCACCAAGACTCAAAATATTCTTAGTAGAGAATTCAATGAGAGAAAGATAGTTGCAAATGAAAGGATGATGAGGACCTCTCACCCCTAGCTTATATACTTGTGAAAAAATTACATACTAAAGTTACTAGTTACCAAAGTAACTCAAGTCATTGGGCTAAAAGTCAAATAAAATCTAAAAGTCTAAAAGAATATCCAAGCACATAGGAATAATCCCATGAGTAAGTAGACTTATCCTCACCTACCAACTAAGTCAAGGATTCCTTCACATGGGCTATCCTTGGACTATAGAAAAATCTTCACCTACAAGGCTTGTGAGCCCAAGATTTCCCAACTCTTTTCCTCAAAGTCAATAACTAGAAATAATACCAAATCAACACTCTAGAAGAAAAAATAATGATGTTCACTCTTTTCCTTTCCTCTAGAATACATTCACCTTTATCTTAGCTAGGACTAAATCTAGCTATTCATGTCTAATGAAGGAGCTTAGTTAGACTATATAGATAATATTTCTCCACTACTTGTAATACCAAACTTATAGACCATATATGCATCAATGGGTGTTACAATACATGACAAATAGATCCCTTAGTGGACTTCTAGTTGCCATAGCTCACTTTTGAACTCCTTTTTATATTATCTTAGCCATGCAAGGTTGTAACTTTTGCTCCTTAGCCAATGATATTCACATGTTATATGCCTTGTAGACTATATTAGGTAGGTCTTTAACAACTTTATTATTAACTTGAGAACCAAGATGTCAAAATGCTAATGCATGGTCCATTTTAGGTATTCCTCTTCACCTCCAATTTCTAGGAGAGTATATCATATCTATGTGTGTCTTATGTAGTAATAAAGAGTTAGTAGAAGAGATAGTAGGAGCTAATGAGTTAGTAGAATCAATCAATCAATTACAGCTAAAAGGAACTAGAACCATCATAATCTAAGAATGATATGAATGTTCTAGAAGATTCTTGGCAGAATGTATATAGGAGTATGTCCTAGAAGTATATATGAATCTTTTTGGCAAGAAGCTTCTAGGTACTTTCCAAAGGTTGCATAACTTATATGTAAAGTAAATAGCTAGCTTAGCTTGTATACCAAGTAGACGACTAGCTTTTCTTGCATTGCAAGAAAGGAAACTCTAGAAGAAACTTTCCTTGGAAGATTCTTGGGAAACTTGCACGTAGCATCCCTTTTAATATCAAAGCCCAAGCTCATGCTAGACATTTGGAGTTCCTTCAAGCAAGAAAATCCAATATGATCTTCCATTCTCATATTTATCTCCTTTGTCTTTTATAGCTCATGTGTTCTTGGAGTACCAATAAGATCCAAGGATTTTACAAGGTGATTCACAAATGATATTTGGTATACTCTCCTCTAGTATTTCTTGTTAACCAACTTATTTACTATGCATGGTTCTTCCTTCTCTAACCTTCATGTCATGTTTTGAGAGTGTTTGATAGAAGGATCATGTGGGCCTTTGGTGATATTATTAGATCAAAGAGTTGGTGCATAAATAAATATTTTACCAACCTCATACTATCTATGGAAGAGATTATATTTATAGATTTTTTGGTAGTGGATGCTTTTGGTACTTTTGCTTTTGTATCATTTTATGGTTATCAATAACCAATCTTGGAAATAATTGGAGTAGAGCAAGATTGTTTTATCTTTAGTTACTATTATTATAGACAAAATAAGTTATCATTTTAATCACAAGATGATCTTCTATCTTTAGTCTCTTTTTCCATCCAATTAGACTAGAGGTTTGTAGTTTTCCTTGATGGACCAATTGTTTCAATATGCTCTACATGCTTTGATATTTGACCTATCTATTCTTCACAATAGCTTGCATATGTCTATATCCATCTTTTAGAGTAGCATGTGGCTGTTCTTGCTTTGTGACGGATGCAAGCTATTGGATCCTAGCTTGAACTTGTAGTGGATTATTTAAACTTGGAATCTCTACTTTCTCTATAACTTGCAAGTTCTACTTAGGCTTGGTCCACCCATCTATTTCTTCTTTACTCACTTGTGAGTATAGTACTACCTTAAATGAAATAGTGATCCATATGACTCAATTGTCATTTTGGAGGATAGAGAATGACTACCCTTGATGGAATTAAAGATATAGTGTTTTTTATGGCACAAGAGAGTGGATCCTTCAAATTGGAGTGGGCATTTGTATGATTTGTAGAGGATAAAAGTTAGTGTAGACTTTATTTGGTCGAAGACAATTAGGTGAAAATAGTGGATGTTATAGTTATAGATCCTACATGTGATGTTATTTTGGAAGGAGTGATTATCTATCCTCTTGGATGTGTAGTGAACAAAATGGTAGTAGCCAAGGTTTATAAGTATAGAGGTATGCAATGAGTAGATCACCTTTTTTCCCTCTACCTTTAGAGTGATATGGAGTGATGGATATACCATTTGACATATTTGTTAGGGATTATTATATGAGATCTTACCATACTCCGGATATGACTTTCACTTTCTTACTTGTAGCTTACTTTAGGTACCACATGTCCATTGCCTTAAAGAAAGCACCGGTTGGTGCAATTGATAAGAGAGCAATTTCACTAAGTGATGTTTTTACTTTCACTTTCCTATTTTGTAGCTTAATTTAGATAGCATGTATCCATTTTCCTTCTAGATAGCATTGGTTGGGTGCCAAGCTTCCCTCATGCTTGCTTTGATCTAGTTTTACTGAATGTCATACCAAGTCACCTACCCTTTTGCTTTGTGGGAAATAGATGTTTTTATGGCTATACCTTTATAAGGAGTAGATAAATTTAGGTTTTAAATGTTACCCTAATAACATTTAAACTTTTATTATTATTTTGATGAACTTAGGTAGATTCACAAGGCACATAAAACAATTTGAAATAAGAAGAATTGTTGTAGTTCTTGGATCTACAAGTCTTGGGTTTTCTAAAACTCATACTTAAAGTGGTAAAGTCAAGTGTCAACTATGGATCTCATTCCGTTAGGTAATGTGGAAGAGAAATACTTGAAGTGCAAAGAAATCACACCAAATGATACTTCTTACTTTGACTTTTGTATTTTGTAACTTATTTGTATAGTACATTTGTTCATTTGCATCCAAGAGCTCTAGTATTAGTTAGTGCAATCCATAAGAGAACCATTCCAATATGTGATGTTTCTTGATATTAAGATGCTTTGTGAAGTAAGCCCAATATCTAATTCTTTTGTTTTATATAGCTCTACATTTAAGATGTAATAAGACTGGTTCTTGATTCTTAAGTTATATGGAATTTAGCCCAATTTTACCTCTTAGATTTTATCTTTAATCTTTGTATGGTTTAATGAGTTTTCCATCTTTCTAATTATCATATGCTTGTTATGAGAGGTCACTCCTCTACTCTCTCATGGATAGACTTAACAATATCTCAACTTTAGCACTTTGACTTAACAATCCTCTCGGTTGACCAAAACACTTAATAGTCCCCATTGCTCAGTTGACCAAAACACTTAAATAGTTCCACATTGCTTGAATTATGAAATTTTTATTTTTTTTAAAACACTAGTGTAAGCCTCATGCACAAGTAGAAATAACCCGTGAAAACATACATCATCCTCATTCTTGGCAGTTTTATTCATCGTCCCTAGAGGCAGTTTGGGAATGAAGACCACATTATTACTATAGGTACCTATATTACTATATATGGTCCCTACCCTATTATGGTTGGCAACAATTGTCTTTTAAAGGTAAGTAGGATGTCAATTGAAAGTTGCCTTGTTCTTGTATGATAATTAAAATACTTTGTTCTAAAAAATGAAAAAAACCTATATAAATTTAAAGATGACATGGTTCGGAGCAAGCTCTTGAGAGGAGTATCCACAAACTCTAGGGCAAGCTTCCTAGATGTTTGGAGAGCTTATGGGACTTTGATGAATGCTTGAAATTTGTGGTTTATTGAGTGACATCCACAAAGTAAAAGTGAGAATTTCTCTAATTCATGGATAAGTGATGTGATGCAAAATAATATTAGAAAATTAAACTCATGTCAAACTCACAATTGTGTTTTGTTTATTTAAGGGAGAAAATGATAATTAATGGTAGCTTATGAAGAATAAGCAAAGTGATGCAAAAACAAATTAGAAAATTAAATTGGTGTCAAACTTGCAATTTATGATGGATATATTTAAGGGAAGACAATGATAATTAGTCGTAATGTATAAAGTATGGACTACAAAAACCAATTTGGAATGAAAAGGTTTACCATAAATTCATGAGATTGCACTCATGAATTTTTAATATGTTTGTAAGATTTATCAAACTAACCAAATATAACCATTTCACTCATGTTGAATATTCACCCTCTAATGCAAGTTTAACAACTGTTTAGGAATTTGCATACAATGTTATTGAATTTCATTATAAGGGTATTGGATGCTAGAGGGAGATACTATTGACATGGAGGGATGGAATGAGTGACTCGACTAACATATCCGACTTCTTATGGATGCATGTTTGGATGTTGATATTGCAAAATCTAGTCTATCATGTCGTCCTTGATTGTATGCTTAAATATTAAGACATTTTTTCATAGTTTCATTGATGATAATTCAAGATGAAGATAGTGCATGTTTCTAAGTTCTAAAATTCTAATTTTTTGTATCACATATGAATATAGTGTTAGAAACATAATCATGGAGTATTGATAGATAGGTCCACCTCTCAATGAATTCATAATGAAATATGCTTCTTGTGATCTTTGTAAAACAACGTTGCTCATCATGTGTGCTAAGAAACCAAGAGGTTTAGCTTCTCTTGTATCCCTTATCACTCTTGCGACTCTTCTGACTACATTTCTCTCCCTACGCTCACACCATGGGTGTATTATGTTGTTCCAACCACTAGGCCAAATCAGGACAAGAAAATGGAACCACCACCAATGAGTGCAATGATTGCCTCTTACAACAATGAAAATTGACATAGCATGAAAATTGATGTGAGCACTTAGCAAAGTGAGGGAATTTAGGGCAATGGGAGGAATAGTTGAGTAATCTAGAATGTGAGAAATTGAGTGTGAGAAATTAACATGAGCACCTAGTAGAGCAAGGGAGTTTAGTGCAACTTGAGGAATTTGTGAGTTATAAGGAGCATGAGAAATTGAGAGTGTGAGAGATAGGGAGGACCAAGAAGCTTGCACTAACAATTCATACTTGTAAGAAATTAAAATCAATTTGGTGAAGAGTGTGAGAGCATGGACCTATGAGCAATAAAGGATATTTAGTTGAGTAAGTTATCTTCTTAAGAGTTTTGGCAAACTCTTGATTACAAGTAATCAAGTTCAACATTGAGATAGCAATAATTAGGGTTAAGAAGACACCCTTTTATCCTCAAGTAGAAGAGCATAAGATTTGCCAAGAGACCATAGAGAAGGCATGAAGCGGTGCATATTTGTTGGAGCATAGTGACAACTCAAGCATAGGCTTGAGCAAAAATTGACTGACCAGTTATGGAGGATGGATGGAGAGATTGACCTATGTATTTAGCATTGGAGATTTGTAAATTGTTGGTGAGGACCATCCGTGATGGCTGCCAAGCATGCATAATAGTTGAGCATGCATATGGGAGGCATTAGACAACATTGTTACCTATCTTGAGCACAATTAGGGGAAAAATTAGGGATTTCATTGGTTGGAGAGTTCTTGTACCAAGGATTCTTGTACTAGATGGTCCTTGTCCTATATGTGAGGGCATTTTAAAAATGGCAGACCTCCTTAAGTAGCAATAATCTTCTTCTTTAGCAACATTGGGCACTACCTTGGTAGTCTTCATTGGCATTGTGATCAAAGTAATGATCAAGAGCTATGCACTATTAGCATGGATAAGTGGTTGGACCTACATGTGGACCCAACATAAGTGGTGGAAAGACATCTTTAATGGTTGCAAATAGGCCTTTCTCCTATCTCGTATCTACTTCTTGTTTTGTGTCTTCCCTCCTTTCTCTCTTTTGTGCTTGGACATATCACATTTTGCTGCCACATCTTGCACTTTAGTCATGGTTTTTTCTTTCTACTATTGGGAGTGTGTTTCCTTTTAGTAGCATGTCTTCTGATGCTTCTATTTTGTTCCTTAGCATGGGGCCATAAAGGGACTACCTTAGATATCACTTCTCATCTAGCACCCCACACTCTATATGTGCAAGCAAGGAGTAGACCTTTTCATTGCCTCTTTTAGCATACTTCCATAGAAGTTGAGGTATCCAAATAGATTTCCTTTGAATCCCCAAGTCACATGCTTATCCTATACCAAAGGAGTGCCCTATGGAGAGGGACTTACTTATGGAGGATGCCCCACCACTTGTCTTCCCAACTCTCATCCTCATGTCACGGACACTCCACAACCTCCCCTTACAGAGGACTTTCTTCCCACCTCCCACCGCCCCACCACTCCCATAGGATAATTCAGAGCTTCTTCTCACTTTTATCCTTGCACCACCTTCTTATGATCATTCTCCTTTCCTTAGGTCCTTAGCACTTCCTTGTCTCCTGCCCCATCAATGTCCCACTCACTCTTGTTCAAATTGTCCATGGGTAGGGATCAGCCTCCCCAACATAGAGAGAGATCTCATTGTTTGCATATGCAAGCAAATGCCACCTTTATTCCTACTCCCCCTAGATCCCATATGTACTATGGTAGTATCTCTATAGGCCCGTAGCCTCCTATTCTTGGTTACACTTTTTTGACTCTATCCAAGCATTCTTACCATGTTTGCCTTGTCCATAAAAGTACACTAGGATCCTAATGCCTTAATATCATCTGGTTGCCTCCACACTCTCCCTTTGACTATGTGCTATTTTAGATGATGACCACAAGAGAGATGTCTCCACTTGGACTTTATTGGCTCTTTTTCCTAAGTATGCACGTCTCTTTCCAACCCATGGAGGTGCTTTGGGACATGAGAGACTGCCTCTAGCATTCATAGGTTTATGAAACAAGATGGAGCAACACTCCAAGAGGAGTACACTATTAAGGCCCAAGCCACAACCAAGCGGATTGTAGAGTTTCCACAACCTTATGCCCCATCTTCAGAGCATTGTTGCCTCCATTACTCCTTAATTTTAGGTTAGGGAGGTGAGTACAAATGGGCAGCCCAAGCACTTTCACTCTCTTGCCCAACCCTCTTCTCATTTGACACATTAGTTGCCTTTTACATACCCTACATCCACACACCTCAAAGGATGTTCTTTTGTTCTTCCATGATTATATGCCAGATAAGGAATTACAACTCATAGAGTTCTACTTTACCCATGTTGTATAATACTCCAAGGGCAAGAGAACTCTCCAAGAGAGAAAACACAAGTTTCACACTCAATCTTCGGATGCCCTAAAGGAGCACCTTCTCTTTATTATATAGCCAAAGAGGATCTCCTCCAAGGAAGCTCCACCATAGGATTAGGTACATGGAAAGGTCACCTATCAATAAGCTACACCTTAGATTACTTGCTTGGATGGGTGACTTGTTGGTCTTGGTCCCATCTGGTTGGTCAAACATGCGTTGACTAGAGGGAATCTTCCTATAGCAATCTCAAAATCACGTGGGTGAGGTACCATTGGAAAGCTCTTGGTGAGACAAACCATGGGGCAGGGGAGGCTATCTTATCCTCTATTGGGAGGAATCTGCACATTTTTTAGGCCTAATTCATCCATTTAGGCCTCTGAAATTACCTCTGAAGTTTTCAAGCCTACTTTTGACTTATGCCCTATTAGTATAAGAGATCTTTTGGTGATACCTCTATCTGATCCTTTTTCTCCATCATATTTAACATCCTTATAGATGTCACCACCCCAAGTTTCACCTCTAGATCATATGCCTAGCTATTGATTCTAAAATTTCCAAGCATGTTTCAATTTTTGGCCTATTAGTAGAAGTACTCTTTTGGTGATACCTCTGTCTGATCTACTTAGTCCATCATATATAACATCCTCCCAGATGTTACCAAACCTAATTTCATCTCTAGATCATTTGCCTAGCTATTGGTATTACATGTTGTAATCCACTTTCAATGTTTCTCAACAAGTGGGTGTAATACCAAGGGTTAGCCATATGATCTAGATGTGAAATTTGGTTTGGTAACATCTAGAATGATGTTATACATGATGGTCAAAATAGATCAGATAGAAGTATCACCAAAAGAGTACTTCTACTAATAGGGCAGAAACCAAAATAGACTTGAGAACCTTAGAACCAATAGCTAGACATATGATTTAAAGGTGAGAATTGGTTTGGTAACATCTGGAAGGATGTTACACATGATGGACTAAACAGATCAGAAAGAGGTATCACCAAAAGGGGACTTCTACTAGTAGAGTAGGAACCGAAATATGCCTAAAATCTTTGAAGGCAATTTTGGAGGCCTAAACGGATGAATTAGGCCTCGAAAATGTGCAAATTCCCCCCCTCCCCAAATGGAAGAAAGGCTGGCCTTCCCTCCCCCTGGTTTGTCTCATCGAGAGCTTTCCAATGGTACCTTACTCATGTGATTCTGAGATTCCTACAGGAAGATTCCCTAAAAGATTCCCTCCGGTCAAAGCTCGTTTGACCAACCAGATAGGACCTAGACCAGACAGGTCACCCATCCAAGTAAGTAATCCAAGGGTGGAGCTTGCTGACATGTCACCTATCTGTGTCCCAAACCTATGGTGGAGCTTCCTTGGAGGAGATCCTCTTTGTCTATATAATAAAGAGAAGGTGCTCCCTTGGGGCATCGAATGTTTGAGTGTGCAATCTGTGTTTTCTCTTTTCTCTTGTCCTCGGAGTATTACAATGGTATCAGAGCGAGTGTTCTAGTCCAAGAGAGTGGATCACCCCTCTTGGAATAGCACGAACTACTGAAATTGAGTAATTTGAGGTGGAGAACATAGAGTAATCGCTAGACTTAGGAAGGACTTTAGAGAGCGGATGGGATGGATGCGCCGGAGGGACAATTTCCCGCACCTAGCTTTCCATTCTCAAACCCATTCCTCATCAAGGTTATGTACATCCAACGTGAGCAGATGAGAGTATCGCTAGTTTATCACTTTGGTGCGGAATTCATGGACAGAGTGATGAACTCACCAAACCCGGTGATTCTACCTGTGGTGATATATGACAGAGAGTGGGATTTGACGATCTACATTCTATTATGATAATATGGATACGAACGTCCCAAATCCTCTCCCTTTCAACACTCAAGTAGAAATCCGTTATGTAGTGAGGCCGAAATTGATGTTTAGAGATTTTGTGGTTAGGAATTTTAGTGAGGAGTATTATCAACGAGTTATAGCTTCTGAGGTCCTAATGGTAGTTCCGATAGTTTGTGCGCCTTCCAGAGTGATTATATTGACTCTGTATTGAAGTAAACGTTAGCAATTGGGTGTTGCAGGCACCATGGATCCGCAGTTGCAAGAGCTGGTGCAAGGAATGCAAGGGATGTTGAATGAATTTTGAGAGATTAAGATGACCATGGAGACATTGCAAAGTCAAGTGCAGATCCTCAGGAACGATCAAGCCATGCAAGAAGAAGAGCCGTCTCAAAACCCAGTACCTGCGACTGAAGTACTTGGAGAGGCACCCGTGCCTACGAACCCTATCAACGATGAAGCCACATTGCTACTCCGGATGAAGAAGACCTGCAACATCGAGCCTTACAAGGGGCAGCGTACGATGGGAGTAGTGGAGAATTGGATCTCGAGAATGAATCGATATTTTTGATTGTTCTCAATAGAGATCACAGAGCATGCTGCATGCGTGTTTGCATGTGGGTACTTGACCAATAAAGCCCTCACATGGTATGATGCTTGGGAACGATCCATGCTGGCAGAGAGAAGGGAGGTCATATGGACAGCAATGCAAGAAGGACTGCTCAAGAATTTCCAATCGGTGGATTCTGTGCAGATGGCTTGAACCCGACTATGGGGAGTGAGACAGAAGAATAGCATACAAGAGTATGTGGAGGCATTTCTGGATCTACAAGTCGCAATTACCGACATGAGTCCAGCAAAGGCTCTCGACAATTTCAAACGAGGGTTGAAAGAGCGGATTCGCCAAGAAGTCATGGTGCAAAACCCTCGCACGGTATTTGAAGCCATTGCTTGTGCGTAGAGAATAGCCGGAGCATTAGGTGGAGGTGAAGGAGTAGTTCCACCTCAACATTATCGGGCAGAAATGCCACACATGGGTGGACCAGTATCGATGGAATTGGGCAACCTTCAATTCCGGGATCGAGGAGCACGGCCGCTTCAAGGAGAGCGAGGACGGGTAGAAGAACGAAGAGATGGAGTCCCACGAGGAGAAGGGACTTGAGGAGAACAACGCCGTTGTTACAATTGTGGCCATATTGGGCACATATCTACCAATTGTCGCACTCGTTTCCCTAGAGGCCCTCGGCCTTTGTACAGGCGATCTTTGAACAACATGGAGAGGCACATTGAAGAGGAGGAGGTGGAAACCACTTCGGAAAACAAAGATCGCCAGTAAATGTACCTCGCGGCCTTACTGGCTCAATAAGGAAGCAAAGAAGCGAGGGAAGGAAGAAGAATAATGCGCAAAGATCCCGAAAGGCAACCTCACAATTGATTGTTGTGAATGGAATCCTAGAAGGTAATCAAGTGAGAGTATTAATAGATCCGGGAGCAACAGAGAATTTCTTGTCTCGCTTTGTTGCAATCAGATTGGGAATGGATCTAGAGAGAGATGGAAATGAAGAAGTAGAGTTACCAAATGGGCAAACAAAGAGGATTGAATCATTACCTAGACGGGTAACCCTCTCTGTAGGAGAATAGCAGGAAGCAATTGAGTGGCGAGTGATACAGTTAGCCCGTTATGATGCAATTTTAGGCATGCCATGGATGGAGCAGTACAACCCAATGGTGGATTGGAGGAAGAAAGTAGTGAGAACCCACCAATGGTCAATCATTGGGGTTAAAGAAAAATCACACAGGCAGAAACTGCCTCTATATGTCGTAGGGACGATAACTGTCTGTAAGACCGATAGATGTTTTCTGGGTCTAATAAGAGAAGTCCAGAGTGCACAACTCACTGGAAAAATTCCTGAGAAATTGAAGGATGTGGTGGATGAGTTTCAAGATGTCTTTCCCAATGATCTACCCTCAGGATTACCACCTAAAAGGCGAGTAGATCACAAAATAGAGACACTCCCGGGGAAGACACCTCCTTGTAAGGCCCCATATCGCCTATCACCTCATGAGTTGGAGGAGTGTAAGACTCAAATTGAGGAGATGCTACAGAAAGGGTTCATTCAACCTAGCGTATCACCATATGGGGCCCCTGTCTTATTTGTGAAGAAGAAGGATGGTACAATGCGCATGTGCATTGACTATCGGGGTCTCAATCAGCAAACAGTGAAGAAAAAATACCCCTTACCTCGCATGGATGACCTGTTTGATCAACTCCATGGAGCGAGATACTTCACCAAACTGGACTTGCGGAGCGGTTACAATCAAATCCGAATTGCAGAGGAGGATGTATACAAAACTGCCTTTCGAACCAAGTATGGCCACTTTGAGTATCTTGTGATGCCTTTTGGCCTCACCAATGCGCCTGCCACTTTCATGAGCCTAATGAATGACATATTTCGTCCATACTTGGATAAGTCTGTTATCGTCTTCTTGGATGATATCTTAGTATATAGTAGCACGATGACAGAACACAAACAACATCTACAAGAGGTCCTCCAGATTCTAAGACAGAATCAGTTGTATGCCAAAATCTCAAAGTGTGAGTTTGGCAAGTCTGAAGTAGACTACTTAGGGCATAGAGTAAGTGCAGAGGGCATTCAAGTATTGATAGATAAAATAGAGGTCATTCAAAAATGGAGTGCCCCAGAAGATCAGACTCAACTTAAGAGCTTCTTGGGGTTGACGGGATTCTATCGTAGATTTGTCAAGGACTTCTCCAAGGTTGCACAGCCTTTAACGGCACTACTTGGCAAGGGGAAGAAGTGGACATGGGGAACTGCACAAGAGTTGGCCTTTCAAGAATTGAAGGCCGCCTTGCTACATGCACCAATCTTGAAGTGGTATGACCCAAAATGTCCAATCAAGTTGGCTACGGATGCATCAAGCGTAGCAATAGGAGCAGTCCTACAACAAGAGTGGCATGACGGATGGCATCCAATTGCATATTTCTCTCAAAAGTTGTTACCGACAGAGCGCAACTACCACACCATAGAACGAGAAGAGCTGGCCATTGTTCTAGCAACCAAGCATTGGAAGCACTACTTGGGCGAGAAGGCATTTGTAGTAGAGACAGACCACAAACCTCTAGTCTACCTCGAGACGCAGAAGGATCTATCTCGTCGCCAAATTCAGTGGGCAAAGTGGCGACAACGCTTCAACATGACAATCACCTACGTGGAAGGTAAGAAGCAACTTGCAGATGCGTTCACCCGCATGCCAATGGCCAACAACTTGGCGGCAGAGGTTAAGATTAACCCTGAATTCTGGCAAGAGATTCTAGCTACTACAAAAACTGACCCATAGATTGTAGAAGCGCAAGCGTCCAAAGGTGTCACCAGCACCCAAGGACTCACCTTTCGAGAGGGCCGATTGTGGATCCCAAATGTCCCAGAATTACGCACCACCATTCTAGCGGAATGTCATGATTCGGCCATTGCAGCTCATGTCGGAGTGGACAAGACCTTGGAGCCAGTCAAGCGCCATTACTATTGGCCCAAGATGAGCAACGACGTGATGGACTATGTGCGTAGCTGCTTACTTTGTCAACAGAACAAAGCTTCTAATCAAGCTCCTGCAGGGCTCCTTCAACCTCTTCCCACTCCTACCCAACGTTGGGAACAAGTGAGTATGGATCTCGTCTGTGAATTACCCAAGACCACCTCAGGGTTTGACTCCATTGTGGTCTTTGTGGACCGGCTCAGCAAAATGATTCATGTACGCCCTACCACCAAGGAGGTGACCGCTCCACAACTAGCTCAACTATACTTAGATGCAGTCTTTGCTCACCATGGCTTGTCTAGAGTACTCATCATTGATAGAGGCACCCAATTCACCAGTTTGTTTTGGCGAACACTCTTTGGTTTCTTCAAAACCAAGTTGGCCATGTCTACAACTTACCACCCACAAACAGATGGCCAAACAGAGCGGGCTAATTGCACGATTGAAGACATGTTACGCGGCTTCACCTTAGAAGAGCAAGAGAGGTGGGACACCCTACTACCGTTGGTGGAATTCGCTTACAACAATTCAGTGAATGCCTCCACCCAAGTCACTCCATTCTTCCTCATGTATGGTGAGCATCCCTTCACACCTTCTAGCTTGATGAAGATCCGTCCAGTGACTACCAAGGTTGATGCAGTCAACACATTTGTTTCTAGAATCCAACAAGGTGTGGAGAGCGCCAAGCACAGGTTACAGATTGTGCAAAATCGACAAAAGCAGTATGCTGATGCACACCTTAGGCACATGGAGTTCAATGTTGGGGATCAAGTGTGGCTATTGACAACCAACCTCACATTAGTTGGATCTCGTAAGCTCAGACCTCGTTTTATTGGGCCTTTCTTGATTCTTCGTCGCATCGGCACTGTGGCCTATCACCTTGAGCTACCACCACACATGAAGATCCATCCAGTGTTCCATGTCTCCCTATTACGCAGATATGCTCCCCGATCAGGCCAAGGTACTTCCACACAGGACATTCGACCTTGTCCGACAGTCATTGATGGCACAGAGGAATATGAAGTAGAGCGGATTCTCCAAAAGCGCATGCATGGTACTCGCCATCCGCGGGTGGAATATCTAGTACAATGGAAAGGTTACCCTCTCTATGAAGCAACCTAGGAACCCGCTGCCAATTTGGCACATGCACCGGTGTTGGTGCAAGCATTTGAGCAACAATTGCACAACGAGGACGTTGCGTCTTAAAAGGAGGGAGGTCTGTAATACCACAAGCTAGCCATATGATCTAGATGTGAAATTTGGTTTGGTAACATCTAGAATGATGTTATACATGATGGTCAAAATAGATCAGATAGAAGTATCACCAAAAGAGTACTTCTACTAATAGGGCAGAAACCGAAATAGACTTGAGAACCTTAGAACCAATAGCTAGACATATGATTTAAAGGTGAGAATTGGTTTGGTAACATCTGGAAGGATGTTACACATGATGGACTAAACAGATCAGAAAGAGGTATCACCAAAAGGGGACTTCTACTAATAGAGTAGGAACCGAAATATGCCTGAAATCTTTGAAGGCAATTTTGGAGGCCTAAACGGATGAATTAGGTCTCGAAAATGTGCAGATTCCCCCCCCCCCCCCCCCCCTCCAAATGGACGAAAGGCTGGCCTTCCCTCCCCCCTGGTTTGTCTCATCGAGAGCTTTCCAACGGTACCTTACTCGTGATTCTGAGATTCCTACAGGAAGATTCCCTAAAAGATTCCCTCCGGTCAAAGCTCGTTTGACCAACCAGATAGGACCTAGACCAGACAGGTCACCCATCCAAGTAAGTAATCCAAGGGTGGAGCTTGCTGACATGTCACCTATCTGTGTCCCAAACCTATGGTGGAGCTTCCTTGGAGGAGATCCTCTTTGTCTATATAATAAAGAGAAGGTGCTCCCTTGGGGCATCGAATGTTTGAGTGTGCAATCTGTGTTTTCTCTTTTCTCTTGTCCTCAGAGTATTACAGTGGGCCAACAAGACTAGGTTTTGAGCACCTATGGGATTACCTCTCCTCAGATGCTTCAAATTTGGGCTTTCTCCTTCTCTTTGCTTTCTATCAGGGCATTGCTTTGGGTCATGTGCTCCTTTGAGTAGCTCATCTTTGGGGTGCTTCTTATCTCCTAGCTCTTACAAAGGAGACCTCATGAGCACACCCATTGCCATTGGGGATGTTTTCTTGAGCTATTTTCTTATAATTGCAACAATCCTTTTTTCCTTCTTGTCTCCACATCAATTGTTGTGTCTAATGCAAGAGGCTATGAAACAGCTATTGTGGGCATCCAAGCATCCTTATACATTCATCTCAATTGGATGGTGGTCCAATTTGATGTCTCCAATGCCTTCAAAACCATTTCTTGTCTAGCATTTTTCCATGCTCTTTGCATAGTGGCTGATCAGGTTCCCTCATTGATCCTATTTGTCCATAGTTTTTATGGTATTGAGACACGTCTATTGTACAGACACCATTCCATTACAAGAGAGTTCACATAGTTGACATCAATCGAGGGCACATGACAAGCAGATCTCCTGGGAGGGCTTCTCTTTGTGATCACATATTACATAGCTTTACAACAAGTGGTAGTGGCTTTTTGGTCTTGTTTTTTTCCATCCCTCTCAAACAACCCTCATATTGTGTACCTATTGGAGTACGGAGTTAGAGTGGTGTTTGCTTTCAAACTCAATTTAAAGGCCTTGGGCTTACAAGTCTAGACTCATAAATGCAAGTCTTGGAGCCCATGCACAAGCCTCACTCCTTTTGACTTCTCACTAGGATTCCAATATCCCATAGGTGGTATGAGAGTTTTGGGATCTCTTTTGGGCCAGTAGGATTTTTGCACTCATTCATCTCAAACAAATTAGTATAGGCCACATCCCATGCTCACTTTGTCCCCCAATTGAGGAATACCTAAGTAGCATATTCCACTCTTTACAATTTTACCTACCTAGTGCCTCATCCCATGCTCACCTCATCCCTCAATTGGGGAATAACTAAGTAGCCTTTACCATTCTTGCACACTTTTACCTACCTAGGGTCTCATATTTGGCAAAACCTTTTTTGCCTCCAAAGGCATTGTTGCCACATTTGCAGATGTTTGACAATACCATCCGCCATACTTTCTCCACTTTGTTAGGGCCACTCTACATGCTCCCATTGCTATCAAATGAGTGGTGTAAGCAATATATAGCTCTATCTATAGTCATGGGTAGATGCAAAATTGTAGGGTAAGAGTCCACAACACCAATAGCTTTTATTGGAGCATGGGCTCTAGTGGTCCATTGTTTAGTTGACAAGTTCTTACACAAGGGTAATCTGTTTTTTTTGGATCTATTATGACAATGGATTTAGGCACTTATGCCTTCTAGGCACATCTTTGTTTAGCTTGCAACTTATTGCAAAGCCTTGCATGCATGTTGCTCCCAAAGTTTATTGACTTTGTATCCTTAGACTCTATGAAGATTTAAGCGGATATAATAACCATATGCACACTCACACACTTCCTAGCATCCTCACTGATGCACCCCTACTTGATGGAGCTATGATCCTTCCTTGTGGGAGAGGAAGGCTCTAGAGCTTGGCTCTAGACTTCTCTAATGATAGATGACTTTCAATTTACTTCTAAGGAGTTTACCACATTACTATGATTGATTTTGGGTCTCTCACATCTAGCTCTCATAGGGCTTGCAGACCAGTATGCATATGGTTCCCTATAGGATGTTGTAATACTCCAAGGATAGGAGACCTGAAGAGAAACACACCATGAGAAACATACACTTTCACACTCAAACTCCGATGCCCCAAAGGAGCACCTTCTCTTTATTATATAGACAAAGAGATATCCTCCAAGGAAGCTCCATGCTAGGATTAGGCACACAGATAGGTGACATGTCAGCAAGCTCCACCCTTGGATTACTTACTTGGATGGGTGACATGTCGGTCTTGGTCCTATCTGGTTGTTCAAACAAGCTTTGATCGGAGGGAATCTTTTAGGGAATCTTCATGTAGGAATCTCATAATCACATGGGTGAGATATCATTGGGAAAGTTCTTGATGAGACAAACCAGGGAGGAAGGAAGGCCAACCTTCCCTTCGGGGGGGGAGAGGGGGGGAGGGGGGGGCGAGGAAGAATTGGCACATTTTCGAGGTCTAATTCATTTGTTTAGGCCTCCAAAATTGCCTTCAAAGATTTCAAGCATATTTCAGTTCCTACTCTATTAGTAGAAGTCCCCTTTTGGTGATACCTCTATCTGATCTGTTTAGTCCATCATGTGTAATATCCTTCCAGATGTTACAAAACCAATTCTCACCTTCAAATCATATGTCTAGCTATTGGTTATAAGGTTTTCAAGTCTATTTTGGTTTCTGCCCTATTAATAGAAGTACTCTTTTGGTGATACTTCTATTTGATCTATTTTGACCATCATGTTTATTATCATTCTAGATGTTACCAAACTGAATTTCACATCTAGATCATATGGCTAGCTCTTGGTATTATAGATGCTCAAGGAATACACTTTTTATGATGTGTAGTAGGTGGAGAGCACACCAAGATCCATGATGCAGGTTTTAATATAATGGCTCAAATGTTACATGCAACATAGGTCCAAGTTTGAGTAGAGCTATGGTTGGATCTACCAAGACCACCTATCATTGAGTGCAAGTAGATATTGTTACCTTCATGGATGGTAGTCGGACCTTCCATGATGAGGCAAACGCCCTACAAGCAAAGACATTGGCATGGGTAGGTGTATAAACAAGAGTAGCAATCATCATTGCCTTTAGGGGTAAGGAGCACCACTACATCTCTTGATTACCCTTGGATACCTTTGTCTTTATGGCGGTATAGAGTTTTAGGCATCTACATCACCACTTTGATAGTCTCTTCAAGGATGCAACACAAGTTTCTTTGTAGAGGAGAGGAGCATGGGCTATCTCTCCAACCATGCTCACATTGTACTACCAACAATGCATATCAATCACTTTACAATGTGCTCAAGCTTTGGGTCTTCACCAACAAGCAATTGTTGTAGGCACACACATCATGGCTAGGGTCATCACCCCCACATACATTTGGAGGACCTTTACCACACAATTTAGGAATAGGCTGGTGTTTACTACACTCTTCTTGACTTCTTTGGTGCTTTTTTGTGCCATGCTTTTTCCCCCAATATGTAGTCAGACCTTCTTTAGGTCTCTTTCTTGGTTGCTCAAGATTGTTCGGCCTTGCATTCATTATCTTCCTTTTTCACGTGCTTGTACCTTGAACTCCTTTCTCCTTTCCTTTGGGGTACCATATTTATTTATGTGTTTCAATTGCCCTTGGGTGTCACAAGAGATTGGTAAGTGAAGGAGGAGTTGGACTATTTCCAAAACTGCTATAATTTACTCTAATAAATTCCACTATATTATAGTGAATGTTCTAAGAAAAAACTCTAGATGTGTGAGAACTTGAGTGCCAATGTGGCCTGACTAAGCCCACATCAAGTGTTGGGTACCGTTAAGTCAAAGTACTGAAGTAAAAATAATCCATCTTTGGACAATTTCTCCTAAGTTGTTCTTAAGATTACTTATTTGACAATTAATTTTAGTGAGATAGTCTTGCATTTTTGGAAGTTCTTTTTGTGCTTTGCATTCTAATCCCTTATTTCACTTTATAAGATGGTAATAATTACTATATCGGCCCAACAATGGGATCACTTTTTATTTGATAAATTTAAATACCTTGATTTTTACTGAAAATAGAATAAGTGAATAAGTGAATAAGTGAATTTTTTAGTCTAAAAAGTGAAAACTTCATCAAAATCTATTTCTTTTGTTTTTATTTTTGTAATCAAACTATCTTATCAAATTATGCATTAAATTTTTAATATAATATATTATTTAAAAAAATATTTAGAAAATTAACCAAATATGTATTTTAAATGAATAAAACCAAATAATGAATTATGTTCATGCAAAAGCTTATCATAGTAGATATCAAAGGTATAATTCTCACTTTACTACTTCATAATCTATTTTAGACAAATGTGAGTAGAGTCCTCTATAGAGAATATCGGCCAGTACTCTCCTATGTTTGTTTGTAGGTGCTTTTCTATGTTTACTCTCTAGATAGCATTTGGCTAGTGCAATTTACAAGAGAGCAATCACAAAAGGTGGTGCATCTTTGGAAGCTCTAATAATATAAAGACCATAAGCTTTATATTGCTTAGATATCTTAGATGTAGTTAGCTAAATTTTTCATACAAATACTATTGGAGCTCTATCTCATCTCTTGTGTTTTACCTTGTATAACTTTATAGGGTCTTTTCATCTTTCTTGTTATCTTATGTGATCTATTATCTATGCATTAACATGAAAATTCATATAATAAAAAATGTAATAAGATTCAAAACTAAAATCAAGAACTTCAACATCAATCGGATTATTATGTTAATTATTTTATAAATAGGTTTTTTAAGAGGTTTCTACAAAGTTAAATTGTTGTCTTTTTTAAGTATGAACATGATAAGATTTAGAATTTAAAAAGAATATGAATATTTTAGTTTTATTTATTTTAAATTAAAATATTATTATTGCAATAAAAAATTCTCACTTGGATCAAACCTACTAGTTAGCTAATTTTTATATCTTGCTCTCTGAACATGAGACTACAATTCTCTTTCAACAATTTAGACAATAAATCTATAAGGAAATAATTTTTTCAAAGAAAATAATTATTATCAATATCAAGTATGATCATTCAGTATATGGCACAAAGGTTTTTATGCATATGAGTGTAGGCAAATATCTGTCTTGTGAATTTTGATCTTAGATTTTAGGAGAATACTTTACAAAAGCTTTGAACACTATATTTTAGGGAGATTATATGTACTTATTACGAGCAATATTCATATAACATGTGGTATAGCAAATTGGAAATATGTGAGTAAGAAGGATAAATTAAGGATGACACCCTTTATAAATTGTAAGTTTTTAAAGCTTGTATTTATTACGGTCTTTTTTTAAGAATTTTATGAAAAGCTATGGGAATTAGTTTCCTCCAGGGGTTAATAGGGTAGATTGCAGCAAAGATCACCAGCCCTAGAAATGATCAAGATCATAAAATAAAATTTTTGAGAAAGCAAGAGAACACAATCAATATATAAACTTGACTACTTATTAAAAGGAATTAGTACCTCAAAATGTTGTAGATCACCTTGTTATACACTACAGAACATTTTATGTACCCATTTTTACAACCATCCATAAGACAATGTATGAGAGGGGTGTCTCTACCCAAGAAGAGGTGCCTCCCACTTGGGTCCATAAATTAATCACTTGTGGTAACATATCTACTCTCAAGAATATATTATATTATTCAAAAACCAAACTTCACACCTACAATAAATACAAGTGCTACATATAATAATTATAAGTGTGCATAATGTAATATATGATGATAACTATAAATAATCATGATACAATACAAACAATTATGAATAGTATTATAAGTACTTGAGCATGCATAATACTTATTATATGCTATAAATAATAATTATAATTAATACATGATATTATATAATTTATAATCCTAAATGTAAATAAAATTATATCATAAAAATAATTACAAATAGTATTATAAGTTCTTGAGCATGAATAATAATTATTATATTCTATAAATGATAATAATTATTATATCATATATTATAATTTATAATAGTAAATTTTAATAATATAATATCATACAAATAATTATGAATAGTAATATAAGTAGTTGAGAATATTCTTTGAATAATAGGAGAACCCTTCTCAGATAGCTAACATATATTGAAAACACAAAAGCGTAAGAAAAGATTTCATTATTATGTGAGATATCATACCCCACATGACATGATATATTTGAAAAATGTGAATAATTAGGACAAATTAACCACATGCATAAGTTTAGTGATGGAGTTAAGGGTACCAAAAGAAGAAGGCAAGAAAAGATGTAGTGAACACTTGAAGCAATGTACTCTTTGTAAGTAAACATACAGTTCAAAAACAATCTGGGCTAATATTAGAATTATTATGGTGATTAAGAATAACTGCATATACAGTTATGAATGTTCCTTGAACCATGTGATGTAGATAGCAAATATGTTGATATATATATATATATATATATATATATATATATATATATATATAATATATTAAAATAATTTTATATATTATCATAACAATATCTCTAGTATGATATGATTTTGAAGTTGATGATAACCAAGACAAATTTATTATGGCATGTTTATATCTTTTTACTATTTTAAAATGAAATTGAATGACCCATAATTTCCTTGTTTGTCACTTATGTCAGTCATATTTAGTATATCTACATATTTTGTAAATAATAGCTGCTAACCTTAAAATAAAAATTTTCAATTAAGTAGATAAGACATAGATACTTTTTAAGTATGAAAAGATTATCTAAGCGGGAAAGGTTGCCACCTGAACAGTTTTAAAGCGTGATTCACATTGCAACCACCAAACAAATCTTTTCTCTATAGCTGTACCCTTATTAAGCTCCATTGGTCTCAATATTAAAAGTTACAATAATATAATATAAATATTTATATTCATTTACAATTTTGGGCATACAAGAATATATCCAACTCTTTTTTGCCTGTCATAGGCTAGGCAAAGATGACGCAGCACGGTGACCGCAACGTTACGGAGGCCACATCACCTTTACCACGTCATCCTTTACCACGTCATGGATGACAATAGCACGTAGTTTAATGATAAACAACCTCCGTAATTGACATAAAATGTTAATTTAGTAATTATGGTAACAAAAATGTTATAATCCGATAATTCTATATAAGACCTAGTCTTTTGTTCAACTTGAAGAGAGAATAGTTAGTCAGTTGGTCTCAGTTAGTCGCTATCCGTCCGATAGTAAAGGGTTTAAGCAATTCGTCCAAAATGACATTCCAAGTCTTAGTGCTTCTTTACTGATCTCAATAGTCTGAAGGAGCTAAAACTACCGGGTTCCAATGATGAATATAGACAGAATTAAACAAGAAAGCTATCTTTTAGCTTTTGTTGGAATGATTAGAAAATAAGTTGAGCTAATCATCCAGAAAATAAATTTTCATAATTATGAAAATATTAATTTATGATTAAAGAATAGTTGAACATATTCTTAAATTTATGTAAACAAGAGTAAGAAAGTTAAGCATTTTATAGCTAAGATGAAGTTAAATCATAGTATAAGATGAATTTTATGAAAAAAACACAATTATTTATCATGAATAGTTTTAGAATTTCAATTTTAAGCAACATATGTCACAAGATTGATATTGTTTCCTACATTTAGTTGAAAAATAAGTGGACTATATAAATGAGTTCTAGCTAAATTCAAAATATCTAAAAAAATTATTTCATCATATTTGGGATAAATAAAACCCATTATAAGTTTAAATTTAGCTTATAGAAATAAGTTGAGAAGTGAACTAACTCTTGATTTTATTTTAGAATAATATAATGTTGAATAAATTTTTTATATTCTATAGAAGGTTGAACAAGAATTTATACAATATAGATCACTCACACTATTCTAGCTTTCAAGATTTTTCTCTTTTTCTTCACATTGATTGACCTAAGACATCATACAATTTTTTTACATTGATTTTTTTTCAAAACCTATGCATGAATAATATAATGAAATTGAGCTACTAAAGTGTTTTTCCATCTTCAACACATCATCTTATATTTATGACTTTTCTTAAGCTAGATAATATAGGATTTGTAGTCTCAACATAATGGAAGGTAAAATAAATCTAAGTCTAAGGCTTTAAAAATATATTAATTGAAAGTGAATATTTGATTGTGATTTAATTTCTATAAGAGGTGAGTAAAACTAAATTTGGTAACAAACAGTTTCTTTTTTAACTACAAGAAATTTAAAACATATTATAGTAAAGATCTAAAACTTCAAGTTATATTCAAGGATATAATTCTTGCTCAGATGTAGTTTAGCCGTTTACTTAAATACATGTAAATTTATCTAGAATAATTGAGACAAAAAATCAGTTTGTTAATTCTAACCTAAATTAGAAGTTGGGTTAGAATAACTTTTTGCTATGCTATCATTAATCAAGAGTTTTGTATGGTTACAAAACTTGACCCCTTTAAACAAGGAATTACTCCTTGTTTAAAGGATGCATTTGGGTACTAAATCTTAATAGGACCTATATTTAATATATTATAATCTTAAAAAAAATTCAAAAAATACCATAAATATCAACAAGCACAAGAGAATTTACAAAAGAATTTACTCAAGGTAAGGTGGCGTTCAAGGAATCATTGAAAGTATTGTGTTAATATAAACTTGATAAAGATGAACTGGATCTAATGTTTAATGCATACTAACCTTAGAAACATTTTAATATGTAATTATTATCAACAAGTGCAAAAGGATTTATTAAAGGTAAAGTCACATTAAAGGAGCTATCAAAAATATTAATTTATTAATTACATGCTTACCAAATATATATATAACCATAAGGAAATTTATTTTCTTATTTCTCTATCTTGCTCCTCATCTATGCGATATCCTGGTATTGATCATCATAGATATCTAATTAGTGAGCCATTGGCGAATATCTTGGGATAGAATTATCGTAGAAATCGTTTGCTGATAATACGATTTGAATTGGGGAATTTGATTCAGAGTAATATTAACTATATAGTGATAGTTGCAAACAATTATCAGTTCCTTGACTATATTCTCCAAGAGTTCATTAACTAACCTTAGAACTATAAAATAGTTTTTTAATAATAAAGAGATCAAAATCTACCATTGAGATTTCATATGGTAGAATTTTATTTTAAGCTATTTAAGATATTAATAAGACAAAACTAAAGCTCTTTAAACAATCCATTGATATGTCATGCATAATGGGTATTCTCTGAAATTCAGAGAGTGGACGCTAACAATAGCTATTTTGAATCTTACCTTCCATATATAGATGGTAAGTCCAAAGATCAAACATCATTTAGCCAGGAGATGTTCAGCTAATGATCAACTTAAAAACTAAACCTTCTAAATGATATGTTTCGGTGTCCTTTGGAATCACCGGTACCACGTGCCAAGTACTTTCTGTACAAACATAAAGTTCACAATAATATTTATCAAAAGATATGGCAAATTTTCTTCATAATATCCTCTTCTCTTCAATATAATCGTTTATGTTCAGGCGATCATCCAAACGGTGCCTTTTACTAATCTTTTTACCGTTTCCCCCTACTTTTCGCTCGGGATAGCAAATTCTCTTCTTAGTGCATAATAATTCAGTGGCTTCTTCATGAAAAGTCCAATAATAATCTCTTTCCGTAAAATCTTACACAAAACTCATGAGTGATGAATCTACTCTACAATACTAGAATTAATTAGTCATGAATGTACACAAGAACTAACACTACTAAAGCAATTCCCACCCAGATTGACTCCTTCAAAATTAATGGATACCGATGAAGGATGATGGCAAGAATACCTTCATGGAGACCCTTAAACACGCCCTGTAGACTAACAGAAACAGAGATCTGTTAAAGAAACAAACAAGGACATTTCGAATATCTAAGGAAATCTTCCCTTGCAGTTCGAGGATGGTTAAGCGATAATTTAACCCAAAGAGTCTCATCAGCGGGTCAATTAGTGGCACGGTTAATTAGGGTGGAATTCAGTGGTAGACAGTGGTAGTGGTTCAAGCCGCAGCGCTATTCTTGGTGAAAGAGTAACCGTGGTGTAACCACCGGCCGGTTAGGAGAAGCACCCAACCGGTTTAGTCCTTGTCCTTGGCTCTTGCTCTGCTCATTTGGTTCAGGGGCGGTCTTATGCCACAGGATTCTCGCGAGACAGAAGATAGCGTCTCGACGCAACTCTTGACAGGCAAAGAGATGGACGGACAGACAGACAGGCACTGACTGCGAAACGAGAGTTGAAGCCGTGGAAAGCGCAATACGTGATGCGGCTGCACTGCGTCAGTGAGTTCATCACATGTTGCGGCTTTGAGTGCCAGCGATAGTTCCTTCAGGTATACAGTCGACTGTGCACTGGATTTCGACCGTGGTTGTTGAGGGCGAGCTCTCCGTTGTACGCCGCGAGCGATCCAAAGGGTTTCAGTTTTGTGTATTATAGGCGAGTGTAGCTGTAGAGAGGGTTCGAGCTTCTATTTGGCGTCGAGAGCTTTGATCCCGATGGCTTGATACAATTTCTCGACCCGGGATGCACCGTGGATTAGTCAATTTACTTTTGGCAAGGCTCTGGGAATTCTTGAAATGCGGTTTTCCCTTTCAGTAGATATCATGTGCGCTGTTCGTAATTCAATGCACTGAGCAGTCGTGAAGCTAGCTAGAGAGGTCTAAGCGTTATCTCCGACGTCGGTTTCTGTAAGCGTTTGTGCTAGAAGCTTCCCGATGTTGGACAACAGGACGCTGTAGAACATAAGTCTGGACCCTTATAGAAAAAGTTTGCAGGCATGGAACCTCGAGCTAAGCTAATCACATGATCATAGATGGCGGACGATGGCTAAGTATTGTCGGAGCTGAGTGATGTGTGTGCCTGGTTGGCTTTACTTATAACTTTTTGGTTAGCCCCTCGCGTTTCTAGTTCTCTGTGAACGTTCGTCTTTATCTCGATAATATTTGAATTTCGTTGCTGATTCGCCGGGGAAACTTATACAGTTCAAATAGAAAGGACTGCATTGATGCCACGAACTGCAGATTGGTATATATAACCTCCCATTAGGCTGTTCAGTACTACGTAGTATGTGAGTGGCCAGAGAAGATGTAAGATCTGACCATGCAATTTTACGGCTGGTATGTTTGGCTGGATCATGCCATCTGAGAGATGGAGAACGGGAGAACAGACAACTCACCACTGTTCAAATTGGGCTTATGCAGAAACCTTGATAATCATTGGGCACAATGATTAAACCTTGGGCGCTTATCGTGGCGATAATATTGCTCTCGCTTCGACTTTCGATTTTCAGTGCTGCTGAGCGGCATCCATCGCGTCATCCAACGTCCGCTCAGCGGCATCCGACGTCAACTGTTCCTCTAGATTCACAAAGTGCTTGGTCCAACTTGAACATTGATGATTGTCCCTTTAACTTGAAGATTGTCCCAGTCCAACTTTCAGAATTTCATAAGAAAATACATGACTTCATCTAAGCGAACAACGAAGACAGTTTTGTGTTGACAGCAAAGAAAGCATTATCCGCGTGATCATAAATGCCATAACCGGATGGTACTTACTATTTCAATACAACTGAAGCTCTCTAATTCTGTGTGCACACAATCAACTGGAGTTTCTGTTAACGTTCTACTTGCTTGGTTGCAGCTCATGCTTTATTGGCCTTCAAATATGCCTTGGCCGACCCCGAAGCATTGGACACCTGGAATGACATGGCGCCCTGTTCAGGCTATTGGCAGGGCATCCAATGCTCTGCCGACAAGAGTTCTGTGGTTAAAATGTTTGTAATTGTAGCCCTGCTGTTATGTTGTATGTTGTCATATCGAGATATAAAGACTATTATATTTCATATTCCGTATCACGGCGCGACATTGAGAAGAGACCATAATTTCTAACCTCATAGTAGTAGTTATACTGCAAGGAGCTCACCTCTCACTTTAAACAAACAAACAAACAAACAGTGGAGAATATTCAAATTGAGTGCTATCAAGCACTCAGTCAGAGGTCAGCATATGGTATCAAAACTTGAAGGTACTCCCTGACGAATAGCTAAGGCTGTGATATTTCATACCTGGACTCTCACTTCTTAGTCTGAACTAAATATTGTCCTCAAACCAAGCTCCGATGCACAGAGAGCCTTGCTGAACTGATAGAACCAATGAACCAGACAATACTTAGATCCGTAGACAACCTATTCCAACAGATCAATGTAATCATGGTAGCTGTAATCATGGTAGAAGTAGCCTCGTTTGGAGTCAACGATGCCTTCAGAACAGGACAAGCTGATGAATGTCCTCAAGATTAAAAGAATTTAAACAATCCCTTTAAATAGGAGTACGATACGAATGTGGTTTAACGTATGCAACCACAGTAGGATGTAGGGACTTTATTCTTAGCCATAAGTTCAAATACTTACGTTCAAAGTTCCGGGAATGCTCATCAGTCTGCAAAGATGTAGACATTTCGATATGGGATGACAGAACCAAGCAGGAATAATATTGCGCGCTTACGATCATGAACTGATGTTATCCCAGTAGGTCCTAGGGTGAGCATTTAGAAAGCTCATATGATCCTCTGAATGGTCTATAAATCACATAGTAAATATGCTCTAGACCTGGGGCAATCGAGGGCATGCACCCAAAATCTCCCAGCTGCAGTAACTAACGTTTTCATGTAAGTGAAGGATTAGGTTATATCAGGTGATGTGCAGAGATACGGGAACAGATGCATGTCAGTCCTCACGTTCAGAGAAACTGACCCTTACTATGTCGTTTGCTAAAAACTGCAGGTCCCTACAGGGAAGCAAGTTCTTTGGCCCTATTCCTGCTGTAAGTCCCAGCTCAATCCTGATCTCTCTGCTGGCACTGACATACTTGATTACATTACTGACAAGAACTAAGGGTTCTTTGACAGGGATAACGTGGTACCAATTTTATGACAGACGTCGTCTGATTCTTGAGAGGTGATACTCTCAGTTTCTAAAATCACATCTCAAGCTCGAGCTCCTTATATTTTGCAGAAGGAGATAAGTAATGTTAACTTCTTGGAGAGTCTGGTGGTCATCAACACAGCTTTCACTGGTCAAATTCCTGCCACCATACAGGGTCTCAAGAGATTGAAGACATTGTAAGTGTACAGCAAAGACTTCTCGCGGAGATTGTGACATCAGGACCTACTACTCATACTACATATTTGCTGCACTTAAAATCTTGTCTGCTACCATCCCCTAAAAGTTTGGAAGAAATAATCCTTCCTGAACTGACCGAGCTTACTCGGATCCGTGTCATCGTGCAGGGTCATCTCCCGAAACCCGCTTTTATCAGGACAATTTCCGGAAGGCATCTTCAACCTCAAAAACATTCAGAGATTGTGAGACCGTCCGTGCTCAAATGCATGATGTTTTGGTGTTTGTAAAAACTTCAATTTGCGATTGCAACTGTTCCAAACACTTTGTGTTTAACAGATGCAGTAATCAATATGCACACAAGAAAAAATAAATTTGTACAGGTGGTTCACTATTCCTCTCCACTATACCAACCAAAATGAGTGTCGGTTTCTTATAGGCCCAAAGTAGCCTTTATAACTCAAGAAAAATCAAAATGTACCTGCTGTACCTCATTATTGCCTCATTGTGGAGGAGAAAACTGGAAAAACAATCAGCTAATTTATGATGGTTATACTTGTAGGGATTTGTCATGGAACAATCTCACAGGATTGTTGCCTGGAGCGCCGCCTCTTCCAACGTAAAGCTGCCTGCACTCCATTCTTCTCGTCTAGTTCAACGTTTTGTGCCCACAGCTTCAGAGGATGTTATAACTAAATTGCTTACATGGACGCGGACAAGGATACGAGTAGTCTATCTGGAAGATTAAACTTCTGCGCTTTTTTCAATGCACACAACCGATTGACTCTCCCCAGCTCAATCGATTATGTGCATTAGATTAGACACAGTATTCCGTTTAGCACCAGCTGTACTCGTTGAGCTGGTGCTCAAATTACGAAATGGACGTCATGAACAATATCCCATGCTCAACCAGATGGTTCTCTAGTGACTAAGCACGTCCATTAGTTTGATAGTTTGATGAAGCACGGAAATTGTGTCTCATACGAGCCGTCATGGCAAGCTGACGGCACCAGTAATAGTATATTTTGTTGCTGTAACTTCCTCAGACTGGACCTTCCAGTATGACTCTTGAGCATATAGTCAAATTCAGTACTATATGTAATTCGCGATTGTTAACCTGGAATGCAGCCTGATGCCGTCAGAACCCAACCAGTTGTTACCAGGCTTCTCAAATATGTGAGTTTCCAGATTACCATCCAATTTGAACAATCAATCGACATCTCATAATTGGTTCCATCTACCAGGTACTGTCACAGCATGACAACCCTCACTTAGATAGCCGAAGTCCGTGATAATTGACAATCAGTGGAAATGTGTAACTGGATTCCAGGAATTGGTCCCAGATATTTCCTCCAGTCGGTGCCGAGCCATCCTTCCAGTGGCCATGGTAAACGGCTTCCGTACATACTTGATCTATAGATTGGAAATGAAGACCTTTGTAGCACTCGGCTTGTTAATTGTAACAGTTGGTAGTCGATGTAGATCATGTTGAAGTGAATAGGGATCTTTAGTTTTGTCCTGGGTCATCTTATCAATTCGAGTCCGACTGTTAGTACGCTGTCTCTTGATCTCTTGATTACGACTGCTTGCTTTACAGGAATTTCACGTCCAACATGACATCTCCTTCCGGCGGCGGCATGTAAGTTGAAGAGTCGTGTTGTCACAATCAATTTTGTTATAAAATAGTGACCTCACAAGAGACATCTAGTACTTGAGTTTCATCACCTGTCCTCTCGTGGAAGCTCACAGTTACATGCATGCAATAGACTCCCAGCCCTCGATAAACAGTGCTATGAACATTGATCGATTTCTGAAAACCTCAACATGTACTACCATCAGCAACCTACAGAATCTGATGAGGATTTCAATCACAGCTGGAACGTATAATATATAACTGGAAAACACGCTGCTGTAACCTTACCTGGTGATCTGAAAATCCACAGGAATTGGTTCAATTTCACAAATGGCCCGCCGTTGTTTCCTCCTTTGTGAGTCTTCCCTCTCATTTCACTCTCACAAGATGACTGCAGATTGGGTTGCAGGGATTCCAGCTCTCTTAATGTTGTTTGAGTTTAGCTTCTTTTATGCTACTATCTATACCAAGAAGAAATTAACGCCTTCGCATGCTATTTAATCAGTTAGATCTGGAAGTGGATAAGTCAGGAAGTGTCCAGCGCATTACAACTCTTGCTGCATCGCTAATTCTGATTCTTGAGCAGAAAAGAGGAATCCTGCAGTGGCGTTGAAACTGTGATTTAGAAAAATTGGATTCCTTTACCACAACGACTCGTCCGAGCTTGTAGCTACGGGTCTTTCATCACTAAAATCAGACCATTTTGAATACTCGTACTCATATCACAATCCTGGCTCGTGGATTGTGCGGGTGATTCAGGAATGCGAGTACTCCGTCTCCACCTGTCTTCAACTGGACGATGTACAACTGGACCGGGCAATTTCCTTTCCCTCAGACTCCATCTCCACCAGGCAGTGGCCAAACGCCGGGGAGCCCAATCATGTATAACTGGACATTTCAGTTGCCATGGCCTCAGCCATCTGATGGGAAAACACCCCCGACGCCGTCGCCGCCTCCCACTTTGTATAACTGGACTTGGCAAATGCCATGGCCTCAGACACCTCAACCTGCGAACTGGACGATGCCATTGCCGGCGACTCCACCATTGTTTAATTTCTCGACACCAAACCCATTGTTTAACTGGACCTGGCCTGCGCCGATGATGAATTCCACGATGCCCCCATTGTTTAACTGGACATGGCCTTGGCCTGCGACGGCACCAGCTCCTCCGCTCTTTAACTTTACCCAGCCTGCTCCCGGTTCCCCTCCTACCATGATGAACTGGACATGGCCATGGCCTATGCCTGCGACTCCACCAGCCTCTCCGCTTTTTAACTGGACGTGGCCGAGTCCTGCGCCTCCTGCGCCACCTCTGTTTAACTGGACATGGCCCAGTCCTGCACCTCCTACGCCTCCTCTGTTTAACTGGACATGGCCTGCGCCTAACTCCACCATGCCTCCTCTATTCAATTGGACTTGGCCGAGTCCTGCCCCTCCTGCTCCCCCTTTATTTAACTGGACATGGCCTGCGCCTAACAACACCATGCCTCTCTTCAACTGGACTTGGCCGAGTCCAACCCCGCCTACTCCCCCTATGTTTAATTGGACATGGCCGAGTCCTACACCTTCTGCGCCTCCTCTTTTTAACTGGACGTGGCCTGCCCCTAACAACACCATGCCTATGTTCAACTGGACCTGGCCAAGTCCAGCCCCGCCTACTCCTCCTCTTTTCAACTGGACAGAGCCTGCGCCTAACAACACCATGCCTATGTTCAACTGGACCTGGCCGAGCCCTGCACCTCCAGCACCACCTCTATTTAACTGGACCTGGCCAAGTCCTGCGCCTCCTGCACCTCCGCTTTTTAACTGGACATGGCCCGCACCTAACAATACCATGCCTCTATTTAACTGGACTTGGCCAAGTCCTGCCCTTCCCGCACCACCCCTCTTTAACTGGACATGGCCTGCGCCTAACAACACCATGCCTCTGTTCAACTGGACCTGGCCGAGTCCTGCGCCTCCAGCACCACCTTTGTTTAACTGGTCTTGGCCAGCTATGAATCAAACCAGTCCTCCAGCGTTTAACTGGAGCTGGCCAAGTCCTGCCCCTCCTCTATTTAACTGGACATGGCCATTTATGAATGAAACTACTCCTCCAATGTTTAACTGGACCTGGCCAAGTCCTGCGCCTCCAGCACCACCTTTGTTTAACTGGTCTTGGCCAGCTATGAATCAAACCAGTCCTCCAGCGTTTAACTGGAGCTGGCCAAATCCTGCCCCTCCCGCACCACCCCTCTTTAACTGGACATGGCCTAGTCCCGCGCCCCCTGCCCCTCCTCTATTTAACTGGACATGGCCATTTATGAATGAAACTACGCCTCCTATGTTCAACTGGACTTGGCCTAGTCCTTCTCCTCCAGCACCTCCTCTGTTTAACTGGACATGGCCAAGTCCCCTGCCTCCCGCACCTCCACAGTTCAATTGGACCTGGCCGACAAATGCTACTGCTCCCCCTCTATTTAACTGGACTTGGCCAAGTCCTGTCCCTCCTGCAGAGCCGCTATTCAACTGGACCTGGCCTCCAATAAACTCAACATCTCCACCTCTATTTACCAGTACTCCTCCTCTATTTAACTGGACATGGCCACCTATGAATGCTACCGCTCCCCCTCTTTTTAACTGGACTTGGCCAAGTCCTGTCCCCCCTGCACCTCCGCTATTCAACTGGACATGGCCACCTATGAATGAAACTACTCCTCCTCTATTTAACTGGACATGGCCAAGTCCTGTGCCCCCAGCACCTCCACTGTTCAATTGGACCTGGCCGACGAATGCTACTGCACCTCCTCTCTTCAACTGGACTTGGCTAAGTCCAGTACCCCCAGCACCTCCTCTATTTAACTGGACCTGGCCAAGTCCTGTCCCGCCAGCACCTCCGCTATTCAACTGGACATGGCCAACAAACACTTCTGCCCCTCCTGTGTTCAACTGGACTTGGCCAAGTCCAGTCCCTCCAGCGCCTCCCCTATTCAATTGGACATGGCCAACGAACGTTACTGCCCCTCCCATGTTCAACTCGACTTGGCCAAGCCCTGTTCCTCCAGCACCTCCGCTGTTCAACTGGACCTGGCCGTCTCCAACACCACCGTCGCCTCCAGCCCCTCCACTCTTCAACTGGACCTGGCCGTCCCCAACTCCACCTTCGCCTCCAGCCCCTCCGCTGTTCAACTGGACCTGGCCGTCTCCAACACCACCGTCGCCTCCAGCCCCTCCTCTGTTCAACTGGACATGGCCGTCACCCCTACCACCGTGAGTAACCAATCCACAAATTTTGGCTTCGAATGGAAACGCTTAAAACATTCTTGTTTCAATTGAGGGATAAAATCAAGCAGTAATAAACGAAATCAAGTGTACCCGATTTTCTCATTTCCTTATTTCACTGCAGTGTGGTGCTATTATGAATCTCTGTTCCTTGGTTGATCCTCATGTGCAGGGCTCCTCCACTTTTCAACTGGATTCCTCCTGCTCCCCCTATGTAAGTCTCGTCCCAGTCATCTCCTGTTGAGATCTAACCGCGATGATTCCGTATCAAGACCGTGGGATCGAATCATACCCACGCAACAAACTCAGAAACATCAGGATATGGAATATCTGTGCTTGGCATTTAAATTCTTGAGAGAAATGCTCGGAAACTTAGTAAGTTGTGTAAAGACGGCAAGACCCATAGGTGGCCATGTTAGAAAGCACTCGTCTCCGGTAACAGATGTGAAGAAGGATTTTGCAAAGAATTAACAAGGTCCATGTGGGATTGATGGACAGTAAAACCAATACGACGAGCAGTGTTCCAGACTGCGACATTCCTCCTCTTTTCCCGTCGATGCCCCCTTCCATGTAAGTTGACCTTTCTGACTCCCTAGAGAGTGACAGAAGTTCGTGGATAGTGTGTAGTTCAATTGAATAACGATCTAATTGGTAAAATCAATTATCGATTTCGTGTCACTGACCTTTTGTCGTCACGCCGAGATGGAGGCTACCGAAGACAATAGCAAATTTTTAAACACAAATATAAAAGAATCCGACATAGATATATTGCAAAAAAATTGTGATCATTTGATTCAGTTTACGTATTATTGTCTCTCTGAAATGGTGATTGAAATCTCAGGAAAGTGATGAAGAACTCCAACTCAGGCCACAGCTTTAAAAATCTTCCAAACTTGAAACACCTGTAAGACTTCAATTTGACAATGTTGTTTCAACGATTTCAATGATTTTCTGTGCTTCTCATCGTCGTGAATATTAGTACATATATGCATTATATACGCAGTGAAGTCATGTCTGATCCTCATCGTGAAGGCCAAGTCCCGAAGTAGATGTCCACGACATGATATTTCAAAGGTGTTGAAGATTGGGCTTCTTCTAATTAATGACGTTCTCCTACAGAGACTTGTCCCACAATGCCTTCGTTGGAGCTGTTCCCGATGATTTGGAGAAGTTGACGAGGCTCGAAGATCTGTGAGTCGTTCACAATCCTGAGAGTCGCATTTGATTGTCTTTCTTTCGTCATGTCTTGGTTTAGTTGCTGAAATGACCCTAGGTGATAAAGCCGGATACAGTCTTGCTTTTGTGCTTCTACAGGACGGGCATTTCACTTCAGGCTTCCAAGCTGAGAAGTTCATATTGTACTTCATTGGAGAATAGCAAGGTTTTCTCCTTTGCTTAGAAAATTCTCATCAATCCAATTTCTGAATATGTGTTACAGGAACTTGAGCAACAACTTCCTTTTCGGCGACACTCCATTCAACCTTTTCGAAATTCCACATTTGACCAACATGTACTTACCGGGCTACACTTGTCATTGTCCTACTTGGCAGCAATTAGTCTTCAGATCATTCGAAAGCCCAATGAATTAACTGTTGGTACCTGTCCTTGCACATGCAGTGATTTGTCAAATAATTTCCTCAGTGGAACCATCGAATCAGCTGCACAATTTGCGAAATCGATCACCTTGTAAGTGACCCTTCAAAGCTGCAAGTTTATTTCTAGTGGACGTTACAAAGCTGTCACACCATCTATTACGAAATGTCCAATTCGCAAATACTGAGCATGAGCAATACAGACATACTAAGCTGAAGGCAACGTTCAAATTTTCCGCTTGAAAGACCTGTTACGTTGATCCTCGTTAAATATTTAGGCTTTATGAGAAGCAGTTGGGTGTGAATGCAAAAGCATATGAGCTTCAAATCTAACCATGTGCAGATTCGCTGTCTCCTCTTTACCACGACATAGATATTTGCACCTTGTTATGTACTGACATGACGTAAAATCGTTTCATTTGTTTGTCTTCCAGGAATATTAGCGAAAATTGTCTGACTGGAGCTGATCCTTCAGGAACTCTGGAGCCAGAACAAAAGTAACACCTCATACTCCAATATTATTTGTTGTTTATACAGTGAGATTGTTACATCTATTCTAGAGGTTGATCTTCTGTTTCCTGGTACTCCCTGAATAAGTATAGAAAGCCATGATCAGAGAATGGTAATAATTTCCACAGTGAACTTGAAGGTGGTAGCTTAGGTAGACACAAAATTCCTTGAAGCATATTCGGAGAGGTCCATCCTGGCTCCTTTCTTACTAACGATTATAACCAGGGACAACTATCTGATTCATCTGCCGTTTACTCCGCAGGATTTCTGTTGAGCACAACTGCTTGAATTCATCCGCTACGTGCAAGTGTATCTTTTAGATCTGACAGTGGTACGTGATGTTCATCTGAAAGAACCAAAGCTCTCAACCTTGAATTTGCACCAATTGTCTCAATGCTATCTAGTTGTAGCGATTTCAAAATTGCAAAGCTAATCCAACTTGCTTGGTAGTTCGCTGAGTGATTTTAGAGTATTGCTAAGAGTGCAGATAAAGAGTTATATTCTCCAATTAGATATAGATGGCGATTTAATTGGAGATCGCCATCTAGATCTAATTGGACAATAGAACTCTTTGCCTGCAATCTCAGCAATTTTGTTTCGCGGTCCAATTTGTAGAACCTGTTTATGACCACAGAAGCCGGAAACGAGAGAAGAAGATTCGATTGCTCTTCAGTTGAGTTATCATCATATGATCTCAATTAATCTTTTATGTTTCAACACAACCATCACTGTGTTGCTGCAGGGTAGATTGAAGGCTTTTAGAAGGCCATGTGCACGGCATTTTGTGGTGCCAGAGACCAACAGGTCACCGAGTGTTGGGACGACCTGGAAAGCATCATAAGGAGCCGGAGACTACGTCGAATTTTAGTTCGGTTTAGCTTGATAGAGTTGGCAAACCTTTCATTTTTGGAGCATGTGTAATATAAGGTCTCTTTACCGTTAGACTTCTAGAGAAAGTTGTACATCAGCGTTGGGACGTTTTGAAATTCCGGCAGTAGATAGTCATTAGAGCTGATTGATATCTTCAGTAAGGCAAGTTTAGGGTTTAGGGCTTTGTGCAAGTTTTGAGTAGTTTAAGTAGTACTTGATGGCTGAGTGAATTTTCCTCTGTAAAGGCGACTCGGCAGTTATGGCACTTAAGAGACAATAAGATTCCCGTGCACGGCTCAAGGATTTCAGATTGTATGACATTCCATTTTCCTTTCTATTTCCACGTCGCCTTACTCCACATGAGAACCTGTTGGTGACCACAATCTAGGACCCCCCCTGTAGCAAATTCTCTCTCATATTGAGCCAGTAACATCAGCCGATCTAAAGATTTCTGCGAAAACAATTCACCAGATTTCTCTTGCTCCACTTATCTTGCTTCAGTACTCTCTTGCAGCCAAGTGAAACCACATGCTAAACACTAAACAATAATCACTAATCTCGATGAAAGGCACACACGTGTTATTCCCCATAGAAGCAGATTCTGTGCTATTGGAGATTCCATCCGTGATGTCATACAGAATCTGAGATCAAAGTTGTCATCGTTTCCTTGACGTATATAATACAAGAAGGCCGAAAACCTCGTGTGTCTACTACAAGAACCTCCTTTCTCCGCTGTTGGAACCAAATCTAGACCCTAATCCTTCTTGGACACTTTTGGCATCCCACTTCACCGCCTGCCGACCGGCGGTCATGTCCTTTTCTCTATCCCATGGTTTCCAGGGATGCTTTTCTTCCCACTCACTCTCTTTCTTCTCTCTATGGGTGGACAACAATGAAGCCTCCCCGGCTCCTCCTACCGCTCCTTTCTTCTTTTTCTTCTTCGACTCTTTGACACTATCCTTTTGAATTTTGTCTACCATAGAAATAGCCCGCTTCCTCTCGTTGTACTGATCTATCATGGCTGCTGCTCGAGCTGCCTTCTCCTTCTCAAAACTTGAACCATCCGGCTCCGGGCCCGTCAGTGCCGCTTGCTTGTAAGCTTCCAAGTACCTGCATTATCGAAACAAATTTGAAAGTGTTCAGAATTTCTCAAAAGTCAGGTTGCTAGTGAAAGGTGAGTAGAGAGAGGGAGTCATCTGCGGAGGTACCTCAGATAAATCCCTAAGGCTAAACCAAATCATCAATAGCTGAAGGATTTGTTGCACATCAGGGTAAGTGCCGTTAGCAATAGAATAATGCAAAAGCAGCTAGATTGAATGTAAACGACGACTAAACGTAACCGGTACTCTTTCTTGTTATCTATTTTGCACCTGTGAGGACGCAGTGTCAAGGGAATGTTAACCACATATAGGAGAATTGTGAGGCCAATGGGGGATCTAAATTAGATATTGCCAACTTCTGATTTCTTTTAAAATGTTCAACGGGTAAGTCAGTTTTGCACTTACTGCATCTTAGCCTTCTGGGCCTTTTCCAGCGGTGTATCCGTCCATATGCTCGTATCTCCTCGCCCAGTTTTTTCCGAGCGACTGAAGAACGTTGACTGCTGAGACGGCCGACCAGCCTGTCTCTCAGGGGGCAAAACAGTCATCCATTCATCACGTTCGGCTTCTTTGGCATCTCCCTTAAGCAACTCTGCGTCCCCAGGCAGAGCATCCTCACCACGGAGTTTCCTCCACTGTGCAGCTTCCCGTTTGGCTTTCAACTCTGCCTCGTAATCCTCTTTCGCTTGCTTTTCCTCAGCAATTCTGTCAATCACAGATCTCTTACCAGGGTCTTGCAGATCCTTAAAAGCCTTGTTAAGGGCCATAAAAGCTTCATGAGCCTTAGGATGCTCACACTTGTCTGGATGCACAAGTAAAGATAGCTTCCAGTATCTTTTCTTCAAGTCGGCAGCAGTCACTTCCCGCTTCAATCCCAGAATATCATAAGCATTGCCAACATCTGGAGCTATTATCCTGGTTACTTCCTCAAACCGCTCAGCATCATTGGCCGAAGCAGCCTCTGCCACAGCTGCTGGGGGAGGAGGACCAATCATGGGATCACCTTCGAGCTCCTCCTCGGCTGCTCTAAGAAGAGCCTCTGCTTCAGCCAACTTTGCAGCGGCCTCCAACATGTCTGCAGAAGGCATTGCTGGACCCATTATCCTTCGCTTAGCAGGTCCGACGGAGGCATCTTCAGCATTGCCGTTTTGTCCCCTTTCTGACGTCTCGTGATCTGCCCTGGGGGCTTCCTGCTCTTGTGATGCAGATGAAGGGAGCTCTGGACCTTCATAGCCATGGTCCGTCGCAGTAGCAGAGTCATCTTTGACCTCTAACAACATGCCTATTCGTTTAAGTGTCGGTTGAGCTCCAGAAGGAAGTAAGTATATGCCTTTCTTCGACTTGTCCAAACGTAAGGATTTGAACAACTTTTGAAGAAGAGAAATCATTTGTTTACTGGGTAGTGCACTTATGTCAACTGCTTGACCAGCATCCACCATTTGAAGAAGCTGCATCGTATTCACCAGGGATAATGTTAGTGTGGCTCGAAACAATCCTAGGAAGTCCGGTATCTTCCCAGTCTACTTGTGAGTTACATACGCATGAAACTGGTGACGGGTTTGGAACAATCAGAAGCAGATCAGGTGCAAATTTGAAATAGTTATCAAAAGATGTTAAGTAATATGTGACATCCATTATATGAAGTTAACGA
This sequence comes from Lunularia cruciata, assembly GCA_948567375.1. Taxonomy (NCBI): domain Eukaryota; kingdom Viridiplantae; phylum Streptophyta; class Marchantiopsida; order Lunulariales; family Lunulariaceae; genus Lunularia; species Lunularia cruciata. Next base: position 45,848,849 of record OX419761.1, on the reverse strand, counting down.
AGAAGCACTGGTGACTTCTGCTTTACAGGCGAACATATTCCACCTCATTTTTGTCCATAAGTATCTCAGAGAGTCCAGTATTTCTACCTGCGCACGCTATGGTAGGGTTTTGAGAGAAAGCAAAATTAGAGAAAGGAGTCAACGAAAATCTGTATCCAGTTCTCGATCTGAAAACGCTTCGAAGCCATAAGGAAAAACAAACATTCTTGCTCACTCTCAAGAAGCAAGCTACGCATTCAGGAGTCTATTTTCAAGCTAATTTTCAAGCTATTTTCTAATAAAAGCTCAGAGACAAGGAATCGATGTTGCGACACCGATTCTTTGGTCGCGGACATCGATGTTACTCGACCACGAGGATGACAACTATGACTACTACTTGAAAGCCTTGTGGCAACTCCAATACAACAGCATTCCAATTTTCTATCGATTTAACTGAACGAAGTTTCTCCTTCCCAGGTTACAGGTGACCTACTTATCGTTCCCGAGTTGCCGTGAGGATTCTGAGGAAATGAAATCGTAGAAACCATGCTGGAATTTAAAGAGAAGAACCAAGGTGCAGATCAATCTTAGAGAAGCAGTAAGGGAAACATCGGAAAAGCCGTGGAATTGTTTAATTTACGACGACAAATGACGAAACCAGAAGATATTTCAGATTTGCAAAGATAGAGGTAAAAGCTGTTGACGAATTGTACCTGTTTCAGATCATTGGCCACCTCTGGAAATTCCTGAAAGATTTCTTTAACAACCTGATCCGCCCTCAATGCACCACTCGCATCTTCATTCTCCAAAGACTGCGATCCAGAATCACCAGAATCTCCGTCGTCATCAGAAGACCCATCTTTCAACCTCTCTGATTTGCTGCTCTTCGATTTGTGCTTCCGCCGCCTACTTCTACCCTTTTCCTTGTCACCTTTCTTCTCACCCCTTCTAGAACTTTTCTCCCTCTTCCTTTCATCTCGTTTATGCCTTCTCTTCCCCTCTGACCGCCTCTTCTCCTTCAACTCATCGTCACTCTCCTCTTCTTGTTCACTACTACTTCCTTTCACTCGCCTACTGGAACTCTTCCGCCCCTTAGAAGACCGCAGCTCGTCGTTCCTCCTCCCATCCTCCTTGGACTTCCTCTGCTTCCTCTCAGACTTGTCGAGATCCCCAGAGTCGCTACCACGACTATCTCTAGCTGATGATCTCCCTGCAGGATTCTCAGCCCTCTGAAATGCATCTACCGACCTCAGCGCATCCTGCAAAGTGCCACTCCGAGACATTTCTGTCTTCCAATCTCCTCCTAGCTTCTCTCATTCCATCTCACCTCAACCCCCAACCCCAAATTTCAGCATCTTCTTCCTTCCGATTGGGGTAGAACTCCCGTTACTAGCTTATCACTCCCTGGCGCCCGAAACCTATATATGCTTGATGACAGTTTCTTAATGCTCCTCCGCTGCGGAGAAAAACCATCTTGCCAAGGAGGAAGGGGGAAGACTTCCAAAGAAACGGGACAACTCAAACTCCTTTCCACGCTAAAGACAAGAGAAACTTGAGAAAGCAAGAGTCTTAGATAACCACCCTCCTCTGACGCTAATATGCATTCAGTGCACCCCTAAGAGCAAAGTACCTGAAAACACAGTCTTGGAGTCCGGAGGTATAGTAGTTTTAACAAGCCATACATTCTGAATGTCGGGAACACAACGTACAAAACTGGGAGCTGAAGAGGCTGAAGAAGAAGAATGATGGCGGGAGGAAGGATGTTCTTTGCTGTTCTTCCTGATAGTTCCAGGGGTCCCACCACAGCACCACTTTTTCAGCTTGTGTTGGAAGAAAAGTGTCAAAGCGGTATACGAGAGCAACGTTAACTGAGGAGGTGTCAAATCACGAAACTGGGAGGAGAAGAAGAAGGCATCTCGGATGGGGTTGTACGTGCTGCTCAGTGGACTGTTTGAAGGCTAAGGGGGAGTACGGACTTATACGGCTGTGTGGGGGTTGGGGAGGTTTTTGAGAAAGAATTTTAAGGAATTTGACACCGAGGTTGCTCATGGTTGTGGCTATGGCTGCAATTGGGTCCACAATGGCGACAATTTCGCCGTCTGTCGTGATTCCAATTTCTTCTTCGTCTGCTTGTTCGTGTGGATTGGAATCATCTATTCCCGTTCGAAAAATCAAAGTCTCTGGGGTGGGGAAGCAGCTTTCCGTGAGTGGGAATTGGAGGAGAGTGGAGCGGAAGGTCGGATGTGTAGGGTGGTTAGTTGGAGGTCATGGAGTGAGGAATTTGTGGGCGTGCTATGGGGCACGAATTCAAATTGCTAGTCTTATAGTCGGGAAGCAAGAAGGTGGAATCGCGAGGGCTGGGTTACCGGATTCGAAGGATGATGCCCTGGAGAAGGATTCATTAGGTGGAAATAGTGGAAACCTGCAAGAAAGTGCTGCTTCTGAGCATAAAATGAAAATGTCCATCGATGCAGAAAAGTTCCGCTCGGGGTTCTTGGAATTGGCTCCGAATTTGTTTCTGAAATTTGCAGAGCTTGCAGCTAAATCAGTAGATAGAACCACGGCGTGGGTTAGCAGGATACCATCTGCAATTGAGAATTTCACGATTTCAGCTGGAAAGCCATCGGATTTTCTAGTTTTCCTCACTTCCTTCGCCATCGTATTATCTGTGATGACCACGGGACTCGATTCACATGCTTTTGTGGCTGCACCTCCAAGAAAGCTTCAGAGAGAGGAACTGGCTACTGTACAACTTTTCAAGGATAATACACCTTCGGTTGTCTATATCACGAATCTTGCAGTGAGGTAAGCTTTGTCAGAACTTTTCAACCTGACTTTGAGGTTCTGTTCTTCACAGCCAGCAGAGACATCTCTGCTGGCTGTGAAGAACATATGTCTCTCGATTGTGCTTGTCAGAGTAAGATTACAACAAAAACCTCGTCTTTTAAAATAAGTGAGATCTGTTTGGGGATATCTTGCAGCAAATGGTCTTTCAGGTTTCTCTAGTTTTGCATGGATGCAGCAGAAGTATTCCCTTCTGAGTGGACTGCCTGTTCAATCAAAATCCGGACACAGAACAGACACATCCTGTGATTTCATCTTTAGTACTTGATTTTCATGGAATTTTTATCTCACATTCTTCATTGTCAAATTTGCCGGAAGCACTTCCTACTCTTCCTTCGGCGATCTAATCATTCAACCGTTTCCTCATTTGGTGCTTCATTTCGATTCCAGTTACAATGCGTTTTGATGTATATTGCTGCTTGCGTGCATTTGTAGACGGGATGTCTTCACACTGGATGTAATGGCAGTGCCACAAGGATCCGGTTCAGGTTTCATATGGGACAAAGCAGGGCATATAGTGACCAACTACCACGTCATCAGAGGAGCTTCAGATCTTAGGTAGGGAATGTCACAGTTATCTTCGCGTTCATCGCATATCAGAAGTACATGTCACCAAGTAAGAACTTTTGCATCAGCGTTGGAATTTTCTCTTGTTGTGGCTGCATCCATGCCTGTAACCTCACTTGGATGTCGGTGTTACACAGAGGAACCTCCGGTGTGAAGAGGCATGTAGTACTGGCACGTAAATTGCCCTTTATATGCCATGCAGTTCGAGTTCGTTTTTGACCACTAGTTCCTGAGAAGGTTACAGCACTACTTGACGATCCATGAGCGGATATTCTAACCAAATCGCCCTCAATATTCTGTGCACATGTGGTGTGCATTTAATGGACCGTAACTCTCATGTATGCAATTTATATTCTAAAATTTTGATCTGCCACAGGAACTCTTGTAAGAATCCAATTATCTTCATTTCATAAGAACTAATTATAACTACCTACTGTTGCCATCTTTTGGGGTCCTGCAAGGTCACCGTTTTGGACAGGGAATGCATTAGAACTCAAAGATGTGGAGTCTGACTTACTCTTTTGTTTGTGCAGGGTAACACTCGGTGACCAGTCTGTCTACGAGGCAGACGTTGTAGGATATGATGAGGACAAGGATGTTGCAGTTCTCCATATTGATGCACCGGAAGACAAGCTAAGGCCATTGCCCGTAGGGAGCTCTTCAGATCTTCTTGTCGGTCAGAAAGTTTTCGCGATTGGAAACCCGGTGAGACACCAGTCTTCTATCACTCACTCCTTATTGGTTCAGGATGGTTTTGTGATGTGTAGTCTCTCTCAGTTGTTTGCTTTGTTATAACAATCATCTTGATTTTCAATGAAAGTTGACTGGTGGCTTTTGTGCAGTTTGGACTTGATCACACTCTTACAACAGGAGTTATCAGGTGAGAGCTCACCACAGAGCATGACTAGCTGATTGCTTTTTCTAGGAGAATTCCAGTCCTGATCGACCGTGTCTATATTGTGCTCGGGGTGGTCTAGAACTGATTTATGTATTACTTTTGCAGTGGACTGAGAAGAGAAATCAGCTCGGCAGCAACTGGTCGCCCCATACAGGATGTTATACAAACTGATGCAGCAATTAACCCTGGGAACAGTGGTGGACCCTTACTGGATAGCAATGGCAATCTTATAGGCATCAATACCGCAATTTATTCACCTTCTGGCACTTCGTCAGGTGTGGGATTTTCCATCCCTGTTGACACGGTAAGAAAAATTCGATACAACTCTATCACCTCGAATTCTGTCAAAATTGTGTATACTTGTTTGACAAGAAGGTAAGCCCTCCATTTGATATCGACATACATCATCGACCACTGCTGGTAAAAACCGAGGTAGCAGGTGCAGGAACGTCAAAGAGATGACTTCCAGATGAGGATATGGAGAACTGTAGATCAACGAAAGGAAAAGTGCAAGCTGGTGGCAAGTAAACTTGCTGTATTGAGTTCCTCCCTTAATATTCATGAACATACTGCAGGTAAGTGGAATTGTCGAGCAGATTGTCAAGTTTGGAAAGGTCACAAGACCTGTTCTAGGAATCTCTTTTGCCCCAGAACAATCTGTTGAGCAGCTTGGAGTTACCGGAGTGTTAGTCCTTGACGCTCCCCCAGGGGGTCCAGCCGGCAAAGCTGTAAGTTCACTTCTCTCGCTATCAATTATCCAAGTACACTATCACTAACTAAACTTTAACACTACTATGTCAAATTCATAATTTTTCGACCTGTTCGGAAGCAACTGGATCATCAACCTTGTTGAACTTTCATGTCTGCAGGGGTTGCGGCCAACAACACGCGACTCATATGGTCGACTTGTCCTAGGGGATGTTATTACTTCGTTGAATGGTCAAAAAGTTACAAATGGGAGTGACCTTTACAAGATTCTGGATCGGTGTAAAGTTGGAGATACGGTGAGTAAATCAGCTGTGTCATCAGTGTGTGATATTCGTGGAACTTTCTGAAGCTTGGCTTCCCGTTAGAGTGAACGAATTATTCATAATTCAGCTTCTGCTTGACCTGAGGCTACGATTTGCCCTCCTTACGCAGGTGGAGGTCGAAATCCTCCGGGGAGACAAACTTAGCAAAGTTCCGGTAACTCTTGAGCCTAGAGACTGAAGTTTGCAGAGGCAAAAAGGTATCTTTTCTCTTTAGCTCCTAGTCCGGAAGGTGGGCAGTCCACCGCCCCTTTGTACAATATGTACTGCGAACCAGTTTGTACCTTATGAGCTCATGCCCATCATGTGCAGTGTATAGGCATGACATGCACCGGCTTGAACAACACTCAGTCAGGCTGCATTTGCATTAGCACCATTGATCAAGTGATTTTAGTCGTCATATTGAAACTCCTGTGGGACGGTTTCTGCTCTATTTCCATGTGGCAACTCTGAATGGCATGGCCTGAGCTGTATACTATGTTTGATCCTAATATAGATGATCACTGTCTACCTACCTTAGCACTCACATGAGGTAGTTTTCCTCGTGTGCGAAACCAACTTTTGATGGTGTTATCATGCATCTCTATTCCTGGGGCAAGTCCTGTGCTGATACATTATATACGTCAAGAGGAAATCCCCGTTATACAGCAGACAGAGGATAGTTGACGCCCACCAGTCACGTAGTCTTTGCGGTTCTTTTTGTGAATTTACAGAGTCAAAGGGTTAGTCCACTACTGGCCAAGCACAAGATTGCCTGCTAGTCCATGCTCAGCTCGGTGATTAAATTACTTGGATTTTGATATTAGATCTAACGGCAGCTCAGTATCAATGGAGCGCCACAAGTTACCACATGCTCGAAAGAACAGAATCATGACAGAACAGGGCGGCCCACGAGGTAGTAGCTCAAGCACATGAGACCTTTTCCACTCACACTACACAACCAATTACTTAGTGGTGTCTTGGTCTACCAAGTGAAGAACCGCACGGCGCTAACATTGGTCTCAGCTCCTCGCCAGGAGCAATGTATAATATATGAATCTCTAGTATTGTACATGTTTGAACCTGTACAAAATGATTGGTACATTCTGATTGTAGTGGACTTTTAGGTAGAACCATGCATCAACAATCAACACTCGACGAACACCCGGAACGTTTTTACAATATTGAAGCAACGTTTTGAATTGCGTGTATTGTTACATATTCTCAAATAAAATATGTCCTAATCCTGCTTGTCACAAAATTGAATGTCCTACCAAACTTCAGCATTTGACTTCAACATCAAGCCCAAGAAGAACATTGCACTTCCTCCAACCATCTCCATGGAGCATGCAACATAAGAAGTTCCTCATTATTGACCTCTTAGGCTTTGTCTGGCTTTGGCACAGAATTGAAGCTCACTCAACCTTGGCCTCTTCCGCCGGTATGACTGTTTCAACCACTGTTTCCTTGATAAATCTGTAAATTATCAAAACATCCAATACGCATCTATTAGCAGTTTGATCACCTCCAATTGGAAGCTTGGATTTGCCTGACGGCTGGAGAACTATCCAAGGTTAAAGTGGAAGTATGGATTATGATAACAGAGTGAACAAAGGGGAGATAGTATACCTTGAAAGCTTGTCCTTCGAAGATTGTAAAACATGAAGGGCCATGCCAACCGTCAACACGAGCCCTGAAGTGCCAATGAACCAAGACAGACTTTGAAGTTAATGTCAAGTCAGGAACTGGTCGGAAACAAATGGAAAAAGAATTCAAGCAGATGTTGAACGGGGAGTAACCACTTATCTTTAGAATTTACCTGATCCAAAAAGTACATAGAGGCCCCCTGCTACATCAATCTCGGAGTTCTCTTCCCTGCAACAAAAAAAGCAGAGATCCAAATTTGTTAATAAAAAATTTCGTACTCATTTCGTACACTTAACCGATTACGTGAAAGATTTAGAAGGCCTAGATGTTCAACACCAGCAGCAAGAAATGTAAAGGTCTCCGAAATTGGCAGACAGAAGCATGTACGTCGTCTAGAAGGCGAGAAGTCTAAGACCTTCTGTACAACATGAGTTGAGATGGACTGAACCACTAACCAATGAAAAAGTCAGTTCATAATGCAAACCTGTATATCTACCAAAAGCAGTGGGTATAAGACAGGAAACTGAAAATCCCAACGTGACATACCAGACATATCGTACAAGAACATGCTTCGGCCAGGTGTTTGGCTCCCAAAAATTCGTCTTGATGCTCTGGTGTATCTTCAAGTCTTAGAACAACAAAGTGCCAACTACAGGCGTCAGTCACCACTCCGCAGTAGAGTAGTATCGTACGAAATTGATGATCGCCACACACATGAATCAGATATGAAAGTTTCAAAAAGCTCTTGTTTTGTTTCTAATACGTCTACGCTTACATTTTTCAGGCATATTGACAACACTTGCTGTTGCGCCCAAAAAGTCTGATCCTGCATACCGCTACATGTTTGCAAACGACAAGCATCAGTATGTCGATTTCCAGTAAGAATGTGAAGATAAGCAAAGAAGTAGTAAGCTCAGCTGTTTTTGTGCACGAGCAAGCTCTAGAGTATGTATATATCGTATGAGAACATACCAATGTCACATCAATCATGGGAACATCTGCACCTTGTCTGCCAATGACAAAGAGCCATGGAGTTTGGTACTTCTCATTTCCAAACTGCAAGGATCTACAAAACGAAACCCCATTTTAGCCCGTACATATTCACATCAGCTACTTCAATCTACTTATCATGTCCAGAGGTTCCTACCCCACGTATGAATAAGGCAAGTAAGCAGGAAATGGACTTGGCGTATATTGTACTCCAAACCGTAAATGTTATCAGGTTACAGAAACGTAAGGATCAACAACGTCAACAATGGCGACCACAATCTTGAATGCCGACTGATGAACATGTAGAGAGACAGCAAACTCTACTCTTTGATAAGCACCCACAGCTTTACACAGGTGCAGATATAAAAGAGCTCCCTCGTAAGTAAAGACGTAGGCCACACCATCCACACAGTAGAATAAAGTTTGACTTGTTCCATACAAGAGGTAACCGTTGGATACTAATCGAAAGACCTCAAGAATTGCAACTCTCAAATACATGTCTAGCAAACTGCAAATTCTTATAGACTATCTATCAACAACCATAAAAGGCAAGTTTACGCGGAAAAAAGAATTGCTTAATAAGAAGTTCGCTCAAGAGCTGCACCCACATTTTATAGGGGTCTGTTCCTGTGTAGCCTGTGGGCTTGGGAAGTGGCAGCACGACCTGATGCAATCAAGTGCACAGACTTGTATTACAACAGTTCATTACTATCTTTAAGTCCTCCAAACCTGGAATAATAATACTAAAGCCACATTTGCTTCAAGCGATGACTGCGACGATTCATCCTACAGCTGAACTAGATAGGGTGTGGACTCCTAAAAGGAGACAACTTCAATCCTCGTCCCAAAAGCCGAATTGCACCAAGAAACAGCTAGCTGTATTTCAATCCTGAGCGTACTTCTTGAAATGAAAACTCACTGACCTCGTTATCGACACCGAAGCGTGGGCAGTGGCGTCCCAACTGATCTATCCAGGCGGTTCGCAACTGCAAATTTCCAGGCAAAGTGTTCAGTTTAAGCAGATGTTACAAGAAGGTACTCATGACATTGTTACATAAGATTTGGCAATCTTAGACCGTAGATTCTCCAGTCGTAGACCTACAAGTTAGCACTACCAACTAAGTACACTGACGGTCTGGACGATATGCCCGCACGATGGGCAGGTGAATTTATTCGAACGTATTAGATACGCCACTTAATTGCAAATCTTTTAAGTTGCAGAGCAAGCCCTGTGAGCTTCCTGTCTAGTTTTCCATAATGTCGAGCGAGATTCTGAACTGAGGTCAAACGGTGAGAGATACAACTAGGAATTATCATAATTAACATTCACCAAATTATAAAACTGGCCAAAAGATTGATACCTTGCGATTAACCATCCATTCCAAAATCGTTGACCTTGACCGCAAAATCATTTTTCAAAATGAAAGCAGCTCACTTTCACAATCCATAGATTAAACCGAACAGAAAAAAAAGGAAAATTGAATATAAAGTTGACTTGATCCCACTCCCTCAAACGAAAATTTCTCACATTCCAGGGGAGATCAAAACTCACACTATGGTATTGCCCCCTCCGTGACATGGGCACGAAGTCACCCGGCCCGTAAGCCAAACATCGCTCCCCAAAGATCACGAGACTGACGGAAATCAACACTAGCTGCATCATCGTCCTTCCCATTACTTCCACCATCCCCTTTCCCTTCAGCTTCTTCAAATCTCAAATCATGGGATCAAAGAAACATCTCCGACAGATTTCTCGACGGGTCGAATCTATCAGCAAATTCCAGCCCGATCGATAGGACGATCGACAGAAGTTGCGAAGTTCCAGAGTACCGACGGCACATTCACTGCACCCAAAGGTTTCAGAGCTTTAGGGCTTTGTCCGGCCGGTCGACCGTCTACTACAAGAACACTAAGACCGCCAAGTGTCCATTCCTAGAGGGTTATTCGCGGGGAGACTCTACAGTGGTTCTTAAGATCACATGTTGTGATTAGTTTAGACTAATGTGGTTCTCTGTTGAGTGAGAGTACGTCTAATCATGTTAGTTTAGGGCATTTTGATTATTTACTTAGAGAACTTATTAATTGATAGCTGGATCCAGCACTCGAACATTATATAATTCTCATGTAGAACGTTTAATCTAGAGAACTTGGAATAAGATTTGGTCCAAGAGCGAACCAAATATATCAACTGTATAAAATTTTACAGAGTTACTGGGATATCCGAAAGGAGATTCCGAATATTAGGGAAAAATTCTTATTAAAAGTTTTGAACTCCAAGCTGTTAAACGCATCAGAGTAGATAATCCTAAAATAAAGTTGACAAAATCAAAAGTTAGCAAGTTTAATCATTTTATTTTTCTTCTTGGCATATTACATCTATATTCCGAATATTGGAGAGAAATTGTCATAAAAATTCCTGAACTCCGAGTTTTTAAACTCATCCGAGTGGATATACTCTCCAACAAAACGAAAAAAAATAAAAATTTACCTTGTTTATGGTCATTTTCATATTACTTTTATGAACTGACAACTATGTGATATAACTAATGGTTGGAAAATATTTCAAGTTTGATTTATTGCTGAAGCCATACCTAAATTATTTTCTTTATAGAAAAACTAAGCAAGATAATATGACTTTCTACTCTTGAAGAACTGAAATCAGTCCTCAAATAAAGAATCAAGAGTTCATATTTAACATACGAGAAATAACTCTTATTGTGATCAGTGCATTCCTAACAATTATGAAAATAAACCAGAAATAATATTGTCGATCAATTTCAAACAATGAGGGGCAAGTATATTGGAATCTCCATCAAAATCTTCAAGATTCCGCTTATTCACGTATAGATCTTGCACTTGCTAATAATGCCAATATTTACATTTAATATTAAGCATTAAGTATATTTACACTTAAGACCTAAGTGTAAATATGCTTAATATTTTAAACACCCAATTGATCAATAGGCTGCTAATTTTTATTAAGTATTTGGATACATTTGTTTAGATTCTTTGATTTTATTTGTTCAAATATACACATATGTACTCTTTGGTTTGAATAGTACTACTAAAAATATAAGCATGAACACTTTGTAACATTTACTATCATTGCAAATGAAATGGACAAGTCAAAAACGTTATTTTGGAAGATCCAGAAACATAATTTTAAGGAGGCAGGAGTGCTTAAAGAAATTTATCGAAGATAAGAAACAAGTAAAACATAAATTAGTTGAGCTTTGATATTTAAGAAAAGTTTATAAGTAATTGAGATTGATTTGCCAAAAGGGGAATAATTCCTCTCTTTCATATACTCATAATAAAGTATAAGTACCTCACAAATACTTGATTATTTATATTAATCATTTATGTAAATCAGTTCAAATCAAGTGATTGTAAATCTTTGGCATATAGATCAATCAATAGTTGATTAAATACAAGCGAAAGCTCAAACTTAAAATTATTTTCAGGACTTATTACTCAAAACTATGTCCAAAAAGAATAATATTTATTTCCTTAATTCCCATAATATTATGGTTTCATTCAAAATCAGGTATTGTGAATATAATTATTTATAAAATGAAAATAATAATATAATTATTTATCAAAAACCAAATTAGTGATACAACTATTCATACAAAACAAAGTCTGGGGGCCTGGCTCCGCAGTGAGACGCACACGCTGTAACAGTTCTAAATCTTTGAATTATATGTGTACCTTGGTGTGTTACAATATCAAGAGAATGACATGGAATATAAGTAAGAAATATTCAAAATTCATCCTTAAATATACATGAATTAGGAAGACAAGCCTACTTTTTGTATGTACTTATATCTTACAAGTTCTATTTATATGGTATTGCTAGTTCATGTATTTGGAAACATGGAACCGTTCATCAACTTCTTATTTAAACTTCCAAGGTTCATCATATAATTTAAGCCATAACATGAATAGATGGGAATACTTTCTATCTAAATCTTTTATTCAATTTCAATCTTACTGGGTTGATAGAAAATTGAAAGTCTTTATAAAACATCATTTAAATGTACTAATAATGCATTGTCCTAGTGTATTAAGGGACCATTTGGGTGAATTGTTTAGCGTTACAATTCATATTCTTAAAATGAATTTCCAGCAACTTATAGTGGATTCTTGTGGTAGACAGTTTAGAATGATTCAGAGCATGGTTTCCGTAGAGGATAATTTTATTTTCCATCATCCTGCTTAATAACCTGTTGACCTACAGATTGTATGAATTCATGAGTGCTAATTTACTAACAATAAAAAAACATGAACTAGATTTGGCTTCATATATCCCGTAAGATGTATCATGCATTTTGCAATATTTGCACAATTATTAAATTATATTTTAGATTAAATAAATTTCTATTTCAAACCAATATCTTTCTTTGTATAGAAATTGGAGCTTGCATTCAATGTTGAGCTCTACGATATGTGTAACTCGGAAAATTCATAAACATCTTCTACCCTCGATACAATAATCATTTCAAGAGGTATTATGTTTAAAAGGTTATTCTGTCTTTTCCCTCTTCTTTTAAATAGAACAAACATATCATATTTGAATTCCATAACATGGTTCTAATGTTATTCCTAAAATTAAAAATCAATAATTTTCCATTTGACCATTTTTTAAAAGTAAGAGCACATTCTCCAAAAAGTATAAAATTATAAAATAAATTCTTCTTTATCAATATAGAGAGAAGAAAGAAAAAAGGTCGTAAATTCAAAAAGTCATCTAGTCCTTATTTATGAGTTTATTCTAGAAAAGCTATAACACCTTAAATCTAAGTAAAAGAGTACTTATTTGCACCAATAGCCAAGGCAAGCCAACCTATGTTACTAAATCAACTCTTCTAGGCATTGATAATCATTGATAACAACTAGAAAGAACATAACTTCTACTATATAAAACACCTCATCTATACTATAGGCCAAAAATCTCATAATCCCATGTGAAATTTTCTTAGTGTGTTAAAATATCTCACTTACTTGTCTTGAACCTTAAGGTGACTCATCAAACCAATTGTTATTCTCAGAATACCACATCCATTTTAGTATATAATTGTTATCGACAATGATGACACTCAAAGGAATTACGTATGCTTCCCCTATCCCTTTGTTGACCGTTCCAGGGATACAAATTGAGTCGTGGGAATGGTTAGCATCTTAAGTAGGTTGTATCTTGGGGTAGTTATTTGAGATTAGTTTTCCATGTCCATGTCTATTCCATACACCACCCCGTACACTCCATGATGAGGCTAGATAGGCTTTTTGCCTACCACTTGATTGTTTGGCACATGATCCCTTGGACAAGTTAGCATGGTTCTTATTCCTCTTACTCCCTTGATGGTGCCTTCATGTAGTACCAATAGCTAGATAGATGATCTAGAGATGAAATTTGGTTTGGTAACATCCAGAAAGATGTTTTACATGATGGACTAAGGAGATAAGCTAGAGGTATCACCAAAAGAGTACTTCTACTAGTAGGCCAAAAACCGAAACATGTTAGTAAACTTTAGAATCAATAACTAGGCATATGATCTAGAGGTGAAACTTAGGGTGGTGACATCTGGAAGGATGTTACACATAATGGAGAAGGTAGATCAAAAAGAGGTATCATTAAAAGAGCACTTCTTCTAATAGGGCAGAAGCCAAAATAGACTTGAAAACTTTAGAGGCAATTTTGGAGGCCTAAATGGATGAATTAGGCCTTGAAAATGTGTAGATCTCCACCAACTAAACAAAGGTTGGTATTCCCTTCCCTTGGGTTTGTCTTGCTTAGAGATTTCCAATGGTACCTCACCCACGTGATTCAGATATTCTTATAAGAAGATTCCCTAAAAGATTCCCTCCAATCAAAGCCTATTTGACCAACCAGATGGGACCAAGACCGACATGTCACCCATCCAAGCAAGTAATCTAAGGGTGGAGCTTGCTGACAGGTCACTTATCAATGTACCTAACCCTATGGTAGAGCTTCATTGGAGGAGATCCTCTGTAACAATATGGAGTTTAGCGACGAAGTCAGTCATGCTCACGAAGTAGCACATAAGACAAATTAGCCTAGAATATTCCGGAAGTATCTAGGAAGCTTCTTGGGAAGCTTCCCGGTTAGCTTAGCTTGCACCTTAAGTAAGTAGCTTCTAGAAGAAAGCTTCTAAAAGCTTCCAACTAGCTTAGCTTGCACGCCAAGTAGGCGACTTCTAGAAGGAAGCTTCTTGAGAAGCTTCCTAGTTAACTTGGCTTGCACTCTAAGAAAGTGGCTGGAGGAAGCTTCTTGAGAAGCTTCTCAAGGGCCTTGTATGCTACCTATAAATACCAAAGCCAAAGCTCATGCTAGGCATTCGGAGTTTTCCCTCATTCAAGTGTCCCAATGTGAGTTTCCATTCTCCTATTTCTCTCCTTGGTTTCGGTCTTTTACATTGGTATCAGAGCAGGAATGGGATGGATGGAATTTATGGACCACCAAATTCACTTCCGCCAAACCATTGGGACTTTTATGTCCAAATATTACCAAAGCATCGTTTCACACAATTCATCACCTCACGCTTTGGGCAGGATTTTCTACATATGATCATAGTGTCAGAGGAACCCTTGATACTTCTAGTTGTAACTTATGGAGAACGGTGGACGTGTTGTATCTATGTGTGAATCAACTAGATAAATTGAGGGTAGTGGAATAGAGTAGTAGCGATGGCAGCAATATCGGATATTATCCTTGCAATGCAACAGCAAATCGAGCATCTTACTCGATTGTTGGATGAACAAGACCATCAACGACAAGAACAGATAGATAGAGCGCCAGTTCGAGATGGAGAAGATCACATTCAATTTCCGAAACCCAAGGTGTTTGAAGGCAAGAATCTTCCAAGCACAGTGGAGAATTTTGTGTTTGACTATGAATGTTACTTTGAAGCCACCAATCTTCAAGACGAGCGGAAACAAATTCTCTTGGCTTCTAGCCAGTTGGATGGCGTGGCAAAACTTTGGTGGCGATTCCGAGTAGAAAGAGCTGAATGACAAATTGTTACACCAATTTTGACATGGGCAGAATTCAAGGATGCAATACTTGGTCAATTTCAGACTATAAATGCCACCCGAGCTGCACGAGATAAATTGGCGGAGTTGAGGCAGATTGGCTCAGTGAGAAGCTACATCACCCAATTTCAAAATATCATCATGCAAATTCCAGATATCCAAGAAGGTGAAGTTCTGGATCAATTTGTGCGAGGATTGAAGTCACAAACCAGATTGGAGGTGACCATGCAAGAGCCATAGAACGTAGAAGAAGCCATGCAATTGGCTGAGCGTTTTGATTCCTTAGTTGCAACAACTTGGTCTTGACCTCGACCTACACAAAACCTACCAGTACCATGAGTGAAAGAAATGGTACCAATGGAGATTGATGCTATCCAACAAAGACCACTTGGCACAGTAGATAGAGAAAGATTATGACCAAATGGAGGTTGTTTTTATTGTCACCAGTTGGGGCATCGCATTGCTGAATGTCCACTCAAGAATGGACGACCTCAACAAGTTGCCCAAGTGGAGGTTGTGGAGCGGAATGATCAGGGAAACAAGGAATCCCAGTAGGAGATTTTGAGCCGCCTACTGGGAGCTTGATTAGTTCCAATGGGATTGAAGGCTCGATCTATGCAAGTCTACTTCACTTGCAAGGTATGATATCTAATCGGGGTTGTAGGATTTTGGTTGATTCTGGAAGTTCAGAGAATTGCATGTCTATGCAAGTAGCAAAGGAATTGGGTATTCCTATCAAGCCAGTGATTGGAAGTAGTTTGATGATAGCAGATGTGTCACGCCATTTGTAGTTCCGCATCTAGATGCTCGGACACTGGAGTTCCAGTGATGGTAGTTAGAGTTATTCTAGCTGTTTCTCAGGGACTACTTTCCGACGGTTAGATTTTGTGTTCGGGGTACTGACTTCACGGTGGGGCCCACCGTCACTTTGCACCATTTGCACCGTCGAGTGTGCTGTCAGCGAGACCGTTAGGGTTTCAGGGCTAGCTCAAGTCCAGGGGGTATAGTTTCGAAGTGAGCTCCAGAGAGTTCACTTCTCTGATGTTGAGCCTTTGAGTTCTTGGCTATGGTGGACAGAGGCCGGCGAGCGTCACCTGGATTCTCTATGCTTGAGTGGGTGTGGCTTGACTGTAATCAGTGCCCAGTTGTTGGCAGTTTATAGAGTGACAGATCAAGTACTGATCTGAGTTGAGTTGAGTTGAGAATGTTAAGCAATCTGATTACATCAGAGAAGTGAAGTCAGGGGGAAATCGGGTGCAGGAACGTTGAGTGTTGGTGGTATTTCCAAGCTCGGTGGATCGTGGTAGCTCGATTCAGGTTCTGTGTTTCCCTAGTGTGCAGAAGCTCGTGTAGTTGATGCAAATTTGGCAGTTAGGCGGACGGTGTGCGGAAGCACTGGCCAAATTTCGAGCAAAGAAGGAGCAATTTTCGAGCAGTGTTGTGATTTTGAGCTTAGGAGGTGAAGGCAGGACCAATTTGCTGCGAGTTGGGCTCAAAAAGTGAAATTGAAGGTGGAGTTGGAAAGCTCTTCTCATGAAATTGTGATTTGGAAAAACCCATTTTGTCAATTTGGCTCGAGTGGAAAGTTAGCGGGGGATTTGGCGGACATCCATCTTTAGGGTTTATGTCAGATTTACGTCAGATTTTGGGCCAGATTTGGAGAAGTTTCGCTAGTTTGGAGGAGTTTCGCAGATTTGGAGAAGTTTCGCCAATTTTGGAGGAGGTTCGAAGTGGCAACAAGAAAGGCCTCATTTGGCTGAATTTCGGCGTTTAGAGGCTTCGAGGCATAGGGCTGTGGGCTATGAGAGGCTATGAAGGGCCAGAAGGGCCAGCAAGCCAGCTTGCTGGCGTGAGGCTAGCTAGTCTAGTGTAGATCTTGGTCATTGGTTGGCAAAATCTGCCTTTCTTGCTAGATTGTGCGCAACAGGGTTTGACCCCTAGATCTCTTGTTCCTAGACTGGTGCTCTAGCCAACTGGTCCACCCTCACTTGTTGTCATAGTGACTGTGCCACTGTTATCTATACACATGTAGCTTTGGCTAGGAGAGGCAGTTTGATCCCATTCTTGGTGATCCTGGTAGCTTAGGACTTAGATACGAACTACTCTTATGTCAAATGCCAAATGGTGGCAGAGTCAGTCCCGTGTTGTGTTATTAGATGGAGGGTTTTCGTTTAGATTTCTTGTGATTGGATCCCCTCCATTCTCTACTTCTTGTTTGTGCACCACGTTTGTGTGAGGTGCCTTGACTTTTGAGCGTTGGTGCTCTGGTGTGCTCTCGGTGGTGAGGCTGGAGTGATGACCAGTGAGACTACCTTTGTTTCTCTCCGGTGAGGCAGGAAGTGATGACCTGCAGACCGTGAGAGTGCATGTTATGATGGCAGGTTACAGGTTGCCCTTCCCCTAGTGTAGTTATCTCGGTTAGAGTTACATTAGTGGGTGGTGTCTAGTTGGTGTTGGCACTTGGTGGGGCACTTGCAGTTGCGACTTGCGGTTGCAGTTGGTGGTTCGGGTTTGCTGTTGCAGTTACGTGGTCACGACAGAGTTCTTTGGAGATTCCAGAGGAGTTAGCCCTGCAGTACGCAGTGGGTTTACTCGGAGTGGTGCTCGGTATCAGCCTGTATCTCAGGTCCCAGTGAGGGAGGAGATTGACTCTAAGTTGGAGTTTGACACAGGAGCTGATTCAGTTGAGAGTGCACTTGGTGTGTCCGCACCGTTGTTGTGGGACATGGACGAGATTTATGGGGCCTCCAAAGGCCCTAGGCGTTACTCTGGTACAGTGGGTACCATTGAGTTGGATGACTTCATCCAGGAGTTTGATAGTTGGTGTGATCTGCAGCAGATGCGGAACCCGACTTTGTTCACACCCTTCATGGCATGGAAGGGGTTGTTTCAGCACTTGGAGGGTCCACCGATGGACGACCACCATGAGTTCAGGAGAGCTCATTTGGAGGAGATTGAGTTATGGAGATAGTATTGGTCTCCACACTATGTCTCCATCACTTCAGGTTCGGTGGCCAAGAGTAGGTCGGCTGTACCTACGAGTTCTAGCTCGAGTAGTGTTGGTGGAGCTAGTGGAGGTGCACTAGCTGGAGATAGTGCTACTACGAGTGGAGGTACCGCTGCAGGAGGTGGTGTGGTACCAGGGTTTAACCCCATGGTGGAGTTCTTCCTATGTTTGAGGCAGAACTACCAGGGAGTGCGGACTGACAAGCTGAGGAGCTTGTAGGAGTTCCAGCGGAAGGCTGGAGAGAGCCTACGCGAGGCATATACTCGCATGAGGCGGCTGATCAGTTTCACTCAGGGAGTTACTGAGGCCCAGGCAGTCCAGTTTTGGTATGGGATACTGGACAGGGAGTTGCGACGTAGAGTTCGTGATGCTACGTTGTTGCAGGCTACTTCGCCCACTTTGGCAGTAGTCTTTGGTTTGGCTGAGCGTATTGAGCTCAACATGGTGGAGGAGAGAGTGGTGATAGCTGGATTTGGTAGAGAGACCTCATCCACGGTTGTGACTTCTTCTAGAGTGCAGCAGAGTGCACCACGCCCAGTTGGTTTTCGAGGACAGGGTGGACAGCCCAGATCCTATGGAGCGAGTGGAGGGCCTAGTGAAGTTAGACCCTTACCCTCATTTTCGGGTCAGCAGCAGCCAGTGAGTGGTGGTGTTGCTTGTTGGACTTGTGGTGGACCTCACCATAGGAGAGAGTGTACTCAGGGCAGCGGACCTAATACCTCTGGTGCATCACAACCAACACAGAGGCAGTGTGAGCATTGCCATAGATTTGGTCATACTAGTGACTGGTGTTTTGACCTACACCCGGAGTTACGGAGTGGTAGGGCTACTATGGCAGGTAGTAGAGGAGCTCCAGTTCATGGAGGACGAGGTGGTAGAGGTGGTGGTAGAGGATCTACACCTAGTAGGGGTGCAGTACCTGCCCTTACTTCTGACACAACTATGGCTACTCGGATTGAGCAGTTGGAGCAGAGATTGGCTAGTATGGCTATTGCTCATAGGAGATCAGATTTAGGTGCTGAGGCTTCTACCTCATATGCTGGTGATAGAGATGCTTTGGACTTCATGTGCGGAGCAGCACAGGTGGATGCATCTGCAGCAGTGACTAGGAGTGCAGTACGTGCTCCAGAGCCTAGAGGAGCATCAGTGGAGTTGGACCCACAGAGAGGAGAGGTTGGGAGACAGGTCAGACTTCCCCAGTCTTTCACGCTATCTGAGGCATTGCAGACGACATCCATGGTTCCTAGACGTCCCAGTGCAGGTGTGGTAGGTGGTGATGGAGTACCTGATGGAGTACCTGCTAGTCAACCACCTGCTACTACACAGACTAAGTCTAGCATGATGTTGGGGGCGGCTCAGCTGATTATGCGGCATCCTTTATTTTCAGCCAGTGACATGTTTACATTGGGAGTTGACCCAGCCCCAGTGTTCCGGTTGGCTGCCACGTTGTGTGAGAGTAGGGATGGTGCAGTTCCTACTACTAGAGCAGAGGTGGTTGGTAGTGGAGCTGACTTGGTTGAGGAGCATGGGATCCGTTCAGCGACCAGTGGTTTATGGCAGGCAGCAGCGGCTAGACTGGAGGAGTTGCCAACTAGACCGGCCTTTGAGAGAGCGCGGTTTACACCTGGTGTTGTCCTATTGGATAACCAGAGGGGGATCTTTCGTTTGGTAGGACCTTCAGGGAAGGTCTATACACCACAGAGAGTCTTGTTAGACTCTGGTGCGCAGCCCCTTATGTTGGGGAAGGCTGCAGTTGTTGGTCTGGAGTTACGGAAGACCGATGTGGAGAGGTGTCCATTTCAGATCCAGACATCTCTAGGTGGTGGTTCGACACAGTACATCACACGTGGGGAGCTTGTTGTCCAAGTTTAGCCTGGTCATCCGACTGATAGCTCAGTGGTGAGAGCTCAGGCTATTGCGACGATAGCTGAGTCCTATGATGTGCTAGTTGGGGGAGCAGTGTTATACCCTATGGGTTTCAGTATTGACTATTGGGAGGAGACAGCCTCTTATAGACCTGGTTGGCAGTCTGGTGAGGGACGGGTATGTCGCCTACCAGTACGCTTCAGTAGTGGCAGTCTTGGCTCACTACAGTCTGGGACTATGGCAGCATCAGTTTTGGCTTTCAGCGGTGCAGTTACTTGGCCTGGTGACTTGTTGGAGGGGAACGCCCATGCAGAGGATACTCCAGTACCAGAGGAGATCACTCGGCTATGGAGTACGAGTGGGATTGTTCCATCCACCTTGGATGTTCCATTGTGGAGTTCAGAGGAGGCATTGCAGCAGCATGCGGATCAGTTGGTGCAGCAGGCTTGGAGTGGAGCCTTCGTACCATCAGGGGATGAATGTGAGGATGAGCCTCCAGAGGCGATTGCTTTGACACCTCTGGATACCACACTCATTGCTTGGCAGTATCTAGTAGAGGGGATATGCCTATTGGAGTTGTTTGGTGGGATCAGCACCGGACTAGCTGCGGTGTTACAGGCGGGTATCCGAGTACAGAGGTACTTGTATGTAGAGAGAGATGAGACTGCTAGGCGAGTCTCTCTACATCATGTGGCACACTTGGCCTATCGGTATCCGGAGTTATTACCGATGTCAGCAGTCAGAGGTTACCAGAAGGCCTTACCAGGAGACATTTCCTTATTGGGGGCGCATGACCTAGAGAGACATGGGCCTATTCACTTGGTGATTTCTGGATGGCCATGTCAGGGACATACACGTGCGGGCCGCGGTTTGGGTCTTCAGGATCCTCGTTCTGGTGTGTTTTGGGAGATGTTACGGATACTACGACATCTCCAGGTTCATCAGTCTGTTTCTCCAGCTTACCTTTTGGAGAACGTTCCATTGATGGGTGATTCTCGCACTAGAGTGGTGGCGAGTACACATCAGGTCCATTCTTGGATGGGACCTGCTGTATTGTTAGATGCAGCCAGAGTGGGATCACGGGCTCATCGTCTTCGTCTTTGGTGGACGAACCTTTTACCCAAAGAGGTTCTACAGCGTAGTTATGATGGGATTCAGTGACTAGACCACATTCTTGTTGATGATATCTTGGATGCTGGACGTCAGTCTCAGACAGTGGTAGTGGCTGATAGGTCACCTATGGCAGTGGTGAACCTAGTTGGACAGCCTAGAGCTGCATTTCCCACACTCATGAGTTTCCCAGGCTCTCATGCTTTTCGAGAGGGAGGACCTGGACTTGTTTGGGACTCATAGTTACAGCAGTTGGTGGAGCCCAATGCTGATGAGAGAGAGCGGGTGATGGGTTTTTGCACCGGTATTACCGTTGTTCCAGCAGTGTCAGAGGCATCCAAGCGTCAGGTGTTAGGTCAGGCTATGGACCTGAACTGTTTGACCTGAATTGTGAGCCTTGGTTTGGCAGAGCAGCGTAGGATGCGCTTGATAGGCATCACCACTCGGACACTTGTGAGCCCTGTGCCTATCAAGACGATTCAGGCACATGCTGGGGGCGATGGACCGAGTGGACATGGTATTCTTGGGACACATCCAGTAGCTACTAGGGAGAGTGGTCTACTTGGAGTCCATCCAGGTGAGCGTGGGCTACTTGGATTACACCCTTGGTCCACATGGGATGCAGCCAGAGGACGTATGGAGCTTGCAGCCAGAGTGGAGGGAGTTTTTCACACAGAGGTTGGGACCTCTAGTGGTCGGGAGCATGACACCATTGCTCCCAAGGGCCCAGTGTAGCAGCCAGTCAGTACGTCTTCCACTCCTACTATAGTTACAGAGGATACTTGGGAGCCAGATCTTGGACCCAAGCTTACTGGAGAGGAAAGACGGAGGGTTTGGAGGTTCTTGAGGAGTCACACGAGTTGTTTTGCCTTCAGTATGAAGGATTTGGGTGATCTGAAGGGACCTGGTATACGGATTGAGCTGACTAGCGACACACCTATTTTCCGACGTCCTTATCGATATAGTGAGATGGAGAGGACATTGATTCAGAGCCGGAGTAGTGACCTTTTTGAGGCTGGTTTGGTGGAGATTTCACATGGAGAGTATGCATCAGCGACAGTGATGCCAGCCAAGAAGGATATGCATGGCAACTATACAGATAGGCGGATGTGTGGAGATTACCGTCCTATCAACCGACAGACCAGGGCTGATCGGTATGCCATGCCTACACCGGAGGAGATTTTTGATGCGATTGGGCATGCAAAGGTCTTCAGTACTTTGGATCTTCGAGCGGGATATCATCAGTTGCCGATCAGGGAGGAAGATAAGTCCAAGACAACATTTTGGACTATTGATCCTCACGGCAAGGATGTGTTATATCAGTGGAGATTCTTACCATTTGGGTTGAAGAATGCTCCTGCTGAGTTCCAAAGGGTCATGGATAGGATCCTAGCTGGATTGGATTTTGCTCGGTGCTATATTGATGACATTTTGGTGTATAGCACTACTGTGGAGGAGCATGAGAGACAGTTGTTGGAGGTGTTTGAGAGGTTGAGATCTCATGGACTCAAATTACATCCTGGGAAGTGTAGGTTCTTCCATGAGCAGGTTGAGTATTTGGGTCACACTATCTACCCCGGAGGACTTGGTGTTCAGCAGACCAAGGTGGAGGCTATTGCACGTATTCCTCGGCCTACGGATGTGAGCAAAGTGCGAGCATTCCTTGGGTTGGCGAACTTCTATCGCCGCTATGTTAGAGGATTTAGTGCCATTGCCAAGGCCTTGACGAAGCTGACCAAGCTTACACAGGAGTGGTGTTGGGGAGTTGAGCAGGAGAGAGCTTTTGTAGAGCTCAAGGAGAGGTTGACATCTGCTCCTATTTTGAGGAGACCGATCAGGGGACGACCATTTCAGATTCACACTGATTGGAGTATGTTGGGGCTTGGAGCGGTGCTCACCCAACATGATGATGAGGAGAAGGAGTTTGTGGTGGCCTATGCTAGTCGCTCCAACAATTCAGCGGAGGCGAAGTATAGTTCATATGAGGGAGAGTGCTTGGCAGCAGTTTGGGCAGTAGCACATTTCCGATGTTACCTATTTGGTAACCCCTTCACTCTCATCACTGATCATCAGCCGCTGAAGTGGTTGATGGAGTCCGACAAGCTTTTAGGGTAGCTTGCACGATGGGCTCTGATTTTACAGGAGTATGATTTCACGGTTGTTCACAGACCTGGAGTGGTGAACCGTGATGCAGATGGGTTGTAGAAACCCATGTCCCAGCCAGCAGGATCAGACCGGAGCACGCTGGCATGGTGAGACAGATGAGGAGATGGTGCCAGGTTGGCATGCATCAGCCTTTTTGTGTATATTTGCAGAGACATTGGTGGTATCTCTCTTAGCGCATACAGGAGGAGTTATTGAGGTCACAGATCCAGAGAGTGAAGATATTGGTACAGTTCAGCGAGACATTCATGATGATGTCTTAGTGATGGACTATCTTTGCACTGGTGTTGTGGGTGGCACAGTTGGGGCCAAGGAGAGAGACCGTGTTCTTCAGCGAGCCAGATGGTTCAGATTGGAGGGTAGACACCTTTTGCGTGTATGGGAGGATGGTAGAGTGCGAGTAGTACCACTTCCATCACAGAGACCACAGTTGGTCCGTCATGCTCATGAGGAGCTAGGACATTTTGGAGTAAAGCGTACATATAGCTTACTCCAGAGTCATTATTGGTGGCGCGGTATGTAGACCGAGGTACAGCAGTTTGTTGCCAGATGTGTGGTTTGTGACCGAGTTAGAGCATCATTCAATGCTCCTACGCCACAGTTACACCCATTACCTATCATGGGATTGGGTTACCGTTGGAGTTTGGACTTCGCCGGACCTTTACCGCTGACTGTGAGACATCATCGGTATGTTTTGGTGATGGTGGAGCACTTCTCCAAGTGGATTGAGTTGGTGGCACTTCCTGACAAGTCTAGTGAAGGGACAGCTTACTCATTCCTGGATCGAGTTCTTAGTCATTTTGGTGCACCAGCTGAGGTTTTGACTGATCAGGGTACAGAGTTCTTGGGAGAGTTTTAGGTCTTGTGTGACAAGGCTTTGATTGATCATCGTACTACATCCCGAGATCACCCTGAGGCAGATGGCTTAGCAGAGAGAGTGGTTCAGAGGGTGAAGAGAGGATTGCAAAAGTATGGTTTGCAGAGAGGCCACTTGGGAGATTGGGATCTCCAGTTACCTTGGTTGGCCATGGGCTATCGGTTCAGCCGGCACGCCTCCTTAGCATCCTTCTCTCCATACTTTCTACTCTATGGACGAGATCCAGATTTACATGCAGCCATTCGTCGAGATGCTACTGTAGTTTTGGACTTGGATGACCCTGATGTATGGATGAGCGCATGTTCTCAGCGGGTAGAGATCTTTCGGAGAGTGATGCCGATGGCCTTCGAGA
The DNA here is from genome assembly GCA_948567375.1 of Lunularia cruciata. Lineage (NCBI taxonomy): Eukaryota > Viridiplantae > Streptophyta > Marchantiopsida > Lunulariales > Lunulariaceae > Lunularia > Lunularia cruciata. The sequence goes on along the minus strand of OX419761.1, from coordinate 45,824,489 downwards.
ACTTGGCGATTGCTCAGCATAGAGATACTTTACGCTATGCTACCATTCGAGGAGGAGGTTATAGACCCTCAATCCGTCGATTTCATCCAGGCGACTATGTATATCTACAGCAGACAGCACCGACGACACTTGATGTTTCTACAGGCCGCACTATCTTGAGAGTGCGCGAGGTTTTGCCATCTGGAGTCCTTGTGTTAGAAGGACGTGATGGTGTTGTTTGGAAGGATCATGTGCGCAATTGTGCGCCATGCCACCTCCCAAACATTGATGGTACTATAGACCCAAGCTTGGCACTTGTACGTGCAAGCTTGAGGTGTATGTTATGTGGCTTTTCTGGTGGAGCTGCTACTATGTTATTGTGTGATAGCTGTTCGAGAGGATGGCATATGGCATGTATGACTCCTCCCCTCATGGTGGTTCCTCAGGGACAGTGGTTATGTCCTAGATGTACTTGACCTATAGCTAGTTCATTCTTTATATGGTATAGATTGCAGACATGCGACTAACGATGGGGCTCCATAGCACCCGGCCTCCTGATCTTTGCCCATTAGAGGGTATACCATATACTTAGAGTAGATGGCTATCTGGAGTTAGAGGGACCTAACCGCCAGCTAGGGGGGCGATTGTGGCACTTTAGAGTCTATGCGTGACTTATGTGTGAGTTGTGCTTTTATAGTGTATGATGTTGACAGCGATGTATGTTGTGTAGCGATGTATATACGCACGACAGCTGTCACGCCATTTGTAGTTCCGCATCTAGATGCTCGGACACTGGAGTTCCAGTGATGGTAGTTAGAGTTATTCTAGCTATTTCTCAGGGACTACTTTCCGACGGTTAGATTTCGTGTTCGGGGTACTGACTTCACGGTGGGGCCCACCGTCACTTTGCACCGTTTGCACCGTCGAGTGTGCCGTCAGTGGGACCGTTAGGGTTTCAGGGCTAGCTCAAGTCCAGGGGGTATAGTTTCAAAGTGAGCTCCAAAGAGCTCACTTCTCTGATGTTGAGCCTTTGAGTTCCTGGCTATGGTGGACAGAGGCCGGCGAGCGTCACCTGGATTCTCTATGCTTGAGTGGGTGTGGCTTGACTGTAATCAGTGCCCAGTTGTTGGCAGTTTATAGAGTGACAGATCAAGTACTGATCTGAGTTGAGTTGAGTTGAGAATGTTAAGCAATCTGATTATTGTGGCACTTTAGAGTCTATGCGTGACTTATGTGTGAGTTGTGCTTTTATAGTGTATGATGTTGACAGCGATGTATGTTGTGTAGCGATGTATATACGCACGACAGATGGTAGAAAAGGTTCTGCATTCCGCACCTCGCATCCTGTTACCTTCAAGATTGGGAAGGAGTATTTGGAGTGTATGAGGTTTGTAGTGGCACCTCTACACTATGATATCATTTTGGGTCTACCTTGGCTTGAACGTCATAAGGTTTAATTCGATTGGACCCGATGTCAAATTAAAGTACAACACCTAGGTAGGAATTTCCGATTAGGTTGTCTAGTGCTCTAAGTAAGACACCTAAGAATAGTCAGTCCCAAGATGGGAAGTTTGTTGAGAAGATAGCCATAGAGAAAATCTGGAAGGGAGATGAGTCCCAAGATGGGAAGTTTGCCAGGAAGGTAACCATGGAGCAAGCTTGGAAGAGAGATGAGTCCCTAGAAGGGAAGTTTGTTAATGAAGCAGCCATAGAGCAAGCTTTGGAGGAAGATAAGTCTGTATTTGCGGTGTGGATCAAGCCGATTGCACAAGAACAATCTGAGGAGGGCCAAGTGCCGCATCAAGCAACGGTTGATCAGATAGTTCAGGAGTTTGTAGATGTGTTTCCGGATGATCTGCCCAAGGGATTACCCTTTGATTGAGGTATGCCCTTCAAGATCAAGTTATTGCCAGGGAGTACTCCAGTGAGTAGACCAATCTATCGGCTCTCACCAAAGGAGTTGGAGGAGTTGCAAACAACACTTACAGAGTTGTTGGAGAAGGACTTCATATGACATAGTACCTCTCCGTGGGGAGCACCGGTACTATTTGTTCCAAAGAAGGATGGAGGACTTCGTTTTTGTATTGATTACCGTGGTCTCAATAAGCAAACCGTGAAGAATGCATATTCCTTGCCTTGGATCGATGACTTGCTTGATCAATTAAGTGGAGCACGCTACTTTTCCAAGCTAGATCTTCGTAGCGGCTATTGGCAAATTCCTATTGAAGGAGAGGACATGCAAAAGACTGCCTTTCGCACAAGGTATGGACATTTTGAGTGGAGAGTTCTACCTTTTGGACTCACTAATGCTCCAACAGTCTTCATGGATCAGATGCATCGGGTGTTGGAGGGACTATTGGATCAGTCCGTGGTAGTGTTCTTAGATGATATCTTAATCTATAGTAGGGCAAAGGCAAAACACAAGAATCATGTGCGAGAAGTCCTAAGACGACTACGACAGTGGAAATTCTACTGCAAGAAGTCAAAGTGTGCTTTTTGGTAGAAGGAGGTTACCTTCTTGGATCATAAGATCTCATCAAAGGGGATCAAGATGGAAGAAGAGAAGATCAAGGCCATTACTGATTGGCTTACCCCGAAGGATGCTACCAAAGTACAAGCATTCAATGGATTGGCCAGTTTTTATTGACGGTTCATCCACCATTATGCTCATGTGGCTGCACCATTGACTGACCTCTTGGGAAAGAACTAGAGCTTCCAATGGACCACCAAGCATGAAGAAGCATTCCAGAAGTTAATGCATATGGTGTCTTCAAGACCCATTCTTCAACCATATGATCCTCAACTACCTTGTGTGGTTGATTTTGATGCTTCTAACTTTGCAATTGGAGCTGTGTTGCAACAAGAATTTCCAAATGGACTACATCCTATTGCCTTTGTGTCTCGCCGACTAAATACAGCTGAAAGAAATTACTCTGCTTGAGATCGGGAACAACTTGCAATGGTATATGCCACCAAGGTATGGAGGCATTATCTCTTGGGAAAACAGGTGATCATGCAAATTGATCACAAGCCATTGTTGCAGACCTTACACCTAGAGCACATGAAGAGTCAACATCATTGATGGGAAGAGCAACTCCAATTGTTCAACATCAAACTTGAGTACAAACCAGGTCGGTTCCATGTCATCCCTGATGCTCTATCACGACGACCTGATTTGAAGTCTCTTCCTCTCATTGCGGCAGCAATTACGACGGTGTCAATTGATCCCAAGATTCATAACGAGTTTCGGTTAGCTCTATAGCAAGATCCTTCTTCCAAATGGTACATGGTCGGCTAACAACAAGTGACAAGGAGTACAACACCTTCTCCTTCAAGGAAGGCCTTCTATTCCATGCAGACCGGATCTATGTTCCAGCCAAAGGTGATCTTCGACTTGTACGCCTTCAAGAAGCCCATGATTTACCCATCGCTGGTCACATGGGTGTGGACAAGACCTTGGGCACCCTCCAACGTCAATGGTGGTGGCCCAACATGACACGGGATGTTTGAGAATTTGTCCAATCATGTGAGAGTTGCCAACGTAACAAGGCCAGCAACCAGAAGCCGGGTGGACTTCTTCAACCGCTTGTCGTTCCATCAGCTCGTTGGGAGCATGTGAGCTTGGATCTCATCACATCCTTGCCAAAGACAAAACAAGGACACACCGCCATCGTGGTGTTTGTAGATAAGCTTAGTAAGCAAATCCACTTGGCACCAACCTGTGATACCATGGATGCTCCAACCTTAGCACAAATCTACTTCAACAATGTCTTCAAGCATCATGGAATGCCACGCGTACTCATCTCAGACAGTGATCCTCACTTTATCGGGAAGTTTTGGCAAGCACTCTTTTAGATACTCGGCACCAAGCTTGCTTTATCCACGGCCTATCATCCTCAAACTGATGGACAAACCGAACGTGCAAATCGTAAATTGGAGGAAATGTTGCGTGCCTTTGTCAATGTCCACCATACCAATTGGGATGAATGTCTTGCCATTGCTGAATTTGCCTACAACAATTCCAAACAGGCAAGCACCGGATTTTCTCCTTTCTTTCTTAATTTTGGCCAAGATCTGCTTGTTCCAGATTCTCTTCTTGCTCCCTCTCCATCTTAGGTTCCTCATACTTCCACATTCTTGACCACTATATCCCAATCTCTCCAACAAGCCAAGTCTCACCTCCTTGTTGCTCAGAATCACCAAAAACAATATGCGGACCACCATCATCGTGATCTCACCTTTGAAGTCGGTGATGAAGTCATGCTATCCTCTAGTAACCTCCCTCTCCCACTTGATACCCAAGTTCGTAAACTTGCCCCTAATTGGATAGGACCCTTTGATATCACCCAAATTTTCTCTCTTGTTGCTTATCGTCTTGCCTTGCCTTGTCACATGCGTATCCATCCTGTCTTTCATGTTTCCAAGTTGAAACCCTTTGTTCCTAACCCCTCTTCCTTTTCCTCTCAAGTCCAACCTCCCCCTCTTCCTATCCCTATCAATGATCATGAGGAGTACAAAGTTGATCGTATCCTTGCGTGTCGCCACATTCAACGGGGCCATCGCCAACATACGGAGTACAAGGTCCTTTGGAAAGGGTATCCCCTTCATGATGCCACCTGGGAACTTCTTTCTCACCTCCACAATGCACAGACGGCCATCCAAGAATTTGAAGCTTCATTGGCGATGAGGACGTCACCAACTAGCGGCGGGGGAATATGTAACAATATGGAGTTTAGCGACAAAGTCAATCATGCTCACGAAGTAGCACATAAGACAAATTAGCCTAGAATATTCCGGAAGTATCTAGGAAGCTTCTTGGGAAGCTTCCCGGTTAGCTTAGCTTGCACCTTAAGTAAGTAGCTTCTAGAAGGAAGCTTCTAAAAGCTTCCAACTAGCTTAGCTTGCACGCCAAGTAGGCGGCTTCTAGAAGGAAGCTTCTTGAGAAGCTTCCTAGTTAACTTGGCTTGCACTCTAAGAAAGTGGCGGGAGGAAGCTTCTTGAGAAGTTTCTCAAGGGCCTTGTATGCTACCTATAAATACCAAAGTAATAGCTCATGCTAGGCATTCGGAGTTTTCCCTCATTCAAGTGTCCCAATGTGAGTTTCCATTCTCCTATTTCTCTCCTTGGTTTTGGTCTTTTACATCCTCCTTGGCTATATAATAAAGAGAAGGTGCTCCTTTGGGGCATCAGAGTATTGAGTGTGAAATCTTGTTTTCTCTCTTATACCTCTCTTGAAGAATTCTCTTGTCCTCTGAGTATTACAATGGTATCAGAGCAAGTGTTTTAATCCATAAGAGTAGATCACCCCTCTTGGAAAAGCAAGAGCTACTAAAATTAAGTAATTTGAGGTGGAGAACATAGTGCTATTGCCAGACTTGAGAAGGGCTTTAGAGAGCAGAGAGGATAGATGCACTCGTGGAAAATTTCCTTGACCTAACTTCCTATTCTTGAATCCATTCTACATCAAGTTTATGTACATCCAGCGTGAGCAAATGAGAGTATTGTTAGTTTATCACTTTGGAGCAAAATTCATGGACAGAGTGATGAATTCACCAAAATTGGTGATTCTACCTATGGTGGTATACAACAAAGAGTGGGATTTGACAATGTACATTCTATTATGATGTTATGGATCTGAATGTATTGAATCCTCACCCTTTCAACATGCAAGTAGAAATCCGTTATGTGGTTAGACCAAAAGTGATATTTAGGGATTTTTTGTAATCCACAATTTGATGTAGAATATTATCAACAAATGATGGCCTCTAAGGTCCCAATGGTAGTTCCCATAGTTTGTGCACCCTCTTGAGTGATCATTCTAACCCTCTATTGAAATAGGAAGTAGCAAGTGAACATCGATTGTGTGTAGGAATCATGGATCCACAATTGCATGAGTTGAATCAAGGAATGCAGGGGATGTTGAACGAGATTTGAGAAATCAAGATGACCATGGAGGAATTGAAAAATCAAGTACATGTTGTCAAGAAGGATCAAGTAATGCAAGAAGGGGAGTCATCTCAACAACCAACACCAACAATCAAAGTACTTGGAGAGTTATGAATGCCGATGACCCGATTCCAATCAACAACCACGCTACATTGTTATTACAAATGAAGAAGACATGCAACATTGAGCCTTACAAGGGACAAAATTCCATGGGAGTAGTGGAAAATTAGATTTCAAGAATAAATAGCTAACCTTTGATTTTTCACAATGGAGATCACTAATCATTTTCCAGGTGTATTTGCGTGTGGATACTTGACCGATAAGGCCCTCACATGGTATGACGCTTGGGAACAATCATTGTTGGTAGAAGGAAGAGAGGTCACTTGGACAACCATGCAAGAAGGGTTGCTCAAGAATTTCCAATCAATGGATTTCATACAAATAGCCCAAACTAGACTCTAGGGGTTGAGAGAAGAATAACATACAAGAGTACATGGAGACATTTTTGGATCTAAAGGTTGCAATAATTGATATGACTCCAGCCAAAGCTCTTGACAATTTCAAGAGAGGATCAAAAGAGCAAATTTGCCAAGAAGTAATGGTGCAAAATCCTTGTACTTTTTTTGAAGCCATTGCCGATGCCCAAAGAATAGCAGATGCGCTTAGAGGAGGTGAAGTGATAACACCGATGCAAAACTATTGGGCCAAGACACACCATTTGGTGGACTAGTACCTATGGAATTGAGCAACACTTAGTTTTGAGATAGAGGAGCAAGACCTCTCCAAGGAGAATGAGGACAGGCCAAAGAAAGGAGAGAAGGAGTCCCATGGGGAGAAAGGGCTTGAGTTGTCATACTCCGAGGACAAGAGAAGAAAGAAAACACAGAGATAGAGGAGCAAGACCTCTCCAAGGAGAATGAGGACAGGCCAAAGAAAGGAGAGAAGGAGTCCCATGGGGAGAAAGGGCTTGAGCTATAATACTCCGAGGACAAGAGAAGAGAGAAAACACAGATTGCACATTCAACATTCGGTGCCCCAAAGAAGCACCTTCTCTTTATTATATAGACAAAGAGGATCTACTCCAAGGAAGCTCCACCATAGGATTAGGCACACAAATAGGTGACACTTCAGCAAGCTCAACCCTTGGATTACTTACTTGGATGGGTGACATGTCGGTCTAGGTCCTATCTGGTTGGTCAAACAAGCTTTGACCAGAGGGAATCTTTTAGGGAATCTTCCTATAGAAGTCTCAAAATCACGTAAGGTATAGTTGGAAAGCTCTCGACAAGACAAACCAGGGGGAAAGGAAAAGCCAGCCTCTCCTCTTTTGGGGGAGGACACTTGCACATTTTTGAGGCCTAATTCATCTGTTTAGGCCTCCAAAATTGCCTTCAAAGATTTTAGGTGTATTTTGGCTCCTACTCTATTAGTAGAAGTCCCCTTTTGGTGATACTTCTTTCTGATCTGTTTAGTCCATCATGTGTACATCCTTTCAAATATTACCAAACCAATTCTCACCTTTAAATCATATGTCTAGCTATTGGTTCTAAGGTTCTTAATTTTATTTCGGTTTTTGCTCTATTAGTAGAAGTACTCTTTTGGTGATACTTTTATCAAATCTATTTTGATCATCATGTATAACATCATTCTAGATGTTACCAAACCAAATTTCACATCTAGATCATATGGCTAGCTCTTGGTATTACATGAGCAGAACAACGATGATGCTACAATTGTGGTAGAATTGGGCACACAACCATCAATTGTCGTGCTTATCATCTTAGAGGCTCTCGGCCTCCATACAAACAACCTTTGAACCACATGGAGAGACAAATTAAGGAGGAAGATAATGGAACCGCATTGGAAAACAAAGATTGCCAGTAAATATACCTTGCAGCCTTATTGGCTCAATGAAGAAGAGTAAAAGCGGAGGGAGGAAGAGGACGAGTGTGCAAAGGAGGGAGATAAATACACAATTAATTGTTGTAAATGGAGTGCTAGAAGGCTATTCAGGTGAGAGTGTTGATAGACCCTAGGGCAACAAAGAATTTGATGTCTTGCTCTATTGCAATAAGGCTGGGGATGAAACTAGAGAGGGATGAGAAGGACAATGTAATACCAAGAGCTAACATCTAGAATGATGTTATACATGATGGTCAAAATAGATCAGATAGAAGTATCACCAAAATAATACTTCTACTGATAGAGTAGAAACTGAAATAGACATGAGAACCTTAGAACCAATAGCTAGACATATGATTTAAAGGTGAGAATTGGTTTGGTAACATCTAGAAGGATGTTACACATGATGGTAAACATATTAGAAAGAGGCATCACCAAAAGGGGACTTCTACTAATAGAGTAGGAGCCAAAATATGCTTGAAATCTTTGAGGGCAATTTCGGAGGCCTAAACGGATGAATTAGGCCTTGAAAATGTGCAGATTCCCTTTCCAACAAAGGAGAGGTTGGCCTTAATTCCCCCACGGTTTGTCTCATCGAGAGCTTTCCAACGGTACCTTACTCATGTGATTCTGAGACCCCCATAGGAAGATTCCCTAAAAGATTCCCTCTGGTCAAAGCTTGTTTGAACAGCCAGATAGGACCTAGACCGACATGTCACCCATCCAAGTAAGTAATCCAAGGGTGTAGCTTGCTGACATGTCAACTATTTGTGTGCCTAATCCTATGGTGGAGCTTCTTTGGAGGAGATCCTCTTTGTCTATATAATAAAGAGAAGGTGCTCCTTATTTGGGGCACCGAATGTTGAGTGTGTAATCTTTGTTTTCTCCCTTCTCTTGTCCTTAGAGTATTACAATGGTATCAAAGCAAGTGTCTTAGTCCAAGAGAGTGGATCAACCCTCTTGGAAGAGCATGAACAACTGAAATTGAGTAATTTGAGATGGAGAACATAGAGTAATTGTTAGACTTAGGAAGGACTTTAGAGAGCAGACGGGATGGATGCACCAGGACGACAATTTCCCACACTTAGCTTTCCATTCCCAAATCCATTCCATATCAAGGTTATGTACATCCAATGTGAGCAAATGAGGGTATTGCTGGTTTATCACTTTGGTGTAGAATTCATGGATAGGGTGATGAACTCACCAAACCCAATGATTCTATCTCTGTGGTGATATATGATAGAGACTTTGACATGTGGGATTTGACAATCTACATTCTACTATGATGATATGGATGTGAATGTCCCAAATCCTTTCCCTTTCAACACTCAAGTAGAGATCCATTATGTAGTAAGACCGAAAGTGATGTTTAGAGATTTTGTGGTTAGAAATTTTGGCAAGGAGTATTATCAACAAGTGATAGCTTATGAGATCTCAATGGTAGTTTTGATAGTTTGTGCGCTTTCTAAAGTGATCATATTGACTCTATATTGAAATAGACATTAGCAATTGAGTGTTGCAGGAACCATGGATCCACAATTGGAAGAGCTGGTGCAAGGAATGCAAGGGATGTTGAATGAATTTTGAGAGATTAAGATGACCATCAAGACATTACAAAGTCAAGTGCAGATCTTATGAATGATCAAGCCATGCAAGAAGAAGAGTCATCTCAAAACCTAGTACTTGCAACGGAAGTACTTGGAGAGGCACATGTGCCTACAAACCCTATCAACAATGAAGCCACATTGCTACTTTGAATGAAGAAGACTTGCAACATCTAGCCTTACAAGGAGTTGCGTATGATGGGAGTAGTGGAAAATTGGATTTTGAGAATGAATCAATATTTCCGATTGTTCTCAATAGAGATCACGGACCATGCTGCGGGCGTGTTTGCATGTCGGTACTTGACCAATAAAGCCCTCACATGGTATGATGCTTAGGAACAATCCATAGTGGTAGAGAAAAGGGAGGTCATGTGGACAATAGTGCAAGAAGGATTGCTAATGAATTTCCAATCGGTGGATTCTATGTTGATAGCTTGAACCCAACTATGGGGATTGAGACAAAAGAATAGCATACAATAGTATGTGGAGGCATTTCTAGATTTACAAGTTGCAATAACTGACATGAGTCCAACAGAGGCTCTTAACAATTTCAAACGAGGGTTAAAAGAGCGGATTCGCCAAGAAGTCATGGTGCAAAATCCTCCCATGGTATTTGAAGCCATTGCTTGTGTGCAGAGAATAACAAGAGCATTGGGTGGAGGTGAAGGAGTAGTTCCACCTCAACATTATTGGGTAGAAATGCCACACATGGGTGGACCAGTACCGATGGAATGGGCAACCTTCAATTTTGAGATTGAGGAGCACGACCACTTCAAGGGGAGCGTGGATGGGTAGAAGAACAAAGAGATGGAGTCCCACAAGGAGAAGGAACTCGAGGAGAACAATGCCGTTGTTACAATTGTGGCCGTATTGGGGGCATATCTACCAACTGTTGCACTCAATTCCCTAGAGGCCCTCGGCCTTTGTACATGCAATCTTTGAACAACATGGAGAGGCGCATTAAAGAGGAGGAGGTGGAAATCACTTCAGAAAACAAAGATCGCTAGTAAATGTATCTCACGGCCTTACTAGCTCAATAAGGAAGAAGAGAAGCAAGGGAAGGAAGAAGACTAATGCACAAAGATCCCAAAAGGTAACCTCACAATTGATTGTCGTGAATGGAGTCCTAGAAGGCAATCAAGTGAGAGTATTAATTGATCCGGGAGCAACAGAGAATTTCTTATCTTGCTCTCTTGCAATAAGATTGGGAATGGATCTAGAGAGGGATAGGAGTGAAGAAAAAGAGTTGCCTAATGGGAAAACAGAGAAGATTGAATCATTACCTAGACGGGTAACACTCTCTGTAGGAGAATATAAGGAAGCAATTGAGTGGTGAGTGATACAATTAGCTCGTTATGATGCAATCTTAAGCATGCCATGGATGGAGCATTACAACCCTATGGTAGATTGGCGGAAGAAAGTAGTGAGAACCCACCAATGGTCAATCATTGGGGTTAAAGAGAATCACCCAAGCAGGATCTACCTCTATATGTCATAGGGACGGCAATTATCTGTATGACCGATAGATGTTTCATGGGTCTAATAAGAGAAGTCCAGAGTGCACAACTCAATGGACAAGTTCTTGAGAAACTAAAGGCTATGGTGGATGAATTTCAAGATGTTTTTCTCGATGATCTACCCTCAAGATTACCACCAAAAAGGAGAGTAGATCATGAAATTGAGACATTTCCGGGGAAGACACCTCCTTGTAAGGCCCCATATCGCCTATCACCTCATGAGTTGGAGGAGTGTAAGACTCAAATTGAGGAGATGCTGCAAAAGGGGTTCATCCAACCTAGCATATCACCATATGGGGCTCTTGTCTTGTTTGTGAAGAAGAAGGATGGTACAATGCGCATGTGCATTGACTATCGAGGTCTCAATCAGCAAACAGTGAAGAAAAAATACCCGTTACCTTGCATGGATGACATGTTTGATTAACTCCATGGAGCAAGATACTTCACCAAATTGGACTTGTGGAGTTGTTACAATCAAATCCAAATTGTAGAGGAGGATGTGTACAAAACTACCTTTTGAACCACGTATGGCCACTTTGAGTATCTTGTGATGCCTTTTGGCCTCACCAATACACCTGCCACTTTCATGGGTCTAATGAATGACATATTTTGTCCATACTTTGATAAGTCTGTTATTGTCTTCTTGGATGATATCTTAGTATGCAGTAGCACAATGATGAAACACAAACAACATCTACGAGAAGTCCTCTAGATTTTAAGACAAAATCAATTGTATGCCAAAATATCAAAGTGCAAGTTTGGCAAGTCTAAAGTAGACTACTTGGGGCATAGAGTAAGTGCAGAGGGCATTCAAGTATTGACAAATAAAATAGAGCTCATTCAAAAATGGCATGCCCCAGAAGATCAGACTCAACTCAAGAGCTTCTTGGGGTTGACGGGATTCTATCGTAGATTTTTCAAGGACTTCTCCAAGGTTGCACAACCTTTAACGGCACTACTTGGCAAGGGGAAGAAGTGGACATGGGGAACCGTACAAGAGTTAGCCTTTCAAGAATTGAAAGCCGCCTTGCTACATGCACCAATCTTGAAGTGGTATGACCCAAAACGACCAATCAAGTTGATTAGAGATGCATCAGGCGTAACAATAGGAGCAGTCCTACAACAAGAGTGGCATGACGGATGGCATCCAATTACATATTTCTCTTGAAAGTTGTAACCGGTAGAGTGCAACTACCACACCATTGAACGAGAAGAGCTGGCCATTGTTCTGGCAACCAAGCATTGGAAGCACTATCTAGGCGAGAAGACATTTGTAGTAGAGATAGACCACAAACTTCTAGTCTACCTTGAGATGCAAAAGGATCTATCTTGTCGCCAGATTTGGTGGGCAAAGTGGCAACAACGCTTCAACATGTCAATCACTTATATGGAAGGTAAGAAGTAACTTGCAGATGCATTTACATGCATGCTAATGGCAAACAACTTGGTGGTAGAGGTTAAGATTAACCCTGAATTCTGGCCAGAGATTCTGGCTATTACAAAAACTGATCCGTAGATTGTAGAAGCGCAATCATCCAAAGGTGTCACTAGCACCCAAGGATTCATCTTTCATGATGGCAGATTATGGATCCCAAATGTCCCAGAATTACGTACCACCATTCTAGCAGAATGACATGAATTGGCCATTGCAGGTCATGTCGGAGTGGACAAAACCTTGGATGTAGTCCAATGCCATTACTATTGGCCCAAGATGAGTAACGACGTGATGGACTACGTGCACAGCTGCCTACTTTATCAACATAACAAAGCCTCTAATCAAGCTCCAATAGGGCTCCTTCAACCTCTCCCCATTCCTACCCAACGTTAGGAACAAGTGAGTATGGATCTCGTTTGTGAATTACCCAAGACCACCTCAAGGTTTGACTCCATCATGGTCTTTGTGGACCGGCTCAGCAAAATGATTCATATACACCCTACCACCAAGGATGTGACCGCTCCACAACTAGCTCAATTATACTTAGATGCAATCTTCTCTCACCATGGCCTGTCTAGAGTACTTATCATTGATAGAGGCACTCAATTCACTAGTTTGTTTTGGCAAACACTCTTTGGTTTCTTCAAAACCAAGTTGGCCATGTCCACAACTTACCACCCATAAATAGATGGCCAAACAAAGCGGGCTAATTGCACAATTGAAGACATGTTACGCGACTTCACATTAGAAGAGCAAGAGAGGTGGGACACCCTACTCTCGTTGGTGGAATTCACTAACAGCAATTCAATGAATGCATCCAACCAGGTCACTCCATTCTTCCTTATGTATTGTGAGCATCCCTTCACACCTTTTAGCTTGATGAAGATCCATCCAGTGGCTACCAAGGTCGATGTCGTCAACTCATTTGTTTCTAGAATCCAACACGGTGTGGAGAGCGCCAAGCACAAATTACAGATTGCACAAAATCAACAAAAGCAATATGTAGATGGACACCGTATGCACATGGAGTTCAATGTTGGGGATCAAGTGTGGCTATTGATAACCAACCTCACATTAGTTGGACCTCGTAAGCTCAGACCTCATTTTATTGGGCCTTTCTTGATTCTTCGTTGCACCGGTGCTTTGGCCTATCACCTTGAGCTACCACCACACATGAAGATCCATCTAGTGTTCCATGTTTCCCTACTGTGCAGATATGCTCCTCAATCAGGCCAGGGTCATTCCACACAAGACATTTGACCTTGTTCGACACTCATTGATGGCACATAAGAATATGAAGTGGAGCGTATTCTCCAAAAATGCATGCGTGGTACTCGCCATTTGCGGGTGGACTATCTTGTACAGCGGAAAGGTTACCCCCTCTATGAAGCAACATGAGAGCCCGCTGCCAATTTGACACATGCACCGGTGTTGGTGCAAGCATTTGAGCAACAATTGCACAATGAGGACGTTGCATCTTAAAAGGAGGGAGGTCTGTAATACCACAAGCTAGCCATATGATCTAGATGTGAAATTTGGTTTGGTAACATTAGAATGATGTTATACATGATGGTCAAAATAGATCAGATAGAAGTATTACCAAAAGAGTACTTCTACTAAAAGAGCATAAATTGAAATAGACTTGAGAACCTTAGAACCAATAGCTAGACATATGATTTAAAGGTGAGAATTGGTTTGGTAATATCTGGAAGGATGTTACACATGATGGACTAAACAGATCAGAAAGAGGAATCACCAAAAGGGGACTTCTACTAATAGAGTAAGAGCCAAAATATGCCTAAAATCTTTGAAGGCAATTTTGGAGGCCTAAATGGATGAATTAGGCCATCCAATAGAGGATAGGTTGGCCTTCCTTCCCCCCTGGTTTGTCCCCCCTGGTCTGTCGAGAGCTTTCCAATGGTACCTTACGTGATTCTGAAACTCCTATAAGAAGATTCCCTAAAAGATTCCCTCCGGTCAAAGCTTGTTTGAACAGCCAGATAGGACCTAGACCGACATGTCACCCATCCAAGTAAGTAATCCAAGGGTGGAGCTTGATGACATGTCACCTATCTGTGTGCCTAATCATATGGTGGAGCTTCCTTGGAGGAGATCCTCTTTGTCTATATAATAAAGAGAAGGGTGCTCCTTTGGGGCACCGAATGTTGAGTGTGTAATCTGTGTTTTCTCTCTTCTCTTGTTCTCGGAGTATTATAGTTTTGGAAATTGAATGCAATCTTCTCCATCTTGAATTGACACTCTCTCTATCTGTTCTTTTTGTTGCTAATATCGTTCATCCAACAATCAAGTAAGGTGCTTGATTTGTTGGTGCATTGCAAGGATAACGTCTAGTATTGCTGCCATAGCTACTACTCTTTCCCACTACTCCAAATTTATCTAATTGATTAGCACATAGATGCAACACGTCCATCGTTCTCCATAAGTTACAACCGTAAGTATCAAGGGTTCCTCATACACGATGATCATATGTAATAAATCCTGCCCAAAATGCAAGGTGATCGATTGTGTGAAATGATGCTTGGGTAATATCTAGACATGAAAATCCTAATGGTTTGGCGGAAGTAGATTTGGTGGTCCATAAATTCCATCCATCCCATTCTTGCTCTGATACCAATAAAAAAGACCAAGGCCGAGGAGAGAAATAGAAGAATGGAAACTCACATTGGGATACTTGAATGAGGGAAAACCCCAAATGCCTAGCATGAGTTTTGGCTTTGGTATTTATAGGTAGCATACAAGGCCCTTGAGAAGCTTCTCAAGAAGCTTCCTTGAGCCACTTTCTTAGAGTGCAAGCCAAGTTAACCAAGAAGCTTCCTTCTAGAAGCCGCTTACTTGGCATGCAAGCTAAGCTAGTTGGAAGCTTCTAGGAGCTTCCTTCTAGAAGCTACTTACTTGAGGTGTAAGCTAAGCTAGCCAAGAAGCTTCACAAGAAGTTTCCTAAATACTTCCAAAATATTCTAGGTTAAATTATTTTATTTGCTACTTTGTTAGCCCTACTAACTTTGTCGCTAAACTCCATATTGTTACAAGGTGGATATAGAGAACTGCACAAGAATTGGCCTCTCAAGAATCAAAAGATGCATTACTACATGCAATAATCTTGAAATGGTATGACCCAAAACGTCTAATCAAGATGGCTACAAATGCTTAGGTGTAGCAATAAGAGTAGTCCTACAACATGAATGGTAGGATGGATGGCACCCAATTGCATATTTCTCTCGTGAGTTGCTACCAATAGAATGTAACTATCACACCATTGAACAAGAAGAGCTGGCCATTGTACTTGCAACCAAGCATTGGAAACACTATTTGGGTGAGAAGGCATTTGTGGTAGAGATAGACCACAAACCTCTAGTCTACCTCAAGACACAAAAGGATCTTTCTTGTTGATAAATTTGGTGGGCAGAATGGAGGTAACAATTCAACATGACAATCAAATATGTGGAAAGCAAGAAGCAACTTGTAGATGCATTTACCCGAATGCCAATGGCAAATAATTTGGTGGTGGAAATCAATATGAACCTTGAATTCTGGCCCAAGATTCTTGCTACTACAAAAATTGATCCACATATTGTAGGTGCTCAATCATCCAAAGGCATCAACAGCACCCAAGGACTCACCTTTCATGATGATAGGTTGTGGATCCTAAATAATACTGATCAAAGAACCACCATCTTATCAGAATGTCATGATTTTGCCATTACAGGTCAAGTTGGAATGGACAAGACCTTGGACGCAATTAAATGTCATTACTATTAATCCAAGATGAGCAACAATGTGATGTAATATGTTTAGAGATGTCTACTTTGTCAACAAAATAAGGCTTCAAATCAAGCTCCTACAGGACTCCTCCAACCTCTCCCCACTCCTATACAACATTGGGAACATATAAGCATGGACCTGGTTTGTGAATTGCCCAAGACCACCTCTGGGTTTGATTCCATCATAGTCTTTGTCAACTGACTCAAAAAAATTATTCATGTACGTCTTACCACCAAGGATGTGATTGCCCCGCAACTAGCTCAATTATACTTAAATGTAGTCTTTTCCTATCATGGTATGTCTCGAGTGCTCACTACAGATAGAGGCACTCAATTCATTAGTGTTTTTGGGAGAACACTCTTTGGGTTCTTCAGAACCAAATTGGCTATGTACACAACTTACCATCCACAAATTAATGGCCAAACAAAGAGGGCAAATCACACTATTGAGGACATGCTTTGGGGCTTTACTTTAGATGAGCAAGAGAGTTGGGACACCTTACTCCCATTGGTAGAATTTGCATACAAAAATTCAATGAATGCCTCTACACAAGTCACACCATTCTTCCTCATGTATGGAGAGCATCCTTTTGTACCTTCAAGCTTGATGAAGGTCCGTCTGGTGGCTACCAAGGTGGATGCTGTCAACATTTTTGTTTCTAGAATCCAACAAGGGATGGAGCATGCTAAACACAAGTTACATATCACCCAAAATCAGCAAAAGCAATATGCAGATGCACACTATCAACACATGGAGTTCAATGTAGGAGTTCAAGTTTGGTTGTCAACCCCCAACCTCAAGTTAGTTGGTCCTCATAAGCTCAGGCCTCGTTTTATTGGACCTTTTTCCATCCTTCATTGCATCAAAGCCGTGGCCTATCACCTCAAGCTTCCGCTACATATGAAGATCCACTTGGTATCTAATGTTTCCTTATTATGCAAATATGCTCCTTGGTGGCCCCACTTCTCTTCCATCCAAGAAAGTCAACCTTGCCTAACCCTAGTTGATGACACAGAGGAGGTTTGTAATACCAATAGCTAGATAAATGATCTAGAGATAAAATTTGGTTTGGTAACATCTAGAAGGATTTTATACATGATGGAATAAGTAGATAAGCTAGAGGTATCACCAAAAGAGTAGTTCTACTAGTAGGCCAAAAACCAAAACATGCTTGGAAACTTTAGAATCAATAGTTAGGCATATGATCTAGAGATGCAACTTGGGGTGGTGACATTTGGAAAGATGTTACACATGATCAAGAACATAGATAAAATAGGGATATCACCAAAAGAGCACTTCTACTAGTAGGGAAAAAGCCAAAATAGGCTTGAAAACTTGAGGCAATTTTGGAGACCTAAATGAATGAATTAGGCCTTGAGAATGTATAAATCCCCCCCAATGGAGAAAAGGCTGGCATTCCCTCCCCTTGGGTTTTTCTTGCCAAGAGCTTTCCAACGGTACCTCACCCACGTGATTCCAAGATTCCTACAAGAAGATTCCCTAAAAGATTCTTGTCAATCAAAGCCTATTTGACTAACCAGATCGGACAAGGACCAACATGTCACCCATCCAAGAAAGTGATCTAAGAGTGGAGTTTTTTGACAAGTCACCTATCCATGTACCTAATCCTATGGTAGAGCTTCATTAGAGGAGATCTTCCTTGGCTTATAATAAAGAGAAGGTGCTTCTTTGAGGTGCCAGAGGATTGAGTGTGAAATCTATGTTTTCTCTCTTGAATCTCTCTTGAAGAGTTCTCTTGTCCTTGGAGTATTACACTTCATTTATGCTAGAGTGGGATATGCGGGGCATAGAGAAGTGGCTATTAGATTTCATTGATTTTGAGTGGAGGAGTCAATTAGAGCTGCACATTTTAGGAGACAAATTTTTCCACAAGATACCATAGAGTCCACTCAATTACAACATGTAGTACATTAAGTCAAGCGGGCAAGTTTAGTAGAGCAACACAAGCCCTACACCCTTTGTCTATGGCTAGTCCCACTGATGAGACTATCTCTTCTTTATGATCAATACATCCTATGGTAGGAGAGGGAGTACCATTAGAGGTCTGAGATTATCAAACTAAGTAGCTTTTATGTCTTGATAGGTCATATTTTGCACAAATGTTGTACATTGCCTCTTGACTCTCTTTAAGAGGCTTGTCAAGGATGGTATATGAGCATCTTAAAGATTGCCTCCAAGCATATGATCCTTCTAGCGGATTTACCAAGTTGTTTTAGGTGGCTATAGTAGTAGCAAGAGGAGATATTCCAACATCAACTAGTTGGGTGTTAGGGGCTAGTCTACTTCTCATGATGGAGAAGGGCACGGGAGTATTAGACCAATAACTATTGGAGAGATCTTTTGTGCTTGGTTAGGTGCACCATTGTCCTTCAACATTAATCTCACTTCCAAAAGCATCTCAATCCACATCAATTTGGAGTAGCTACACCTAAAGGTCACGCGGCTATTTCTCTAAGCATCAAAGCATATCCATCTAGAGTGTATTGTCCTAGAGATGGATAGTGAGAACACTTTTAATAACATCTCTCAATCATTCATCTTTGGAGAGCTTAGGTGTAACAATATAGAGTTTCTTGATAAGTTAGTCGAGATTAACAAAGTAGCAAGTAGGCCAACTTAGCCAAGAATTATAAGAATATTCTAGAAGCATCTAGGAAACTACTTGGTACTTTCTAAGTATTGGATAATGTGCATACCAAGTGGTAACTTCTAAGAGGAAGCTTCTTAGAAGTCTCCTGATTAGCTTGGCTTGCACTCTAAGAAAGCAACTTTTAGGAAGTTTCTTGAGAAGCTTCTCAAGATTCTTGTATGTTTCATATAAATACCAAAGCTCAAGCTCATACTAAGTATTTGGAGTTTTCTTCATTCAAGAGTCCCAATGTGATATGTAAAAGACCAAAGAGAGAAATAGGAGAATGAAAGATTAGAGTGAAAGATCATATTGAGACTCTTGAATAAAGGAAATTCCAAATGTCTAGCATGAGCTTGGGGTTTGGCATTTATAGAGAACATAAAAAGCTCTCAAGAAGTTTTCTAAAGCCTCTTTCTTAGAGTGCAAGCCAAGGTAATCAAGAAGCTTCTAGAGAAACTTCCTTCTTGAAATCACCTACTTGGCATGCAAGCTAAGCTAGTCGGGAAGCTCCCAAGAAGCTTCATTTTAGAAGCCACTTACTTGACATGCAAGCTAAGGTAGATAGGAAGCTTCCCAAGAAGCTTCACCCTAGGAGTTACCACTTGGTATGTTCATTACCTAATATTTGGAAGGTACCAAGTAACTTCGTAGATGCTTCTAGAATATTCTTATAATTCTTCGCTAATTTGGCCTAATTGCTACTTTGTTAGTCTGAACTAACTCATCAATGAAATGTATATTGCTACACCTAAGCTCTAAAGGTGGATGCACAAGAGATGTTATTAAAAGTGTTCTCAACATCCACCTCTAGGAAAATCCACTTTGGATGGATGCGCCTTGATGCTTAGCGGGATAGCCTTCCAAACTCTAGGTGTAGCTACTCCAAATTGATGTGGATTGAAGTGCTCTTGGAAGTGAGACCAATGTTGTAGGACAATGGTGTGGCTAACCAAACACAAAAAGATCTCTCTAATAGCAATTGGTCTAATGCCTCCCATGTCCTTCTCCATTGTGAGAAGTTGACTAGCTCCTAATACCTACTAATTGATGTAGGAATATCTCTCCTTGCTACTGCTATAGCCACCTAAAATAGCTTGGTAAATCCACTAGAAGGATGATATGCTTGGAAACAATCTCTAAGATGCTCATATACCATCCTCAACAAACCTCTTGAGGAGAGACTAGAAGTAATGTACAACACTTGTGCAAAAATTGATGTATCAAGACACAAAAGCTAATCAAGCTTATAATATAAGACCTCTAATGGTACTCCTCTTCCTACCATAAGATGTAGTGAGTGTAAGAAATAGTAGTCTCATCAATGTGACTAGCTATCAACAAAGTCATGGGCTCCTTGAAGGTGCACAAGTCGTAGATCACCCTTGGCTGAAACATAGATCCAATTCTCATACAAGAAAAGACCTTCCTTGAAGGAGAAGGTGTTTTATTCCTTGTCGTGTGCTGCAAGATGAACCTTTACCATTTGAAAGAAGGGGTCTTGCTGTAAAAGTGTCCTAAACTCAATTTGGACTTTCAACTCAACTGACACTTTTATAATTGCTGCCATGATGAGAGGAAGAAACTTCAAATCAGGTCGTCATGATAGGGCATTGGGGATGACCTAGAACCTTTTGGGTTTGTACTCAAGTTTGATGTCAAACAACTATAGTGTTCCCTCCATTAGTGATGTCTACTCTTCATATGCTCCACATGTAATGTCTGCAACATGGGTTTGTGATTGGTTTGTATGATTAGTTGTTTGCCCAAGAGATAATGCCTTTACACCTTGGTGACATATACCATTGTTAGTGATTCTAGATCTTGAGTAGAATAATTCCTTTTTGTGGTGTTTGATTGGTGAGACACAAAGGCAATGGGATGTTACCCATTTGGAGATTCATGTTGTAACATAGCTCTAATGGCAAAGTTAGAAATATCAAAATCAATCACATAAAGTAGTTGAGGATCATATGGTTGAAGAATGGGTCTTGAAGACACCATATGTTTTAGCTTCAAGAATGCTTCTTTGTGCTTGGTGGTCCAATGAAAGCTTGAAGTCTTCTCCAAGAGGTTGATCAATAGTGTGGCCACAGGTATATAATAATGGAGTATTCATTGGTAAAAACTTTCCAATCCATTAAATGCTTGCACTTTTGTGGCATCCTTTAGAGTAGGCCAATGAATAATAGCCTTGATTTTCTCCTCTTCAATCTTGATTTCCTTTGATGAGATTGTATGATCCAAGAAGGTAACTTCCTTTTGCCAAAATGCACACTTTGATTTCTTATAATAAAACTTCCATTGACATAATCATCTTAGGACTTCTTGCATGTGATTTGCATGTTCTGCCTCCATCTTGCTATAGATTAAAATATCTTCCAAGAACACTATCAAGTACCAATCCAATAGCCTATCCAACACTTGATGTGTCTAATCCATGAAGAGTATTGGAGCATGAGTGATCCCACAAGATAGAACTCTCCATTCAAAATACCCATATTTTGTATAAAGGCAATTTTTTTCACATCTTCCTTATCAATGCAAATCTACCAATAGCCACTTTGGAGATCCAACTTGGAGAAGTATTGTGCTCCACACAATTGATCAAGCAAGTCATCAATTCAAAGCAAGGGATATACATTTTTCACTATATGTTTATTGAAGCCACGGTAATCAATATAGAAACCAAATCCTCCACTTCTTTGGAACAAATAGAATTGGTGCTTAAGGAGATGTACTATGTTGTATGAAATCCTTTTGCAATAACTCCATTAGTGTTGTTTGAAGCTCGTTCAAATTCTTTGATGAGAGCCAAAAGATTGGTCTACTCACTAGAATTCTTTTTGGCAATAACTCAATCTTGAAGGGCATACCATGATTGTAGAGTAATCCCTTTGGCAGATTGTTCATAAACACATCTTCAAACTCTTGAATTAAGATATGCACCTATATCTTTTTTGTAGACCGTATGACTTGCATAGCTTAGATGTCTTAGCTTGGATCTCATCACCTCCTAGCCCAAGACAAAGCAAGGTCATACAATAGTTGTGGTATTTATAGATAAGCTTAGTAAGAAAATCCATTTGGCACTAACCTTTGATATAGTGGATACTCCAATATTGGCCCGGATCTACTTTAACAATGTCTTCAAGTATCATGAGATGCCTTGTGTACTCATCTCCAATTGTGATACTCCATTCACAAGAAATTTTTGGCAAACACTCTTCTAGATACTTGGTACCAAGCTTGCCTTCTCCATGACCTATCATCCTCAAATTGATAGACAAACCGTTCATGCAAATTGTAGTTTGGAGGATATAATTTATGCCTTTGTCAAAGTTCACCATACCAATTAGGATGAATGGCTTGCTATGGTTGAGTTTTGCCTACAATAACTCCAAACGGACAAGCATTAGATTCTCTCCCTTCTTTCACAATTTTGGCCAAGACCCACTTGTTTTAGATTCCTTTCTTTGTCCTCCTCTATCTCATATCCCTCATACTTCCACCTTCTTTACCACAACATCCCAATCCCTATAACAAGCCAAATCTCATCTCCTTGTTGCACAAAATTGTCAAAAACAATACATAAACCAACATCATCATGATCTTACCTTCAACTTGGTGATAAGGTCATGCTTTCTACTTGTAACATACCCTTTTCCCTTGATACCCAAGTTCATAAACTTACTCCTAATTGGATAAGTCCATTTGATGTCACCCAAATCATTTCCCATGTTGCTTATTGACTTGCCTTGCCTTGCCTTGTCATATGCACATCCATCTTATCTTTCATATTTCCAAGTTGAAATTTTTGTTTCTAATCCATCTTCCTTTTCCCCCTCCTCCTCCCATCCTTATCAATGATCAATAGGAGTATGGAGTTGATCGTATATTTGCACGTTGCCATATTCAATACAATTTCTAACAACATATGGAGTACAAAGTCCTTTGGAAAGGGTATCTCCTTCATGATATACCACTTAGGAGGCTCTTTCTCATCTCCAAAATGCACAAACAACCATCCAAGAGTTTGAAGCTTCCATGGTGATGAGGATAACAAAAACTAGTGATGGGAGAATATGTAACAATATGGAGTTTAATGATGAGTTACTTGAGATTAACAAAGTAGCAAGTAGGCCAAATTAGCCAATAACTATAAGAAAATTCTAAGAAGCATCTAGGAAGCTACTTGGTACCTTCCAAGTATTGGGTAATGTGCATGCTAAGTGGTGACTTCTAGGAGGAATTGCTTCCTGGTTAGCTTGGCTTGCACTCTAAGAAAACAATATTTAGGAAGCTTCTTGAGAAGTTTCTTAAGAGCATTGTATGTCTCTATAATTATATTTTAGACAACGTGTGTCCATTGCTCTATAGAGGGCAGTGGCTGGTGCAATCCATAGGAGAGCAATCACATTAGGTGATGTTTCTTTGGATGCTCCAGTTGTGTGTAGACCGTACGACTTGCATAGCTCGGATATCTTAGGTGCGATAGGGCAGATTTCTCATATAGACTCTATTGGGGCTTAGCTCCATGTTACCTTTTTTGTCTCTCCCTTGTATGGCTTGATGGGTTCTTCACATCCTTCATTTTTCCTACATGGTTGCCTTTCTTCTATAAATACCAAAGCCTAATCTCATGCTAAGCATTCATAGTTTCCCTCATTCAAGAGTCCCAATGTGATCTTTCACCTTGATCTTCCATTCTCCTATTTCTTTCCTTGGTCTTTTACATTAGGGAGGTTGGTGGATCCTTGGCGAGTGTCATTCCTTTTGTGCGGTAGCTCTATGGCTCTCTTGCTTCTCTTTACTACGTACATGGGTGGTCACAAGAGTCACCATCTTGGAATCAATTATTGGTACATGATAAGGAGATCCTTTATGGGGACCTTTGTTTGTCATGGTTCACTTTAGAGCTCTGGTATACTACTTTGGCCATGCTAGGTTGTGTATTTCCCTCCTTAGCATATGATACACACATTATGTGGCCCATAGATCAGATAAGGCAAGCTTTTGATCACTTGACTACTGAGCTACAACTTGTAAGCTTGAGAGTCAAGGTGTAAAAGCGCAAAGCATGGTCCCCTTTAGGTATCCTTCCCCACCTTGAGCTTCCAGAGGGGTGTGTTGCATCTACAGATGGGCTATGTATTCTTGGAGTGCTAGTAGGATTTAAGGATTTTGTCTCATGCTTCTTAGATGTTGCCCTTGCAAAGGATATTCTCTATGTGGATGACCTTCCATAGGTGACATTTAGTATACTCTCCTCCAGTATTGACCGTCAATTGACTTACCTTCTTTGCACAATTCCCCCTTCCTTGACTTTCATATCACATTTGAGAGCTTTTGATAGGAGGATTATGGGAGTCTTTGGTGATATCATCGTACCAAGGACATTTGACTGTGTGACGGGAGATTTGGCACATAGACAAAAATTTCTACTGATCTCATGCAAAGGGATAGGCCTATTATCTATGGAGGAGATGACACTTATAGCTTTTTTGGGTTGATATGCTCTCTTTGCACCCATACTTTCCTCCCGTTTTGTGGTTGTTGATAGGGTAATTTTGGAGATTTATGTGATTGAGGTGGAAGAAGGATCCTTTTTTCTCCAAGTGTTATTGTGGCAGACAAGGGATGGTCTATCTCCACAAGCACAAGAGGACCTTCCATCCTTTGCTTCACTACCATCAAATTGGACTAAAGGTTTGTTGTCTTCCTTGATGGAGCAACAATGTCAACATATACTACATTCTCTCTGAGTTGACTCATCCATTCCTCAGGCCACTAGAGCACATCTTTGCTCTTGCTTCGGTAAGGGTGCAAACTCTTGGATCCTAGTTCAACTATGCATTAGGGCATTTTGACTCACACCAACTACTTTCTCTACAACGATGAGGTTCCGTATAGGTTTGGTCCACCCATATGCATATTTGTTACTCAATTGTGAGTGTGGTTCTACACTAGATGCAACAATGGTGTAATACCAAGAGCTAGCCATATGATCTAGATGTGAAATTTGGTTTGGTAACATCTGGAATGATGTTATACATGATGGTCAAAATAGATAAGATAGAAGTATCACCAAAAGAGTACTTCTACTAATAGGTCAGAACCCAAAATGGACTTGACCTTAGAATCAATAGCTAGACATATGATTTAAATGTGAGAATTAGTTTGGTAATATCTGGAAGGATGTTACACATGATGGAATAAACAGATCAGAAAGAGGTATCACCAAAATGGAACTTCTACTAATAGAGTAAAAATCAAAATATGCTTGAAATCTTTGAAGGTAATTTCGGAGGCCTAAAAGAATGAATTAGGCCTCAAAAATGTGACAATTCCTCCCCCAATGGAGGAAAGGCTGGCCTTCCCACCCCCTTGGTTTGTCTAGTTGAGAGCTTTCCAACGGTACCTTACCCACATGATTCTGAGATTTATATAGGAAGATTCCCTAAAAGATTCCCTCTGATCAAAGCTTGTTTGACCAACCAAATAGGACTTGGACCGACATGTCACCATCCAAGTAAGTAATTCAAGGGTGGAGCTTGTTGACATATCACCAAAATGGGACTTCTACTAATAGAGTAAGAATTGAAATATGCTTGAAATCTTTGAAGGCAATCTCGGAGGCCTAAGCTGATGAATTAGGCCTCAAAAATGTGTTGACTCCTCCCCCAATGGAGGAAAGGCTGGCCTTCTCTCCCCCTTGGTTTGTCTAGTCAAGAACTTTCCAACGGTACCTTAACCATGTGATTCTAAGATTCATATAGGAAGATTTCCTAAAAGATTCCCTCTGATCAAAGCTTGTTTGACCAACCAGATAGGACCTGGACCGACATGTCACCCACCCAAGTAAGTAATTCAAGGATGGAGCTTGCTGACATATCACCTATCTGTGTGCCTAATCCTATGGTGGAGTTTCCTTGGAGGAGATCCTCTTGGTCTATATAATAAAGAGAAGGTGTTCCTTTGGGGCATCGAATGATTGAGTGTGAAATTTGTGTTTTCTCTCTTCTCTTATCCTCGGAGTATTACAAATGGTCTATATGACATAATGTTTTTATGGAAGATAGAGGATAACTACCCATGATGCCATCAAGGATATAGTGTTTGCTAAGGCACAAAAGAGTGGATACCTTGGTTGGAGGGAGCATTCATATTCTTTGCAAACGACACGTGTCAAAGCAAATTTATACTTGGTCCAAGATGATTAGGTGATGATAGTGGCGGATGTTGTGGTTACAGACCCTATGCTTGATGCAATTTTGGAGGGAGTGATTACTCATCCTCCTGGATGGGCATCAAGCGTAGTAGTAGCACACAAGGTCTCCAAATATAGGGGTATGCATCAAAGTCACCTCTTTGTTCCTCTAGTCTTGGAGTTATATGGAGCCATGGATACGACGGTGACACATTTGGTTGGGAATGTGTGAGAGCTTATCATATTAGATGGTAGAGGTACCATTCTCACTTTGTAGCATACTTTAGATAACATGTGTTCATTACTCTTTTGAGAACATTGCTAGTGGAATGCATAGTAGAACAATCACTCAAGGTGATGCTTCTTAGGATGCTCTGCCGTTTATAGACCTTACCACTTGCATAACTACTATATCTTAAGTACAATAGTGCATATCGATACTATTGGAACCTAACCCATTCTACCTCGTTTGTCGCTCCCTTGTACGGGCTTGACGGGGTTTCCCTTCCTTCATGTGGTCTATGGGGTCGCCTTTTAACTCATCGAAGCGAACGTCACAAAATTCCCGCCCGCAAATTCCCGTCAATAGCGTGCACATCGGGATAAAAGAATCACATGTCTAACGCGTCTCGAGAGCTGTTGGTACTACAGGAGCTCTGGTCCCATGGACATCAAGCAACTAAGTCGGCCGGATCGACTGAGCCTACACAACCCACATACAAACAATAAAAGAGAAGGTTTCATTCCTCATTCTCCGGAATTCGTCCATATCTTGCATGTGCGAGAATGAATCCTCAGGAAAATACTGTTAAAAAAACGAGTCACGATATTGTGAAGATTTCAAGGACATGGATAAGTCGATGGATGAGGTTTGGAGTAGAACGTACTCCTGAACTCAACGCAAACTTGAGTTTTGGACACGATGATGAATAATTGTTTTGGTCCATGAATACACGCAACAACAACAACAACCGAGATTTCGTGAAGGTGTTGAGTTTCTTTGATTTTTTTTATTGGAGGCAGCAGCTGATCCGCAGAGGTAAATATTGGGAACAAGAGCTTGCACACTAAGCGAAATTCATTAGCCTATCGGCCCAGGCGTGATTTCCTTCACTTGTTTCGTGTGTGTGCTCGTCTCTTCTTACATACTGCAACAGTAAGGTCATAGATATTGATATAGACAGACAGAAAATCAACCACATCGTTCGTTCTGGGTTCGGTGCTGACGAGAAGAAATCACTGAATGGATTGCTGAATTTGACGACGAACTGCTGGATGTCCACGCCTCTGGCAAAATCACAAGTTACCAGGTAGTTGTCTTGTCGTCGCGTCGTTTCCTTGATGCTGTTCGTGGTCTCTGTCAGTTCTTTGTTTTTCGTACATATTCATTCGTTCTTGTGGTTGTTCTTGAAGTATAGCCGGAGAGTGAGGGTCCACTCGAAGTAGAAGGGATCGGTTCCTATTTGCAGATGATCATAGTCTTTTGTAAGAAGTCGTTACTGAGAGGAACCTTGTTAATTAGTTGATGGGTTGAGAGACGAAAGGTCAAAGAAACTTTTGACATCAGTAGATTCGTAGAAGTGTGGAACAATCATGCCAAATCAACAGAGAAGACAATACCTTGCAAGAAGACGCTGGGTACTGTACGTCTTTGTACTTCGTGGAAGGGGCTTCTGTAGCATGTGTAGTGTATGGTGATTATTATAATTGCGTTACTTTATGGACCGAATTTTGTGAAAGTTGAGTTCGTCCGGTGATTCGTCGAAAGTCAGCGTCCGTCCAACTTGAGCGACTTTGACTTCAGTAGAGCTGGCCAGCTTTCAGCTCCGTATGCTGGAAGTCTGCTTCGCAGAAACCAGCAGTGTCATTCTTTCCATCAGCGATATTAGTTTTCAACCAAAACGTACTTTCTTTTGTCTTCATTATGACGAGGATGTTCTCCCTTTCTGGACCCATTCATCTCCCTGTGCCTCACTTTCTCCGGTTCGGTTCAACCTTCTTATCTGCCCTTTCAAATCTTTGCTGATTAGTTGTCGGAGAATGTTCTCACGCTCAAATTTCTATACCCTGCCCGTAGCCTTTTTCGTACTGTGTGTTTCGACCGCGTTCTTGCTTTGAGCTTCCGAGAGTGTCGTGCCTACAATTACACCTCCCAATTTGCTTTGACTACCATACACGAGGGTCCTTTGACTAGCTCTGCTCGAGATATTTCCACTACTGTAAACCCCTGTGTAGTACAAGCTATTTCCTACCATTTTCTTAAGTCCTACCACTGCTTCTCGCCTTTGAAGATGCAACTTGTGGTGAGGACAACTATGGCCTTGGGAGGTTCTGCAGATGGTGATGTCCATGTCCGTGTCTGTTGAGTTCCCTTTTAGGTGGATTGTATAATTCTTCCAAGAGAGGAGCGGGTGGTGACTGACGCCCTACTTCGGAGGACAGTTCCGAGCTCCTAGGAGCGAGCAGAAGAAGACGAGCCTAACAGGCGTTCGAGTGCTTGATTGATACCGTGTGAACCCGGAGGTGCTTCTTCACCCTATCACTATTCAAATTTGAGGGCCGATCGCGACGGGGCGAGATCTGCCGGGAACACTCGTCTCCATAACTAAAGCTCTAAGTTTTACTCCCTACAGTTTGAGAAGCTGGTGATCGGCGTGGGATTCACTTCTATTGAACGACTGGAATTCAGCAGGAGCTTGAGGGACTGAAATTCTCCATCACTGTTTCGCAGATTCGTTTCCAATCGAAGTGGATTTTGCCGTGTTTGCGTATGTAAGAAGCTATGGAGCCGCTACTGAGATCTATATTCTAGGTTAGAGATTACAAGTTCGATCGTTCTTTCAGGTTTATAGCTCCAGGCTTCAAGAGTCGTTCGCGGAGGGTGGTAGGGACCAAAAGAGAATACGGTACAACTGGATTCACTTCATTTTGGTGTTCGCAGCTTTGTACATAGATTTATTGTTATCTCACAAGTTTCGGCCTGGTCCATTCCAAAGTTCATCATTTCCGCTCGAGCAGAGACTTCGCGACAGTCGTCTCTGTGAGACATTTGAAGTCGTTCATGGGCGGAACTGGTACTAAGCACAAATTTAAGAAATAGTAGGGGATTCATATCAAAACAGGAGAGAAGAAGACTGTCGGAGCCATGGGGGATTCAGCTAATGGCCCTTGGCAGATATTGCTGCAGTTGATATTGGTGATAAGCTTCTCTGTGAATATTCTAGCAACGTGTGATGGAACTGGCCCCTGTCATAAAGCACATCTTTCTTGCGGCCGGCGAGGAGGGTCGTCCGTAGCAGGAGTGCCACTGCAATCTTTGAGCTCAGCGGCGGAAGGTTGTGACATTGGGAGAAGTCGTAATGTGGTGGAAAGAGTAGGGAAGTCTGGATTTGGTGGAAGGACCGTGATCGCTAGGAGACTCGGGGAAGGAGTAGGATCTGCAGGTGGGGATGGAATTAGGCTCTCTATGGCGCATAGGAGCTCTCATATTTCGGAATCAAATATTCATAGGAAAGAAGCATTGCGGCAATTACTAGCCAGGGACGTCCTTAGGATGAACAGATTTGCAAGGCAGGCTGAGGTTGCTTTCGGAGAGGCAATCTCTGGTAGTCTCAAGGCGGAGGAAATGTCCAGTTTCCCTGACATTACACATCCAGGGGGGAGGAACGGCGGTAATCCTAATGCTAGGAACTCCACCTCCACAATAAACGGTCTATACAATTTTGAATCTACTGTGGGATCGGGTGTTCAGCTTGGCTCCGGGGAGTATTTTATGGACTTTTTTGTGGGCTCTCCTCCGAGGTTAATCTCAGTGATAATCGACACAGGCAGCGATCTGACGTGGGTGCAGTGTGATCCTTGCAAGCTCTGCTATCATCAGGAAGGGTCGCACTTTAATCCCAATGCATCATCTAGTTACGAGTCACTCACTTGCGATTCAGATAGCTGTAAGTCCGCAGGTGGTTTTGGGGAAGATCCGGAGGGTCGGTGTGCACCGAAGCCAGCGAAGCCAGGGGTATGCAAGTATTTCTACTATTATGGAGATCAGTCTAACACCACAGGGGATTTTGCTCTCGAGACTGTCACCTTCAACGTGAGTGGAGGAGCTCCACTTCAAATTGAGCAGATTCTTTTCGGTTGTGGGTATAGTAACGTGGGGTTGTTCCAAGGGTCTGGAGGATTGCTTGGCCTCGGGCAGGGAGCTATTTCATTTGTCTCTCAAATCGGCAGTCTCTTTGGAAATAAGTTTTCCTACTGTTTGGTGAACAGAGATAACCCTTTGAAAGTCAAGTCTCCGTTAATCTTCGGGGAAGATACCGCCTATGCTAAACTGGAGGATAAGATGCAATGGACACCTTTTCTGAGAAACACTCCCATAGATACGTTTTACTACGTCAATATAACAGGGGTCAGTATTGGAGGTGAGCTTTTGCCTATTTCAGATAGTGCCTGGGAAATCGATCCTCAAGGATATGGAGGCTCTATAATCGATTCAGGGACGACTCTCACCTACTTCAAGCAAGAAGCGTATGACATGATCAGCCAGAAATTTCAGGATTTGGTCACCTATCCTAGGGTAAGCTCCGTTCCAGTGCTAGAACTGTGTTTCAACATCTCTGATGTTGAGAGTCCAGATTTTCCTGCATTCAATATACATTTTCAAGACAATGCTGTCATGGAACTTCCCCTGAAGAATTACTTCATCAGAGCAGACCCAGATGATAGAATCTACTGCTTGGCGCTACTCCCAGTTCCATCGAAGAATATTAACATTATAGGAAACTTCCAGCAGCAAAATTTCCATGTTGTGTATGACAGGGGTAACTCACGACTTGGATTTGCACCGGTAGATTGCACCAGTGCATTGTAAACTACAGTTAACAACTGTTATCATTAGAACAAATTTAGCTTGTTACAGCCTCTGTGCCCGAAATACAAGATCACATTTATACGGCAAGAGGTCAAACTCAGGTAGACAAAAGCGCCTTGTGAAGATCTCAGCCTTAGTGTTGCTTTTGCATCTGTCCTTATCCAAGGAGTTTCCCCTGAAGCGTCCAGTTTCACATTCATAATCGATACACATTCTTTTGTGCACATTGGTGCGAAGTAGACAAACACAAAATGTGAAGAGCCTTAGTTAATTTAGGTACAGGGAGTCAAGTTACAGCACGTTAAATATACTCTGCATCAGTAGTTCGGATGTGGTCTTTGTAAGTACGTTAGCTCAGCTCAGTTGCTGAACCACTGTACAATTTCTCTTTAAACGGCCAATGTAAATATTTGGTACATTTTAGAGAATTGGCTTCACTTCTGGTGTGTACATCAGTCTTGCTTGGTAAAGCAAGTTTAAATACATATCTGGAAGACATCTCACGCCCACCTTCACTTCTTGTGTCTACATCAATTTGCTTGGTAAAGCAAGTTTAGATACATATCTGGAAGACATCTCACGCCCACCTTCACTTCTTGTGTCTACATCAATTTGCTTGGTAAAGCAAGTTTAAATACATATCTGGAAGACCTCTCACGGCCACCTGCAGGCCTATTGTGTGCATAGAAAATTTGAAATTTCATCTTTTTGTTCAAATTTGACTTCTCGACGGATATGATGAATGGTCAGAAGTTCCTCCATAAATTGATCTCCTTCCACTCAATTTATGGACTATGAGTACTATTCGAGTGATGCTGGTTGATGAAATGCCCTATAATGTCATGAACAAAGACTTTGTCCTTTTAGCTTTGGTCAAAGTTTGATAATCTATATATGGTGAACTTGCACCACAACAAACAAAAGCATCAACTCTATACATTGAGAATGAAGGAAGGGTCCAACATAATGGGAACACTTGAATAATTCGACCAGATTGTATTGGAGCTTTCTACTCTCAATGTCATTGAGGTTAGAGGACAAAGATAGGGCGATTCTTTTACTCACTGCTTTACCCCATCCTTGTTAAGTTTTCAAACGTTGATATGAAATTGTAGGACAAAGATAAGGCACCTCTCTTACTACTCACTTCTTTACCCCATCATTTGAGCATCTTGTTATTACCTTGCTGTATTGGTAGGATACAGTATGAAACTTTAGGAAACAACTACCGCTTTGCTACCTCATAACATGAAAAAGGGGCCAAGTAGTAGTAAGCTTGAAGAAACAACTGCCGCTTTGCTATCTCGGGTGATGAAAAGGAGCCCAATTAGTAGTGAGGAGAACAACTCGAAAGCCTGAAGTGTGAGAAATAAGAAAGTGGTGAGAATATATAGAACGGGGAGAACAAGATCTAAATATACACAAGGTAAATTAAGTATTAGAGCAAAATGTTAAGAATCTCAAAATGTAGGAAGTATCAAGAATGACTATAACAAGATTGGCAATAAGATAAATGAGCCTCACATGAAAGAATAGTCAATGATCAAAGCAAGTTAGGTTTGCAGATTCAAATAATGATATTGATGTAAATTTTTTATTACTAATGGTATAAGTCATTACAAGCATGTGTGAATCTTATATTCTACATATTCATATCATTTGGATACAAAAAGAGATTGGTTTTGCACTTATAATCTCTAAAATGATAGAATGATATTTATGGGGAATGATGCTTCTTGTAAAATCTATAATGATAAGTCCAATAAAAATCAACATGTTTGATGGTGAGACTTTGTCAAATGTATAACTTGTATTGGATGTGAAGAAAAAAATCCTTGATTTCCATAGATGTGATTGACTCAATGGATATAAGTATGTCTTTAAAGATGGACTTTTGAAATATGTGAAAAATTCTTTTATGGCGGTGAAAGTAAAGAGAGTGAAGAATCTTTACAAGCTAGTGGGATACACAATGGTTGATAGCTATAATATCTTACAATATCGGTTATAACATATATATTTAAATTATATCTACAATATCTACATAGCTTCTCAATATTATAGAGTATTTTTTCAGCATGCTTGTTGACCACATGAGTAAGAAAAGTCCATAAGTTTGCATAAGAATCAATTGCTAAAAGGATCAAGAATATAAACTTGATATCTACAGGACTTGCATCTTTGAGATATAGTGAAGAGTCTGCTTTAGCATTATTGTTCATAATCCTTAAGGAGGTTTGGACTATCTGCATTGGATGATGTTTAAGAACTAGATCTTGTTCCATAGAAAACAAGAGCTCTATACTTTGGATCTCTCATTGATGATTACTCAAGAGAGGTATAGACCTATATGATGAAATATAAATTTACAATATTTATGTATTTTTGAAAATAGAAAGCAAGAGTGGAAATTCAGACTAGCAATCATATGTCTAAGAATTGATCATAAGTTTGCAAAGTTTGAAAATTGTGCAGAAATGATGATATAGCAACAGGTGATTGTAACTTCCACCTCTACTATTGATACAAAGAACACTTGGGAACCAAACATTAGACCCAAGCTTATTGGAGGGGAGAGATGGAGAGTTTGGAGGTTCCAAGGAGCTATAAGAGTTGTTTTGCACTAAAAAAAATGAAGGTGACCGCATAGAAAAAATGAAGGATGGGAAGACCCCATCGAGCCGTACAAGGGAGAGACAAAAAAGGTAAAATATGAAGGTGCTTTGAAGTGACTTGGTACTTTGATTGAGCTTACTAGTGAGGCATTAGTATTATTACATCCATATAGATGTACCAATATAGAGAGGTCCTTGATTCAAAGCAAGAGTGGAGATCTCACATGGAGAGAATTCTTTTGCCAAAATGATGTATAAAATAACAAGTTAGTAGAAGCAAACTACAACTTGTGTGAGGAAGAGTGTTGAACAATAATGTGGGTAGTGCCACATTATTCATGTACAACAAGTACAAGTAGTAACATTCTCATGTTACTTGTTTGGAAACCCTTCATTTTTATAATTGATAATCAACCATTGAAGTAGTTGATGGAGTCCTACAAGCTTTTGGGGAAGTTTACTATAATACCAAGAGCTAGCCATATGATCTAGATGTGAAATTTGATTTTGTAACATTTGGAATGATTTTATACATGATGGTCAAAATAGATCACATAGAAATATCACCAAAAGAGTACTTCTACTAATAAATATCACCAAAAGAGTACTACTAATAGTGCAGAAACCAAAATATACTTCAAAACCTTAGAACCAATAGCTAGACATATAATTTAAAGGTGAGAATTGGTTTGGTAATATCTGGAAAGATGTTACACATGATGGAATAAATAGATTAGACAGAGGTATCACCAAAAGTGAACTTCTACTAATAGAGTAGGAACCAAAATATGCCTAAAATCTTTGAAGGCAATTTTAGAGGTCTAAACGAATGAATTAGGCCTCAAAAATGTATTGACCCCCCCCCCCCCCCCCCAAACAAAGGAAAGGCTTGCCTCCCCTCCCCCTAGTTTATCTCACCGAGATATTTCCAACGGTACCTCACCAATGTGATTCTGAGATTCTTACAAGAAGATTCTCTAGAAGTTTTCCTCTAGTCAAAGCTTGATTGACCAACCAGATAGGACCAAGACCGACATGTCACCCATCCAAGTAAGTAATCCAAGGGTGGAGCTTGCTGACATGTCACCTATTGGTGTGCCTAATCCTATGGTGGAGCTTCCTTGGAGGAGATCCACTTTGTCTATATAATAAAGAGAAGATGCTCCTTTGGAGCAGTGGAGGTTTGAGTGTGAAATTGTGTGTTTCTCATGGTGCATTTCTCTTCAGGTCTACTATCCTCAGAGTATTACACTTACATAATGGGCTATGATTTTACAAGAGTGTGATTTCATGGTTGTTCATAAACTTGGAATAGTGACAATGATACAAATGGGTTGAGTAGAAAACCATGTACTAGCCAACATGATAAAAAAATAGCCTTTTGACATGGTGAAAATGGATGAGGAGATGGTGCAAGGTTAGCATATATTTTCCTTTTTATTTATGTTGGTTGTAGCTTTGATGGTATCTTTTTTAATGCAAACAAGAGATCATGGTGTGCTATAAGATTATGGATGAATCGCTAAAACTTATGCATGTAAGTTTTAAAGAGGAGAGGAGATAGAATAGATCCCTGTGCTTTTCAAGTCTCCTTAGCCATTATCCTACTACAAGTTGTTGAGGTCTTTGATCCAAAGAATGGAGATGTTGGGATAGGTCATGATGATGTGTTGATGATCAAATCGCTTATCTCATCACTCTCCCCAAAAGTCTATACCTTGATTAGTCTTGGGAGAGTTTCAAGTCTTATGTGATAAGGCATTGATTGACCATCATACTACCTCTCAAGATCTTAGATGCTAAATTTGCTAAACCATCTCAAGATGGTTTAGCAAAGAGACTTGTTCAGATGGTGAAGAGGATTGCACAAGTATGGTTTGCAAAGAGACCATTGAGGAGATTGGGATCTCAAGTTTTTTTGGTTGGCTATAGGCAATCATTCAATTGGCAGGTATCCTAAGCATCCTTCTTTCCTTATTTCATACTATATGGACGAGATCTAGGTTTACTTACAATCATCTATTGCAATTATCTTGCAGTTTTGGACTTGGATGATCTTGATGTATAGTGAGAACATGGTCTCAATGAGCAAAGATCATTTAGAGAGTGATGCTTAAGACCTTTGAGAAGTTAGAAATTGCTCAATATAGAGATACCTTACATTATTTTACTCTTTCAATGAAAGGTTATAAATCCTTGATCCATTAGTATCATCTTAATGATTATATGTATTTATAGCAACTTGCACCAATGGCTCTTGATATGGGTACAAGCCAGACTACCTTGAGAGTGCATAAGGTTTGGCTTGGGAAGTTCTCATGTTGGAAGGATGTGATAACGTTGTTTAAAAGGATCATGTGCACAATTGTATGCATACTATCTCACAAACATTGATTGCACTATGGACCCAAGCTTGTGAATTGTACACACTTGCTAGTAATGTATCTTATGTCATTTTACTAGTGGAGTTACTTTTATATTAGTGTGTGATAGTTATTCAAGAAGATGGTATATGGCATGTTTGACCCCTCTTCTCATGGTGGTTCCTCAAGGGCAATGGCTATGTCCGTGGAGTATTTGACTCTTTAGCTAGTTCATTCCTTATGTGGTATAGATTGCAGGCATGCAATTCACTGGGATATAATAACACACAAATCTTGATCTTTATGCATTTTAGAGTATATTACATACTATTTTATATTACATAAATTTGTATAGATATTACATAAGTAGATGGTTATCTAGAGTTAGAGTGACCAAGAGCTAAGGAGGAGAATGTGACATTCTAGAGTTGTGTATAGCTTCCTATATGAGTTGTGCTTCTATATTGTATAATGTTGATAGCAATGTATGATGTGGAGCTATGTCATGTGTATATACATACGACAACTAACACAACATTTACAGTGCCTAAACTAGTTTGCTAGGACACTTGAGTGATTATCTTGGTAGTCATAATTGTATAAATAGCCACTCATTGATTGCTTAGTGGCACTTGTCTACATTGTTGGGGTTTTCTTTCCATCTTTGAAGCCACCATCTACATTACTAGTATAGTTTGATGTGCCATTAAGGTTGGACTTCCTAGTTTCACAGAGAAGAGTATAGTTCAAATTGGAGCTTCAAAGAGCTAACTTCTTTTTATGTTGAGCCTCTTGAGCTCTTGGCTACAATAGATAGAGCTGACAATTGTAGCCCGGATCCTCTATGCTAGAGTGGGTTTGGCTTGATGAGTGTAATCAAGTGCCTCTTGGTAGAGTATATGGAGATTCTTGATATTTGATTATTGTATCGCTTTAAAGTTGTGTATTGATTTCTATTATGAGTTGTGCTTTTATAATATATGATGTTGATAGCAATAGATGTTGTGTATTGATGTATATACGCACAAAAATAGCAATCTTGTTTGATGGAGATATGAAAAAAGAGATATTACAAGGTTTGTTTACTCCAATTTTGCTATAGACTTGGATAAGAGGTGATCTATTACAAGATATGTGTTTACCATGATAAGTGTGCTAGTAACTTGGAAATCAAATCTTCAATATACTTACATTTTATCTACAATATAGGCAGAGTACATGGAAAATTCAAAAGGACTCAAAGAAGCATTGTGGTTGAAGCGATTTATTGCTGAGCTAAAGTTGTTATAAGATCAAAAGTTGATATATTATGACAATCAAAGTGCTACACTTAGCTAAGGATCATATTAATAACTCTAAGACACAACATATTTATGTAAAGTAACACTATACCAAAGAGCGGTGATTGTGGAGGGCAACGTCTTGCTACCAAAGGTGGACATTAAAGAGAATCTAGCAGATATGTTAACCAAACCTGAACTCTGAATAGTGAGAAATTTAAGCATTGGTTAAACTTGCTCAATCTTATATATTGTTCTTAAATCTAAGACGAATTAAATAACTCTTTGGTTACCTGTAGATATACCGATATTTTGCAAGGTATAGTTTGTTAAAGATGCACGATATTTTTTTAGGTTGAAGTCAACAGATTTGTTATTCGTAGAGTTTCAATTACTAGCAAATAGTGGTTAGGTTTTTTTAAGCAATAATAGCGG
Organism: Lunularia cruciata; assembly: GCA_948567375.1. Lineage (NCBI taxonomy): Eukaryota > Viridiplantae > Streptophyta > Marchantiopsida > Lunulariales > Lunulariaceae > Lunularia > Lunularia cruciata. The sequence goes on along the minus strand of OX419761.1, from coordinate 45,786,900 downwards.
CAGCTGAAGTTTAGTGGCGGTTATAATATAGAGTTTAGAATCAACTGATCTGACATTGACTGAAAAGATAAACGCAAGATCTGTTCAGTGATGTACTGGATTACTTTCTGAGGGAGGATTGAAGACATGTTATACTATGTGTAAATACTTCGAAAAAAAAAAAAAACAACCTGTCTCAGGAAAGTGACCAAATGGGAGGTGCTCTCTTTAACCGTAAAGTAGTTCCAGTGATGAATAAAACAATAAAACAATAAAACAACATTATATCTGGTGTAATTCTGATTGCCTTTTCTTTTTATCTACTGGTTTATTTATTTTGAGCACAATCAACCTCTCTTGTAAGACATGGAAAAATAATATAAATTCTCCAACATGAATAGATCGGTGAGGGGAAATTTCTCTGTCAGCAAGACGCAAAATCAGTGGAGTGGCCTTACCAAGCACAAAGAATGAATATTTCAACAAAGAGAGCACATCAGATCTCAATCAACAGAATTAGGTACTAATATTATTTTAGATAGACAGTCTGCCTGCCTATAACTGACTATACAGACAATCTGCCTGCCTGTAACTGCGTGTAAGGGAATATAAAATTGCTCAATCTTGAATTGTTAATATCTCAAAATCAATACCTGTTTGGTGAGTGTTTACATATGGTTGCTGTAATACGTTCATCAGTTCTTTTCATGCCGGATATACCTAGATTACTCCAGATACCAGATCTATGATGTATATCCAAATAATCATCGATGTTTTCAGGTTTATCTCCATTACCATTGAGTTCGGGCGTGACTCCAGGCTCCCCTTGTGTACATTCTTAAATCTGCTCTTTAGTCTAATGCAGTAATCACACCTGTGTAGTTAAAACAGATGCAAAGAATAAAATCTCGTTCTAGACTTGAAAGATCCCACTATATTATAAGCCGTTCTAGGAGCCTGATTTCATGCTCTTTGCTGGCTCCAACCTAGCAGAATACTGACAGTGCAGTGATGTTTTTGTCTCAATCTACAAACTGTTGTCCTGATATTCATCCGACTAAGAAACATGTGAACGCCACAGGTTTCTGTAGTGAACATGGACTTCTGTATACGTTTATAAATCCAGTGGAGGCGAGTTATGGACGCTTATAATATATTTTACCGGTGAAATTCGCTTCGAACTAAAACAACATATGAAGATCAAATTATACTGTGAAAGATTTGAATCTTACCGGAAGCCTTCATCACTAGGAGTAATCCTCAAAAGGGCGATGGTCTTCCAGTCTAACGTTCTTAGAAATGAACTTTGTATATATTTTCCACCCTAGAGGAATTCAGATCTTAATGGTTTTATTGAATCCCAACAGACATGAAGTTGATTCGGTACAGCCTAAAGGATGATTCGAATGATTTTCTCCTTAGGACGCCCACTGTATGATGACAATCACTGCATTTCCAAGAGATTGAGGAACCCCGAAACTTCCACATGGATCTAGGAAACAATCACAGCTTCCGTCGCGAAACGAACTTTCCCAAAGTTTGCTGACAAACGTTGTACCAGTGAGATCCTTGTAGTGCTCATCTACTCTGAAGAGTGCTTGAGTGTAGAGTTCTATCCGACAATGTCTCGTTGCCAAATTAATCTCTTTGAAAGTAGATATTCGCATCCCCGTTGGACATCAATCTGTCATCTATATGATACGCCAACTGATCATGATATCCTCCACATCTTTGTAACCACGAAGTTGATCGAACAAGTGAACTCAAAACTCCTCCATGTTTTACCGATTGCCTCAATTATCTCAGTTTGAACTATTTAGCAGCTGTCTCTGTCGCTTAATCTAAACGTTGACAGTTGAGACTGGTGATTTATTTACTGGATAAATGGATTCCTTCTCCAATTGGCACTCCAAGTACCTGCCAATATACATAACTGAGTATGAAGTGGCCAAGTGGCATACAACTAGCTCGATGCCGTTAGCAGCATCAAAGCTTTCCTGACTGCTATGTAGAGTCACGCAATCTATCCAGGAGGCTCCGCAAAATTTCGACTCTGCTTTCTTTTTCAGTTGTGCAGTGTCGATTGCATTAGGACTTCCCAGGTGGTAGTCCTGAGGAATTCTGCTGGGCGGCGGCACTGTCTTCGAAGATAAAGGTTTGAGCCTAACCATCCAGGAAATCGGGGCTCCGTTCCTCCTAAACTATGTCAGTGATGTTAGTGGTATACTATGGAGGGAATTAGCGGATTGACTTTCCAATATTTCATTAGCATCAGGCGAAATCCTCTTGTTTTATGTTGGTGGTGTCCCAGTGATGGGACTTTCCAAAGATTGAAGTAAACCGCTTCTGTGTCCCGCACACGGTATTCTTTAGTAAAAGGCGAAAGAATAGTTCGCTTTGGGCTGAACACACGGTTGCTGTCAGATGACATACATTTCTGAAGTATATATACGCTCTAGCAAAGTACGCAGAGACTCTTTGTCTATGGGTTTAATGGTCTTCGACGAGCTTCCCTGTAAGGTCTGAAAACTGTGGTCAGGTGCGGCCAACAGCTCTCTCCTTACGGTGTTGGATCTATTGTAGTCAAGATTATCAGAGAGGACGAAGTTGTGTTAGTGCTGCAATCGTGATTCCAGACCGCCGGTACAAAGTTGTGTAGACTAATACTACAACTTTGTAGACCACAGACCATTGTAGATTGCTCAAAGATTCTGTAAGAAGAAGTGAAGCAATCTAACTAAGTGAATGACAGGTGTAGGATCTAAAACCTTCTTGTAACAGAGTTTTCTATTCCAAAATTCCACTCACAAATCCCCACCGTAACCAAAGAACTTTAGGGGCTGTACTCACTGCTTTCCCCGACAATCCATTACGAATCAATGACTCAAACTCGAGCAAATGCCATTACGGCTGTCGCAACTAGGACAGAGTTCGCAAGGATCCAACTGCGCTGAATGTTTCATACTCATGCAAACCATTACAGGTCTCGCCATTTGGACAGAGATGCAGCGACCCAAACTGCAACTTCCTATTCTGGCAATCCAATCCATCAAAATGCCGGCTTTTTTGGATGCTAGGTGCTGTGTACAAACCTTAAGACCAATAACATAGACCAACAGTATAAGTATATACCATTTCAATGCCACTAAGTACTACGATCAAAAATATACTTTCAACAGCTTTCTCTATAGTATTCCTCCTATCATACAAAGTCATAAGCTCCCTATACCGAAGTTCGAAATCAATAACTTAAGAATCTTCCACATTACTCTTGACCAAAGAGGTGAAGATGCATAACTACTTTGGGCGTTTTGGTCGACAATGTTCAATCGTGTATGGATATTCATAAGGCTTAGCTAGGAAGGTTATCGATATGCCACCTTTCTCTTAAAACTTCCCACGTGTACTTGGACAACCAAGGTGGTCTAATTGCTGTAAGCTAGCTACTGTTTCCTCGCTCAAGTTCTTAATGTGTCTTTGAACCTGCTAAAGGTAAGAACTTCAGGGTCCATTTGCTTGTTACAAGTTCCACAAGTGGTGAGAGAGACCTTCATCTAAATTTATTGCTGTTAGACCATGTTTGTTAAACTACTTAATTCCACTGATACATGTTTCCTCGTCCCCTCAAGAGTTGTAAGTGATGTTATCGATACCCTTGCCGATTAGAGACAAGGCTAATTAACTAAGAACTAAGAGATGTTACTTAACACTGTTAACAGTAATTTACATCAGATCTGACAAGTAGTCAGAACTGATCACTTCCTAAGAACTGACTTGAACGGACCCCAATCACAGGTTGCAGCACAGAGTGAGTTCTCACGGTGGGAATTGACTTGCTGCGAGGCCCTGAGGAATTAGGCGAGCTGCCCGATTTCTTTCGAATTTTCTGTAGACAAGCTGTGAGACCCTTGGAAATATGAAATCACACTCCCTGTGAGACATCTCGGAATCAGCGGGCTTTCGACATTTCAGATGAGGAGTTTTGAGATGCGCTCTTTGAGCTTTCAGATCAAGACGGAGATAGAGTTCTTTGCCAGTTCCCTAAGGTCAGAGGTTCCAGCCTTCGTCATTTCCGAGCCGAAGAGGGTGTGAGATATCCGTTGTGAGGTACAAGCTAGATAAGGAGGTGAAGGAGAAGAGGAGGACGGAAATCAAGAGGCGGCAGAAACGTGTGTTCATGAGAAGAGCACGGAATTTTGACAAGTGAACTTGGAGCTGAGGAGTTCAGCGTAAGAACCTTGCAGAGAAGGCATTTGAAATTTGAACTACAGGTAGGTGGAAGAAAGCAACGTCTTTGGAGGTTGGAGATTGCTTGCAGAGAGGGCACACATTTGAAAGTCGAACTTCAAGTAAGAAAGCCACTTCCCTTGAGGATGGAGATTCCGAAGTCTGGTTTTTAGCAATCGGACCATGAAGATTCCAGTTATAGATTGATGCCAGAGAGGTAGTTAGAGAAGTCATGAAGGAATTTCCTGAGGTCATCAAAATCTAAAACCGATGAACGTGTCGAAACCTTTGAATCGTAATCTGAAGTTGCGTTAAAATGTGTCGATCTGATGAAAGTACAAGTCATACTTTTTCGTCAAATTTCGACGGTCTAGTCTGAGACTAGTCACACTCCTAGCCTGACGTTTCTCTTAGACAGACGTTTCTCTGAGAGATTTCTCAGACGATTTCCCTGCGTTGAGGAGGATTGACTCGGGACGTCACAGTAGGTGGGACTTTCCTTGGATGAGGAGTCCTTTATCTTTTCGTTTGTGAGGCTTAAAGAGGGAAATAACGGGGATACGTCAATCGGACCTGCTATGCGCATGTAAGCAACTTCAAATTCTGCTCTGCTCTCGTGATTGTGTTCTTTTGCAGAGTTATGAAAAGATTTTAGGATTGGGTCCAGTTTGATTCAGTCCGTCAGGCACTCGCTGAGTCCTAAAGATTCGCCAGTGCCTTCTTAGTTTATACTTGGAAAGCCTTGGCTACCATCTACATGGCTTCCGTGTAGGATTGTAATGTGAATCAGGCCATTCTTTGTCCCAGCTTGCCACTATTGATATTAAATCTTCCTTAAGTTATTATTGGTCCCTCCCAGGGATCTCTCGTCTGAGGGGTCTGAAGCCCACTTATTAGGTTATAGTCAGGTCTAGTACAGGGCAGGCCCCGTATCGATGCAGGTAACCCGTAACAGCACCAGATGTTTGGAACACTGATGAAAATCTGTTGAAGCAGGGGGGTGCTTGCTGCCGTCTGAGTAAAAGGTTAACTTGTCTATGCACTACGAATGTTTTCACAGTCTAAGAGGTACTTGAAGGGGATCATCTTGTGGGGTGCTGGAGTACCCAGAGATATGTCGCCTTTCCAGAATAATGAACTTATGGTTAAAGCAGAGGAGTGGTTGCTACCGTCTGGAGCAAAAGGTTGACTCGTCTATCACTATGAATATTTTCACAATCTAGGAGGTGCTTGAAGGGAATCTTCTTCTGGTGTGCAGGAGTGACCGAGAGATATGTCAAACTGGTTCATTCTGCACAAAGAGTTATGAACGGTGATAAGTTCGTGTCAGGAATATTGCATGATAAATTCAAGGGTGGAATGCGCATTGCTTGTTAGTCTGAGTGCTGTAACAAGGTTGGCTTTCCCAAGAAACCCTTTACAACGTCGATTTTTTTCCGATCACAACGGTACTTGGTAGCATACGCGAAACCAGCAATTACAGGCCCTCAACCTGATGACTTACATCCTGAGAGGGAGAAAGCAGCTTGTACAAGAGCAATGACGTCTATCTGAAAGAAGCTGAATCATACTTTCATTGTAGAGGGCTTCCATTTTGACTCAATATATGGACTTGTTCAAGGCTTCTACCGATTGGTTCCCATCTTCAACGCGTTCCGTTCCCATGGATTGGTGGTCATGACTCTCGAGGGAGACCTTTCTATCATAACGGTAGAAGGGGACCGCGTGTGATAACAAGAAGGATGGAAGACCCATCAAGAAAAAGGAAAGCCTACCTCATAGAACACAAGGAGGATGGGAAGACCCCATCAAGCCGCCGAGAGACAAAAGAGGTAGAATGGGGCTAAGTCCCAATAGGACCCCACCAAGCCGAACAAGGAAAAGACGTAGGGATAAAATGGAGCTAAGCCCCAGCAGTATCGGTAAGAGGAATCTGTCCTACAGCACCTAAGAATGCTTGTTAGTTCCTTAGCTTAGTTCCTCTTAGCTTGTTAACACGCTTGTTAGTTCCTTTTTATCTCCATTGACCGTTTGATGGTCCGTGACGGAGAACTAACTTAGTTAACTAACTGATCCCCGGACAGATGCAGAGCCCTATTACCGAGTCGAGCTTAGCTAATGTGATCACCATACGTTATTCATCCGATACTATTCTCTCCAAGTGACTAGTCCTACAGTCTTGTGTCAACTGCGTGTTTGACCATTTAGAACATACCAAGAGCTGATAAGGCATTTCATTTAAACCTAATGTGGTTTCAACAAACTCATAATTATCATATACTCAAATATCGTCTGCCCTGGCAGTCAGGAGCATTACAGAAACTGGTTACTGGCTGCTTAATCCAACCACCTCGGCAGTGCGTGGCACTGATGAAGTTCTTGTGCTTATGTGTCAGACTGACTATGATAATCTTACTGTTTCAGTATTTCAGACTTATGCGCTCATAGAACAAGCTGCGATACACTTATCCAGTCTTGTCACATTTCTCCGTTGCAACTTCCCCCCTACGTGTGAACATACGCTCTACGAACTTCCAACTCGTCTTCACTGTACTACTTCGTCATTAACAATTTGGATTTGTTCTGTTCAGCATTTTCTTTTTAGGAAATTGACGTTACTTGCGTTGGCATGGTATCCATCGTTACTTATTTTCGATATGCTACTCAAAGATGATTACTTTTCAGCTGTACAGCATACTCCTTACTCGAGTCTGTCTGTGAAACGGCTTCCGCATACCTTAGCACATTGATGTCAGAAGGTATCCACACACCTTTCATACCTTCTTCACAATCCCATGTCTTGTCTAGCCCTCCGCTGTTATACATAACGAACGGGTTCTATATTCGTTCAAGGAATATATCCTCTATCAGACCACGAATCTCCCATGAGGGGACAGACGTGAAATAGAGAGGCGAGAGGTGATGCAAGAGATGATGTCAAGACAGGAGTAATGGGAGACGGTAGTTAGAGGAGAGAGGGATGATATACAGAATTCTTAATGCAAGAAGTGAGCAGCAAAGTGGGGAACGAATGCCCGCCAAAGATTTCGCTTTACGAGATTGTTGCTTAGCCTTGAAGAGCTGTGGTAATAGTCTGTCCTAAATGAAAGAGGCGACCGCGTAGGATGACAAAAAGGATGGGAAGACCCCATCAAGCCGTACAAGGAAAAGACATAAGGGGTAAAAGTATCGGTCTGTTCTAAATAGCACTTCGCGTTGTGCAGGAAATTGGTAGACAACTCTTTGTGTCTCTAGTGGGGTGGAGGAAAGTGTCACCTGACTTTGGCTTTCAAATAATGTTGCTCAAACGTTTTAAACGCTGTGGTGATAGTCAGAGCCCAATAGCACTTTGCATTATGCAGACAATAATAATAGTTAACACGTAGGGGGCAGACAGAAGTATCGTCTGTGGAAGTGTGTGCATCACAGGTTTTTGAAGAAAATCGCCGAATACCATAGCCGCCTAGAAAGGGATAATACAAGATTCAGGTGGATTTTAACAAATATATTCTTATCAACATTTTCATTGACGTGGTTATATGTAATTGATGTGTTTGTATATAATAGGGTTAGCTTATTGGAGGGTGAGGTTTTGGAGGTTTGTTTTATGCTTCTCTCTTGATTGAGGAACTTCTTTTCTTGCATGAGAAATTGGTCCACGGTTATACTTATCACATCTAGTACTTATAGATTTAAGAGAATTTTGTGCTTGTGGATTCTCATATGATATGGCAGGTATTTTGCAACGTGCTGTGGATGGAGAATTCATTACAATCCATGATGTTATTAGATATAGAATGGCATAGATCTTATGATCCATGCAGTCCTATGTACAAAGTGAGCGGAAGTTGGATTTGTTTGGTCAATCTCCTCGAAAAGTGAATGTACATATAATACCTTTCACTTATAGGAAATATATACAATTTGGTATGGTGGTTTTCAATCCCTAATGAGTAGTGTCTTCTGCACAAACATCAACCTAAGTGAGAGGAACGAGGATCATTGCCACTAGGGGCAAGGATGATCATTATATACTGCTAGCCTTTGATGCTTTGGTATCCTTTGCATGAGAGAGTTTTATGTAAGTTTTATCGTGATTTTAATTGTCTCCTTGAAAGGCAGCCACAAGGATCATGTAGAAGAGAGTGCTATGGAAGTTTTTCATGCCATGCTCACCTTATATTTAAAAGAAAGAGTCTGGAATATCCTATAGTGGTATCAAACATTGTGTCTTCATCATAATTATACAGTAACAGTGGGAATTTCATAACATTTGTGTTTTGTTCTGAAATATTATTTTGCACCGAATCTCAAGTTCCTTCTTCTTTTGTAGATTTGTTAATACCTTGTATTTCCATGTGTTTATTTGGGATAAACTTATTGATTCCGTTTTTCTTTGATGGCATAATCTTTCTTTACAAGATAGGGCTTCCGAATTGTCGCTCATGACATTTATTAGTGCGATATACGGACAATGATGAAGATTAACCGTAGTGGCCGACAAAAGTTGAAACTTCCAACATAAAACAATAACACTTAGTGGAAGAGTTTGCACATCCCCTCAGCTAATGCTACATGCATGCTTAGTAATTAAATAACTGAGAAAATGAGAAAGATTTGGATTAAATATTTTTACAATGCATTCATCTGTCATATTCTAGCTGAGCTAGATATTCTGTTATATTTCTAGAAATTCATTATCATACTCAAGATGGCAAAGTTTTAATCTTCTTTGTATTTTGCTTCGAGTCCACGTTCTTGAAGCTTAAGTTCATCTTCATTGTTTAAAAGCAAATTCTCGCGAGTACACTTCCATTCTCTCAAGATCTTGCATGACTATGGGTTTTCTTACTACCTTACTGCTCCATCTTCACAACCAGTGCAGCAATTATAACAGTCTATATAGGCAGTATGATTGGTAATTCATTCCTCCATGAGAATATGATTCCAATCATATTCTCATGGAATCATGTGACGTTGAGCTTCGGGACCCTTAGCTTTCAACTCTCGATTTTTTGAAAAGCTGAGGGGCATTTACATGCCGTTCTCTTTTCTTTCACTCCCTCTTGTCCAAAAAATTCGGAGGTGAAAATCGTATTCATAACAAGAGCCAATTAATCATCATCATCATAGAGTCTATGGTCATCCAAGGATATTACAATCAAAAGTTCCTAAGTTCATAGCTACTTTTAATTGCGATTATCGTGAAAAAGAGGAGAACTCCTTGGGTGGGAGAGGCTTGCATTTTCTGGGACATATATTTGGAGGCACGTGGGCACCTTTGGTTTAGGTATGGTGTAAACATTAGTTTTACAAGAGCCAAAAAATTTGTGACTCCACTCGACGCAAATTCGTTGATGATTGCTTCTGAATTTTCATGACAACAATGGAAAAAGACAATTATCACCTTCGAACAAAGTGCAAAGTATCAATTACACAACTAATCAATCCGAAACGTATTAAAAAGTGGAGTTAACTTTACCACAACTTTGGCATATAGACCCCCAAGTTTGCAGAAGGACTGAACTGTAAATCTAACCAGTTTTTGCTAGCATTGAAAGTTGTGGACAGCTCGATTTATATATGTATATGTTCGTTGTAAAGTGGAGAAGAAAACTGAACATAGATCCTGGTAGTTTAGGAAAGTTCCCAAAACATCCCTACGAGTTAAAACATCCGTTGTCAACTAATCTAGTCAGTTGCACATGAGCTTTTGGGTACTATTAAGGGCCTTTTAACTTGGGATACATTAAGTCCAATAAGGTGTTTGATGCATTGAAACCTTTCTCCATGTCGTGTGTAGCGTGGATCAACTGTACATCCATGTTAAAACCCAGTGAAAAGTAGATTTACAGATCATACCAAAAATTTAGTGATATATGTTACTCTTGGACCTGTATTGTGTTACCTTGAGTTGCACCTTGTATGTTGAGTTGTGGATAAATTTAAATGTGTCAGCATATATTTGTGTTTGACCCTGTTTTATTTTTTGATTGTTTTTCATGAGGTATACCTTTAAGAGGAACAATGGGGAAGGACAAGTGTTTTGAGTCCTAGAGAACCATGGTCATTGTTTTGGTTGGTCTCAGATGTAAGAGCTTTTAGGTAGTTATATGTTCTTTCCAATTGTAACGGAACAGTTTGGCTCTCACCTGGAGATAAAGAGCTTTCATCCCAAGATAAAAAGTTTATGACGGTAAGGAATATCAGGCAGGTTAGGATAGGCAAATGAATCATAAGCTGACCATCAATATGACTAAAATGATGTTGCCTTGCAAGTTAGGATAGGCAATGAATCATAAATTAATCATCAATATGACTAAATATCACGTCGACTTGCATCTAGATCTTGATGTTGATACATGTCCTATATTATATCGTTATGAGTCCTCTTAGTGGACTTTCCCGGCGGTCTTTTACAACTCCCAAGGGTTTTAAGGGAGGAGGATGGAGGCTACTATGTTTTAGCCTCTTCTCAATAGAGGTACGTGCAATGTCCCCACGTATCAATATAGGTCAAATTTAGCACCAATTTAATAAAGGCGCTATATAGTTAGCCAAGGATTTGTAAGGATTATATCCTCGTATGGATATCATTGTATTGCACCGTAGAAATTGAATTTCTATGTGTATTTTCTTAAAGCTTAGCTTCCATTTTAAAAGTGATCTCTTTATATTTTTGTATTCCAAACTAGAGTGGCATGTATTCATTATGTGCACATCTGTAAGTAGTTCCAAAAATTGATATTAGAACTTGGTCAAAGAAAACGCAATGGTAGCAAAATTTGAGAAGGAGAAACTTGATGGGAAAAAAATATTTTGGGTTGTGGCAGTTAAAGATGAAAGACCTCCTTGTGCAACAAGGTTGTTACAAGGTGTTGGGAAAGAAAACTATTGATAAGATTGACAAAAATTAAGAGAATATCAATTTGAGAGTTTTGAGCACAATTTGCTTGAGTCTTGTGATGAAGTGCTATGTATTATGATTATGAGCAAGATCTTAGCATGGAATCTGTAAAAAAAAGGGAGAGTTTGTACATAACCAGATCCTTGACAAATCAACTATACCCAAAGTACCAACTTTGTATAGCATGAACAAAGAAGAACAATAGTGTTCTAAATCACCAAAAATATCATAAATATATTCAAAAATATATTTCTATGGGTTGATTAGGATTGATATCAAGTAAAGTTTTATAAAGTTTTATTACTATAGAATTCATTAATTGCTATGCTTGAGCATCCAATCACTGCTCTTCTATATGGTTAGGACACCATTGAGTTAATAAAAGTCAATATAGCTCTCTGATCAAATAATATGAGAAAAAGATCCCGTAGTGAAGCATGACAATCATAAGCATTTTCTGCAAGGTAGGACCATGCAGAAAGGGAAGTGAGGCAAATCTAGATCAAAATCCGAATTTATTAGCCAAATTTATTAGAGAAGTAAAACTATGCAAATCTAGATCAAAATCAAAATTTGACAATTCAAAGATTAGGTGTTTTGAATATGGAAGGTTAAGATACTACAAAAGAGAGTCTAAGAATAGAAAAGAAGGGTTGAATACAAAAAGAAGTCATTCTTTTGGAAAAGCAAGTTTTGCTTTTGATGGAGAATTTTCACAGTATCCTTAAATCTCTTGGAAGTATAGATTTTAAGATGATGAGACTTTAACTTATTTTTCTCATACTTTACATGTCCTCACAAGGATTGGTTCTATACCTACAATCTGTACTAAGATGAGATTTTACTTATGGGAAATGACTTGAGTAACAGCCTGAGGACCAGAGGACACAAGATTGGAACTTCCAAAAAATTCCAATGCTCCAAAGGAGCACCTTGTATTTATTATATAGCAACGAGTATCCACTCAAAGGGAGCTACACCCTTAGATTAGATATATGGATTGATGATATGTCAAAAAACTACAGACTAGATTAGATGCATGATTGGTGACATGTTGATTCTTGTCCATTTGGTTAGTCAAACAAGTTTGACCAAAGAGAATCTTAGGAAAATCTTTTGGTAGGAAGCTTAGAATAGCATGGAAGAGGTACAATTGGATGAGAAAAACTAGGGGAAGAAGGCAAAATCTTTTTGCCCATAGAGAATTGGGGGTGGATGTATTAGGATTTTATCTTTTTAGGCCTAATTCCTTCATTTAGGCCTTTGAAATTAGCTCTGAAGTTTTTGGTGTGTTTTTTTACCTCTGCCCTATTAGTGGAGTCTTCTTTTGGTGACTCCTCTATCTGATCTACTCATACCATCATGTATAACATCTCTAAAAATATTACCAAGCAAATTTTCAACTATAGCTAATTTGTCTAGCTAATGGTATTACACAAGGGTCTAAGCTTGTCTGGCAGGTGCTCCTTAAAATCTTGATATAGGTGCTTGGAAAAATTGTGCTAATCAAGCCATGCACTCTCTTTCTTTTTGTGTTTCATCATCATTTTTTTCATCATATACAAGGTGTTGATACTCCCATGGAGGTTTGGGATGCACCGGCTAATGTTTTCTTGGATGTAAACCAAACCAAGAAAGCTTCAATTGAAATAACAGTTAATGGTGGTCAGAAAGACAATTTAAGCATCATCACATTTGCAGTATGGTTGAACAACTGAATAAATAGAGTTAAGATTGACAATGATGATCTAATTCAACATACTATTCAAGATCTACCAAAGGAGTGTAAAATTTTTGGCATGTTTATAGCCACTAAAGATACTTATCCTCTATTTGACAAGCTAGTCCCATTGTTAATCTTTGAAGAGATGCACTTGTAAGGTCGTGCAATGGTATTATCACTCAGGTTTAAGTGCAATTTGTTGGGAGAAGTTGAGCAATAGGTCAAGGATATGGAACTTTACTTTGTGGAAGTGTCATTAATAGAGGTCAATCCTCACAAAGACATCATATAGAAGTCAAGTCCATGATAGATAGGTATTGCAATTATTGTAAATGAAAGACTCATTTTGAGAAAACTTATTTTAAGAACTCTCAATAGGACTATAAGGAGAAGGATCCCTACACCAAAGATCATCTCTTAATAATGATTCATATGGCTCCATTGATGTCCAAGAGTGAAGAAGAGTGGTTCATTGACTTTGGGTGCTCAAACCACATGACCCATCAGGTTAATATATTTAGTTCCAAAGAACCGTTATCAGAATTATCAATTGTGAATATAGGAGGTGATGATTCTGAACATACTATTACTTATATGGGCACTATCTTATTCTCATCTCAACAATACAAGGTAAGAAATGTGGTAAAGGACTGATCATATCAATATAGAATTGATTTTGATGAGACATTTAGCCTTGTTGCCAAGATGTCATCAATTCATACTCTCTTGGTGTTGGCTACTTTAAATAACTGGAAACTCTATGAGATGGCCTTCAATAATGTTTTCCTCAATCAAGAGTTGGAGGAAGAGGTCTACATGATCCAACTACTTGGATATGATGATCCAAGATAACCAAACACAATTTGTTTATTTAAAAAGTCTCTCTATGAACTTAAGAAGGCTCCACAAGCTTGGAATCCCAAGATAAATTCCTATCTTTCTCCATTGGATTTCAAGTTTGCAGTTCAAATTCTTTGCTATATCAACTACAAGTTGATGACAATAGGATTTTTATTGATCATCTATGTTGATGACCTGATCATCATAGTAGTTGTCAAGATCTCATTTGGCAAGTAAAAGATCAGTTGAAGTGAGAGTTTGACATGAAGGACTTAGGAGAAATTTTTGGGTATTGAGTTCATTCAAGATGGCAATAAATTTTAGTTACTTCAACATCTATATTTTCTCAACATGTTGGAGAAGTTTGGTATAGAAATAGGATAGGCATGAAGGCCTATGTCTACTCCACATTCAACTTCTATTAAGTTAAGTGCCAAAGATGGTGAGTTGTTTGCTGATCCAAATATGTATAGATAATTATTGGAAGTCTGCTTTATTTGACTCTTACTAAACCAGATCCAAGTTATGTTGTTGGAATAGAGATTCAATTTGCACAAACACCAAGAAAGCCACATCTTGACAAAATTCAAAGGATTTCATGTTACGTGTTACCATTCAATTTGGTCTTCACTATTAAATTGGTTGATTGCCTGTTGTATAAGGCTTTATTGATGTGTAATGGGTAAGAAATGCTCAAGATAGAAAATTAACATCATGTTATGTTTTTAACCTTGGAAATATGCAAATAGTTGGTCATCAAAGAAGCAACCTATTGTTGCTTTATGATTGACAACAGTAGAATATAGGGCTGCCACTAATGTGACATTCACTTCATAGCTTATTACAATAAAATATGGGATATACATTTCATGATCCTATAATCTTATATATAGATAATAATATCAATAATATTAGAATTGATACCAAACCAGTATTTCATACAAGGAGCAAATATATTGTGTTCATTATCATTTTTATTAGAGAGAAGGTATTGGCTAGAGAATTACATCTGTAGTATACTCCTATACATCAGCAAGTTGTTGATATTTTCACCAAAGCTTTACCTAGAGTTTACCTACCTATTTCAAATCTCACTAAGGCATCAAAGATATATATATTAGCTGGAGGAAGAGTGTTGGTAGAGTATTACAGTCTTATACTCCTAATGGCTAGTGTGTGTAGGAAATTTAATCTTAAGTCACCATTTTACAATCTATGATGAAGAGAGACTCAACATACATGCATAGTAGAACTTGTGTCATGGTAAACCATTCTTTGGTGAACTTTGATATCTCAACCTCTCATATTTCACTTTGTAATATTGAGGAAGTGATCCTCTTTGTTGGTTTTGGTCTAGAGTTGTATTTGAGTCTATGTAGAAAATGTAGAATAGATTGATGAAGATGAGCCAATAGAAGGGAGGGATTTCCTTTTAATCAACATAGATTTTTCCTTGGGAATTAGAGGAAATGATTCAAATTGGAGACATGCATTAAATCAAAGAAACTTGTAGAACAATAGTGGCTAAAAAGAAAGACAAAGAGAGCATATCCACATGGGTATATTCAATCATAGGAGGATTGGAAGAGGGGATGGTTTGTTCAAGGATGTGTTGCATTTGACATACATATCTTACTATGTGCTTTACATGAAGAGCACACTAGAGTTCATAATGCCATCTAAGATAAGTGGTACAGATCTTCTGATCTACACTATCCCAAGTACAGATTGAGTGATAGTTGGACTTGCTTGGGTCACCTCCTCGGAATATGAGAGTGGATATAGTGACTTTCACCCGGTGTACAATGCATATCGTGTGATGTGGCCACAAACCTCTTAGGAGCAAGCATTCAGATAGGAGCAACAATGATATCACCACCAATATAGGAAGGAGGACTATTATGGCAAGAGCAACAATGATCATCACCACCAGGAGGAAGAAGAAGGATCATTGTATAACACAACTACAATCTTGTGCTTTTGTGCCCTTGGTTCCGGAGATCCTTGAGCATTTTTATTGAAGTTTTGACGGTCTCTTTCTAAAGATAACACAAGGTTCCATGTAGAGGAAAAGAGGAATGGTTATTTCTTCATTTATACTTCCCTCATATTTACAACGAAGTCTCTGCAATGTCACATAGTTCTCAAGCATAGTTCTCAAGCATTGGATCTTCGTAGACGGGCAACGCCAGTAAGCGTTCCCATTACATCTAATACTCCCTCTCCATCTTCTTTATATCACACAATTCTTTACATTAATTTATTTCTTTCCCCTTGGCTTCAATACGGAAGCCAATACGACCGTATAGTTCTATGCAGGGCTTTTGCCCTTCTCTTCCTTGAGCCTCATGCTAAATCTTTCCATAGTGCGTTGTACTCCTTTTCCTTGTTCACTTCGGGATATACTATTTGGCTCGGTCGGTTTCTTTTTCCTAACTCGGGGTCTGAGTGTCCCGGATGAACTATCCGGGTTACGTTCCCCAAATTGGACTTCAACTGCACTATGCATGTAATCACGATTTTTGATAGTTCCGGAATTCAATTTATACACAAGCACATGAGCACTTCGTTGTCCACTGCGTTATGCATGTAATCACGATTTTCGGTAATTATTGCCATACACAATAACATTATCACTCCCTTGTCAACTAAGACAATCTGCTGAAACGTTCACTGACGTCGGGCATTGGGGTATTGTTAAATCTTTGAGACAACTCGGGTACCGTAAGTAAGTAGAATTGCCAGTGGGGTGCCTTTTAGCTAAGTGCCAAACTTCCGGTAGTGTTATGTCCATCTCTGCTAATTTCCAACAGAAAGGTGAAGCCGACCTCTCAATTTTCGCGAGACAGTTATCTGTCGCGTCTCGGTCTGACTATGTTGTCTTCTCATCACCGACTTTACATTCAGAGGAGACTGACTGCATAGGTGGAAAGTTGAAGCAGATTTTGTTTTCATCTACTCTTTTCCCTTGCAAATATCATTAAGAGTTTGAAGAGACTTGTCACAAGATAAGGCTGGGGAAGAGAAACTCCAAGCTGTCAGAAACGGTAGGACTGGACGAATACTGTAATTCTGCTGGAAATCTGATCCGGGTGACTCCCATCCAACACTGTTTTGTTGGATACTACCCGAGCAAGTCTCACTCCGCTCTTCATTCACGCGGCAAAATTTGCTGGAGCTGTGTTTGCTTTCACTTGAACCAGCTGCGACGAATTGGAAGCTTACACCTCTAGGTGCTGGTGGAGCTGACAAGCGCCTTGACGAATGCCCTTACTACACGCACTGCATTTGTGGATGCGAGGCTGAAGAAGGTTGAAATCTGGTTTGCTTCACCATCGCCACCAGCTAAATCCGAGAGTGCTCTGAAGATAATGAATGGGATTCCATTGGTGTAGCATGTCTGCATTCAAAATAGCAAAAGGAAATGAAATACTTTGTGACTGGGATTTGAGCACATCCAAATTTAAATAGTCGGCTATCTACTTCTACAGTACACTGGATGCCTTTAAACCAAATAAACAACGCTTGCTTCTGCTTCTTGGTTCAACTTAACTCGTGGTTACCACCAGGTGTCTTCAAGACCCTCAATAACTTAAACTGGACAGCACTAAGGAGACGCTTCTGTATATAACTTGCAGGCTTTCTCCAAGGAAGGAAGTACGAGAGATAAAGCAGATAGAGAGGTAACAGGGAAATCAGCGCATTCAACATGGGAACACTTAAAGTAGCAGGACATGATTGGACATACCAGTGCAACAGCAGCAGACTCCATGTCCAAGGTAGAGACCTTGAATTTCTTAAATAAAAATTCTCGATATGCAGCGTTGTCAACAAATACACTGGCAGCTGCCCCCCGACGAGTCAACACAATTTTCGGTTTGGGGTCCAAACATGTGTTGTTAAAGCACGATTCCAGCACTGTCCCCTGCAATTTCAATCGAACTTCACCATGTCGGTTCACGAGTCCAAGACCGCACATGAAGGTAACGTATTAAGAGATTAACGATTAGGTCAACGAGTGAAGAGCACAAACGGAATGCTAGACAATCTACACCAGTGATTGCTTACCTCGAGACCTTTAGCTATAGATAAAAGGCGTTTGTCCACTGGCACGTAAAATATGTGATCCCTCTTCTCAGGAACTCCTGTTACGGTGAAAACCTCCTCAGGCTGGTACCAAACTCTGTTCAGTAAGTTGTCATCTTTCTTATCGTGACCGCTGGAGGCATTCGAACGGACGTTGTAGTCCCTAAATGTGAGTGCTCCATATTCTCTTGTGAAATCACCATCTGCCTCCAGGGGTAGCAGGTCTTCCTTCGAGTTACCATATCTCTGAAGTTTCCAACATGTTGAATACATTACCGTTAGTTTCTCACAGGGGGACTTCATGTTAAGTATTGTAATTGCACGTGTGATTGTATGAGATTGAATTTGTCTATATCTAAGGATGTGTAGATGGTTACAGCCAGTGTGCTCTAATTTTTATTTATATATATGTACATATATATACTTACTGGTTAGAAAAAATTGCGACTTTGCATTCGTTTCAAGCTCAACAATTACGGATAAATTGATCGAGCTGCCATTAAACCGGTCAGTGAGAAATTAACTGCAGTTTTGCTACGAAGTTCCCCCTGACGAGTGTGTTAAGATCGGCTCTCAGGGAGTTCCATCTTTACTAATCTTCACGGTGAGCACTAATACCCAGCGATGCAATACCTGGATAAACAGTCCATTATTGTGGAAATATTTCCTGCAGATACTTACCATGATTCAGAAGATCTTTCTGTAATTGTTATCAAATGTTTCCAGAAAAAGAAACTGACCACAGAGGCAGTATGAAATTACCTGCCAACTCCAAAGCCCAGTATGAACCCAAGCAGCAGATATGCTAACATCGCCTATGTGAAGGCTATCATCAGAACCGCCAGCAATTCCATAATGCAGGACTTCAGAGATGTCGAAGTAGTCAAACAATTGCTGGGTCGTTATAGCCGCGTTTATCTGTGTCAACTTCGCAATTTCAGCTTCCTTGAGCGTCTCGAGGACATGACTCTGTTCCACTGAGCTATCTAGACTTCGACAGCACAATGAACACCTCGGGTGCACTTACAACAACAAAGATCATGGCAACCAAGATTCTGGAGACGAAAACTCCAAATACGCAAGTGGGCAACTCGTAACTTAAGAAGAAAAGGGTGGAAGAGATGATAGAGAAGAGAAAAGACTGTTCCCCACCGTAGCAAGTCCGGTCATAACCGCAATCGTCTTTCGACCTTCAATTGAGCCCACGTAAAATCTTCTACCTGTACATAATGTCAAATCACAGATCAGAGATCTAATAAGATTCAAGCCATTACCAGGTGACGCCGTCTCTAGCTCGAGGTTGTTTAAGAACTGTTAAATCAAGTAGATACTGCACACAACGAACCTGCATGGATTGCATGCCATGTTCCATCCGAGAAAATCGATCAAACAGCTGCCTCGTGTACCAACAGTTCACTCGAACTCTAACAGCAAATACACAGCATCCTGACAGCGTCATATTTTTAACATTACAAAAGCGACGGATTCAATGTAATCCCACCTCATCAAACTTGGAAGTTGAGATCTAGATTAGAACAGATATATCACTGGTGGCATAAACAGGTGGAGGTCGACACGGTTATCATGAGATTTGTGTACAAGAACAGGCAGAAAAGTAAAGTTATCGATGTAGAAAAGGGAATCAGAAGCTAGGTGAAATTCAGACAGAACTGAAATAGTTAGGTGTTGTTCACAGTACTCAATCCGAGTTTTAGTTATGAACAAACAAACTTCTTCACCCTCACGAAACATTCGACTGAGAGAAAAGGTTCTGCTGAATGCGGACCTCCGAGGTCGACGTAGGGAATGGTAGGATTCGATGTGAATACTTCTGGCAGGAGGAATGGTGCGAGTTCGTAAGGATTGGGGATAATGAAGGCCAAGTATGGACCCTCAGCATTGATCTTAGGCAGCAAAGCAAACGCAGTTCTATTCACCGGTAAACTCTGTACTCCACCAAGAGAAAGCAACAGACTCGCAGTCCATATTATGCAGCAGCAGGTGAATCCTGCTGTCTTCGACATCTTCGGTTGCAGAGCTTGATCAACTGATCTTCAAATTAATCAACTCGATTGATAAGGCTCGGGGATGCTGTGCCCAGATCAATCGGCCTTCAATTTGCAAAGAAACTGGGACCAGCTGAGATGACTCAGATATATGATTCACTCTGTTTATACCACTGACTTTGAAGACACTGTGCTCTTCCCCTCCCCGCGGAATCATTTCCCTTCTACTTTCACTTTTGAGTAAAACTGTTATGTGTTGCAGTTCCCAACTGACACGAACATGAAACGTGGAAAAAAAGACATATCGGTTGACATTATCAGTGTCAGTGATTTCAAATAATTTGCTGATCTCATTAGCTTCCATAATACTCTATAGACGCAGTCTCTGCAGTTACCTCGACTTTTAGAACATGGATATTCGTACATGCCGGTGATGATTATTCCTTCTATCGTGGCTTAGGGAAGTTTAAATCTTTAGTCACCACATTTTAGTTTATGGTGAAAAGAGACTCAACTCACAACTTGTATTTTTGTGTTTCTATATGTACTGGGGCAGGACTAGTGTCCCGCAGACCATTCTTTGGTGAAATTTGGTATCTAAACCTCTCATTTCCACTCCCTGATATATATGAGAGCAAAAGAGAGCTTGTGAGAGCCCTTTGAGTCCAAATTTGTGAGAATGTCTCGATTACTTAAGTAGTGATTTGATTTGATTGATTTACGTTGTGAATACTAAACTTGATACTTCAATTGCATCACGAGCTAGCCTTGACAAAGAAAAATTATTCTGTATGGAAGTACAGAATGTTTGTCCTCTTGAAAGGCTAAGAATTATTTGATCTTGTCACAAGGGTCTGAAGCTTGTCCACCTGATGCTCATTCATATCCCAATGTATGTGCTAATCAAGCCTTGTGCTATTTTCTTTGTTTGTTTTACCATCATTGTTTGGTTACATACAAGAGGTTGATATTCCCAAAGAGATTTGGGTCGCATATTTGCAAATGTTTTTCATTCATTGAACAAAGGCAAGACGGCTTCAATTGAAGCAATAATTAATGGAGGTTAAGAAAGAAAATTTAAGCATCCTCGATAATGTTTATTACATTTGTGGTTTGGTTGAACAACTCAATAGCATCAGAATTAAGGTTGAAGTTAAGCATCTAATTCTACATACCAGTCAAAGTCTACCAAAGGAGTATAAACCTGTTGAGATCTCTATAGCTACTAGAGATACTTATACCACAATTTGACAAGCTAATCTAGATGTTGGCCTTTGAAGAGATGCGGTTGCAAAGTGGTGGCAATGGTCTTATTACTCAAGATTGGGTGTTGTTTGTTGGGAGAGGTTGAGGTTGAGGTTGAGGTCATGGAGGTTCACTTCTTGGAGGTACCATAAGAATAGATCAATCCTCACAAAGACACCAAGTAACAAAAGGCACGTCCATCCACGATGGACAAGTTTTGCAACTACAGCAAATCAAAGACTCATTATGAAAAGAATTATTTTAAGTCACAAGCTGATATTTGATCAGGTAAATCTACTCAAGATAAATATATAGAGAAGGATTTCTACTCAAGGATCATCTACTAATGATGACTCACATGATTTGTGGCTCTACTGCGCTTTTAAATTTGGAGACATGTATAAAAGAGTGGGTCACATAATCCATTGAAGATTGAATATGCTTCCTACATCAGATCTAGTTACAAGTATTCTAACCTGTTTTGGTCCCTTTGCCTATAGGGGTTTGTAAGGCTTGTCAATTTGGTAAGCAGTCTATACAACCTTTCAAGCATCATAGTACAAGGACCAAGGTGTTCAAATTAATACAGGCCAATGTATGGATTGCTTAAAATAAGTTTATCAAGTTCCAAATATTTTGTCTCACTTATTGACAACATTTCAAGATTTACATTGAGCTACTTTTTATAAGAAAAATAAGATATCCTTTTGGTCTTCCAAATACTCAAGCTACTTGTGGAGAAGCAATATGGTCATAATATCTTATGTCTATGTTCTGATGGAGGAGGAGAGTTATTTTCAAATCATTTTGATGTCTTCTACATGAGCAAGGCATTAAGCAAAGAATTACTTGCAGCTACACACCTCAACAAAGTAGAGTTGCTAAGCTGGATAATTGACATATTGAAAAAGTTAGAAGAGCCATCCTCAACAAGAAAGCAATGCCCAAGTGCTATTGGACAGAAACAATTGATTGTGTAGTTTACTTGATGAAACTATCTCTGACCATGATGGTGCATAAAATGATACCTTTTCAAGCTCTTAGATGTAAGAATCCTGATCTATCAAATTTGAAGGTTTTTGGTCGTATTTGTTTTGTTCATGTTCTTGATGAAAAAAGGTAAAACTTAGATTCTAAAGCACAAAAAAATGTCTTTCTTGGATATGCCTCAAATTCAAAAGGATTTAGGTATTATAATCCTGATTTTTATTATCAATAGAGATGTCTTACTTCAGGATTGAAAAGCTTAATATCAGGCTCTTACAAGTTGCACATTTGATGTACCACTCTTAGAACACTCTACCTCTTCCATTGTTCCCACTAGTATTGTTATTCTCCAAGCTAGTATCTCAAGTGCCACTGGTCTTTCTATTTCTATTGAGCACTCTTATACTCATCCATTCATAAATCTTAGTCAAGAAAAGTTGTTGAGAAACCTTTAGTCTAAGTCTCTCGTAGAAAATTTACTCCTTCCTTTGTCCACTTATAATTAGTCCTTTGTTTGAAAAATGATCAATCAACCAAGTAGTTCAAACATTTCAATTCCTTTACAAGAAGCTACAAGTGTGCTTCCCAACCTGAATTTATGTGTCAGAAAAGGACAAGTATACAGGTCAAATTTATAAATTTTCAAGTTGAAAGGTTTTTAGCCCAACACCATGCATATTATGGTGAAGGTTATCCTAGAAGAAGAACCAAATTCTCTTGAGGAGACAATGCATCATACAAATTGGGTGCAAGACATAGAGGTTGAAGTTGCAGCACTACATCAACAGCAAATAATGGAAATTGTGGATTTATCTCTAGGTAAAAAGCAATATGTTGCATGTGGATTTTTTAAGATCAACAAATTTTTTATGGTTCTTCAAGAAGATACAAGGCAAGACTTGTGGCAAAGTGCTGTTCACAACAATATGGAATTGCTTGTGAGGAGACACTCAACCCTATTGCCAAGATGTCAACAATCTGTGCACTCTAAAGGTTGGTCAGCTTAAACCAGTGGAAGCTCCATCAGACAGACTTCAACAACATTCCTCAATGGAGATTTGGAAGAGGAGTTCTACATGATCCAACCACTTGGATATGAAGATATAAGATATCCAAACAAATTTTTTTTATTGAAAAAGTCTTTTTTGTGGACTTATTCAAGCTCCACGGGCTTGGAATGCCAAGATAATTCCTATCTCTTATCCATTGGAATTCAAGTTTTTAGTTCAGACTTTTTGCTATACCAACTTAGACTTGGTGATACTATGGTTATTTACTTTTCAATTTGGTCTTTACTATTCAGTGGTAAGTTACCAGTTGTACAAGGTTTTACTGATGTGGATAGAAGATGTGCAGGAAGTGCTCAGGATAGAAGATAGACATCAGGTTATGTTTTTAAACTTGGAAGGTCTGCAATTAGTTGTTCATCACAGAAACAATCTACTGTTGAATTATCATCAACAGAAGCGAAGTATATAGGCGCCCCTAATACTACAATTGAATCAATTTTGCTTCACACCTTATAATAAGATAGTAAGATATATGTTTCATGATCGTACAATTTATACTTGTATATCAATATTAAACTTGCAAGCAATCCAATTTTCGAACGAGGACCGAACATATCGTGGTTTATTATCATTTTATTAGGGAGAAACTTGCTAGCAATCCAATATTTCAAACGAGGACAAAACATAGTGTGGTTCGTTATCATCTTATTAGAGAGAAGGCATCGATTAGAGAATAGATCTGCTCTATATGACAGTGGAT
Organism: Lunularia cruciata; assembly: GCA_948567375.1. Classification (NCBI taxonomy): domain Eukaryota; kingdom Viridiplantae; phylum Streptophyta; class Marchantiopsida; order Lunulariales; family Lunulariaceae; genus Lunularia; species Lunularia cruciata. The sequence goes on along the minus strand of OX419761.1, from coordinate 45,763,130 downwards.
CAATAAGTTGTTGATTTTTTCAGCCAAGCTTTACCTAGGGATAAATTTCAATATCCAGATCTCATCTGGACCATCAAAATATTGACTTTAGATTGATGGAGAGTGTTGGTAGAGTATCACAAGCTAATATTCCGCATAGCTAGTGTTTGTAGGAAAGGTTAGTCACCATTTTTGGTGAAGAGAGACTCAATTCACAACTTGTATACCTTTCTCTTCCTATATCTAATATATCTAGTGGAGCAGGAGTAGTGTCCCGCAGACCATTCTTTGGGGAACTTTGGTATCTACCCCTTTCATTTTCCGCTTCGTAATAGGAAGCACATGAACTTACGGTACTTGAGAACCAACTCTTGGTCATTTTCACCAAATGCTACAATTCGAGTATCTCTAGCTGAGGGCACTATCATGCGATTAATTCCTGCAAGGATCCCGAGACTATGCAGAAGCTAAAATAATGCAAAAAGCAACGACAGGATTTGGAAACGTAATACGTGGTATTGAAGACCTAGTTCGCCAATGCGCTTATAGTCTGTTGTGGAAATCCAGTGCATGGTACAGTCTGAAATTCCTGAAGATTCTGATCCACATAAACACGCAAGAACTTCCAAATTGGTTGACTATTTACTGACCTCACGAGGAGTATCGAGACCCTACAGAGAGATATATATATATATATATTCACGGACATAACACGTGTAGCCTGTCCCTGTAACACAATTAGAACTGTGCGTATGTGCTCTAGGACCTTGCTTGTCGTCATACACACGTCCAGTCGTCCAGCTATTCCAATATATTGGCAAATATATATTGTCTCAAAGTTCGGCACCAAAGGTGGAACTTCGAGGAATCAGATGCCATTTAGAATTAGTTTGCTGCAAAGATATATCAAGCTACAGACATGCAATGATTTGGTTGTATGCAAACAACAAATACTTGTAGGATCGTATCCTTTCTTGTCAAGGAGGTGATTGTTCACGATTCCTCTGTTTCATCGGATGGACTGTGTTGATTTTGAGGTATGCTGCGTGCAAGGATGTAGGCTTGGTAGAAGCTATAGAGATATAGGAACCGTACTCATCAAACTTGCCAATGGAACAAATCCTAGATATTAGGGCCGGGATGTTCTTTATTTCAAGAGACATGAGCCTGTGGTTATTCCAAACCTAGGTCGTTGAAGCTTCTATCGTTCGGCAGCTGCAGAATGAGAGTACAGTGCAGCTGAATCAAATCTTCTCCTTCTCAAGGACCTTTCTTCTTTAGACCACGTTTCGTATCACTTCAAATGTCAGTAGGTACTCTAAATGGAAGACTCTGTTATATTGCGCGATTATCCAGTCTTCATAGTAGACAATCTCGTTCAAGATTGTGTGATTCTGTGATTCAGGATAAGTTGGAAGTAAAGCAAGAAATGCTAGCTTTTCTAAGATTTGGAATAAGTGGTGGTGATGGCGTACCCTGACTTTTTGCTGATAATGTTGTGAAGCTTTTGAAGTGTCCTTTTCTTTTTACTATCCTCGTCCTCGCACCCAATCGTGGTCCCATGATCGAAATTGTAGGTTTCTCGCTGGGTCTTCGGCTCCGCTTTCTCCGTTGCTGAGAAAACTCTTCGAAATCGAAATTGCAGAAATGTTGATGGATGAAAACCGTAGAATTTGGGCAGGGTTGTTCACCGGCTATTTCAATTGAACAATGGATAAATTTGCAGATCAGACAAGAGTGTTTGTCTAGTTTTACATCATGAAATTTGGAGAAAAGTATAAAACTTGTTCAAATTTTTGGATATTTGATGAGCTACAACTCGATAGAAAGATATGTTCTCTAGAACATATCACTTCTTTTACTCAACAAGAGACAGTCAGTTTTTATTTATTGAACAATAGCATGTCAATCATGGTGATTCAAAATTGAAATTTCTGATCGTAAATTTGGAAGGTTTCGAGGTTAATGTCTTGATACAATCTTTTTTCAAATATACAAATATAATAAATATATAAAGTTTTGAAATTAACATTGAAGGTTATGGATGTCAATTATCGAGACTAAACTTGTTCTGAAAATCAGACTCTGAAGTTGTGTGTCTCATTAATTTCATTCGTTGGGATGGTAAAAAGTGAGGACATGTGATCAATATTACAAATGGAAAGTTCAAACTTTTAGCTACTTGAAATTTGGATTGAACATTCTTAATGCATAGATGTCACCTTCATCTTGTATGTAGATCAGAAAACTTTAATCCTCTTTGAAGTGAATATAACTAGAGAGGAATGCAACTTAAGAAGAGTCGAAGACGAGTTAAGCTGTACGTAGATGAATTAAACAACGGTTGAGCTTGCTATAAGAATGAGGTGACTATCATGGTAACCTGCACTTACGAGTGAAAAGAATGGAAATAACCGATTGTTTCAAGTCCTTTTGTTTTCGAGGACTATTTGCTTAGAGTCACCCAGGTGGTAAGGAAAATGAAAGGCTTAAACGGAGTTCGATACTCGAGAAAGGTAAAAGTGTTGCGAAAGGAATCTAGGTATTTTCGGTCTAATAGTGAAACAAAGCGTGGAAAAAGTGCACCGAGCATTCATGAGCGTTGAAAGGAGAAGTTCCAATTTGGGTAAAGGATGAGAACAACAAACTCAATAAGCAAACAAACAGCGTTTCCCACCGACCTCCGACCAGGGACAAAGTCCTCGGCGCGATGGAGGACTGACGATCAGAATATGCGGATCCTTCGCATCCACATGCACATCAATTTCGGGCACCATAAAATCATGGATAATGTGATGTGCTATGAAACATCAAAGACAAATGGTTTGGTATTTCGATTTGGTGATACTATTGGGGCTTAGCCCCATTTTACCCTCTTTCTCTTTTCCTTGTAGGGCTTGATGGGGTCTCGTTTTTCTTTCGATTTGTCCAGTTCCTGCTTCGTAGTTCCCAGATCTATCCATAACTAGAAAATTTAGTACTTGGTAGAACTTTTTAGTACTCTCTTTTCTCCTTTCGTCCTTTCATTCATTGCCGAAATCACTATCGGATAAACATGGGAACTATTTCCAAGGAAGACTATCATACTCTTACAGACTTTTCTCCCCGTGATGCATGACCATACTCTATGATCAACGGTATAGTTTATCACCTGGTCGTTTATGCAGCGAGTTGTATGTTTGCTTACTCCAGTTGTTGGCTTTATGCCACCTCACTCTTGAGAACACTTCGTATTTTGCGGACATATGCAAAGAGATGCTGACTATGACAAGTGCAATAGGTGATGGTCGTCTTCGAGGCTCTGGATACTGGGTTAACTTTCTCATTCCGACCTTCATTCATTGTCCTCAAGTTGGACCCTATTCTACATAAGTTCAAGAGGGCATGAAATTCTGCAACTTCTGTGTGTTGGACTCATCTGAAGCCGGCAGACATTCTTCCATTAATCCGATTACATAACCAATGACAAGGGAAACCAAGCGATCTAACTTACTGATGTAACACAACTGTCTGGTTCAAACTAGGTTCTGTGTTTGAACTTTAAATTGGACATATTGTGGGGAAAGATCATATGTGAATGGTGAGACTCCGTCCACAACTAAACAACAAAATGCATTAGGATTGAGAGGGATGTAAGAGGAAAAAAGTTTCGTACAACAAGGAGCGTGAGCAAGAAGCCTTCCTCATAACGAGTGACAAGTTTCTGAATTCGTATGGAATGGCCGTTGACTCCCATTAGAATTTAACTGCATGACTTGCAAATAGTAAGAGCAACTGAATCCGAATAGAGACGTCCTAGCTTCTGACTTCAGGTCTTAGGATGTACAGTGATGTTTTTCTTATCTCTCTAATAGTGGATCAAAATTCTCGGTTCCTCTCCACTAGTAGCTTTGCACCCTTCCCGGAGTTTTGATCCATTATTGAATTTCAAAATAAGAGAGATAAGAAAAACATCACTGTACATCCTAAGACCTGAAGTCAAAAGCTAGGACGTCTCTATTTGGATTCAGTTGCTTTTACTATTTGCAAGTCATGCAGTTAAATTCTAATGGGAGTCAATGGCCATTCAATACGAATTCAGAAACTTGTCGCTCGTTGTTAGGAAGGCTTCTTACTCACGCTACTTGTAGTACGAAACTTTTTCCCCTTACATCCATCTCACTCCTGATGCATTTTGTTTTTAGTTGTGGACGGAGTCTCACCACTCACATATAATATTTCCCCATAATATATCTAATTAAAATTCAAACAAAGAACCTAGTTTGAACCAGACGGCTGTGTTGCATAAGTAAGTTCTATCGCTTGGTTTCCCTTGTAGTTTTGCACCTAGTTTTCTTACACCCTTCCCTACATTGGACGGTCCCAAAATGATCCCCTAAGTGAGTAGTCTTCCCAATAAAAAAGACCTATAATCCATAAATTTCCTTGTGTTAAACTTCTAGAATGGTCTATTTCTCTATATTAAATTCCAATGATATATATAACGATTTTAATATTTATAAATACAAGGAAAGTATGTTGTAATTTAAATCATTCCAAGGATTTCAAGCAAGGACTCTTGACATAATGGATTTCAATATAGAGATAGCTTCAAATGGAAGGAATCATTTTAGGTCGTTTGTATATGCCATCTAAGCATCTATCTTTGGAAAAATATTCTAAACGTAATTCAGGAGATTGGTTTTGAGTGCATTGATTTTTTTCATAAGAAAATACTTAGAATATAATGTGGTATTAAATTACTATATACCATATTAATTTTTGGAAAGTGAAATTTCATATATGAAGATTATGAAAAAGGACTGTATATACTAAATGTGTGTGGAATTGCAATTTGCTTAGTTAAATGATAGCTAAAAATATGGAAATAGAGTTGCACGTCATTTATACATATGATCACGAGGGTTGAGAACCGTATAAGTTGGAGAAAGTTATTCTTCCTTCTAATACATGGTGCACACACAAATGTTCACTAGAGATATCCTCTGGGTGGAGAAAGACTTAGCATTGTTTCTATTGGCAGTCCTAAATAGCCCTGAGTTCATATATATAAATTTTCAACTTGTTTACATCTTGTTTCGAGTGTCTTTATCATCTTCTAGAGTTAATCCACTCTCTCAGAAGTCATGTGCTATTTTTGTTCTATATAGGTATTCCTTCCAAATCTCCTTTCAAAATCTTGATTAAGCAGCAGTAGTATATCTTACCATCTATTCGCAACTCATCTTCAACCTCTTGCATCAACTCTACAATTGTAATTCCCATTTAACTTCAAACTCCAATTCCAATTACACTAAGGAAATTTGACTAGGCTGTGTCGACAGGAGAGTTGCAACTTCCTTTTCATTATCTCTAGATAATGCATCATCTTGGTCTCATAAAACTTTAACTTTGGATCCTTGTTGATTGAATTGGTTGGAATCGTTTTGCTCTTTCTTCTCTCTCACTTCTTTTGTGTGCTTCATATGTTATAGATCTTCGTCTAGCAATAGCATGCACTTCATCGTCATTGTTACCAAAGATCATTACTTGCACCATTTTCTCGTTGAACTTTTTCTCTTCCTCGGCTTTTTCATCAATTTTTTACCTTCTTTATAGGCAAGTCTTCATTCAATCCTATTTCCTTCGATCACCGTTGTGTTCTCCTCAATTTCTTTTCTGTATGGGACATAAAGTAATTCAGTTTTCTTAGTTGGAAACTCAAAGTGCAAGCCATTTAGAATCTACTGATTAGGTGAGAACTCAATTTTACAAGCTAGTTTTACCACTTAGAAATTATTTTTTTAGAAAATAAACTTTTTTGCTATCTTAATATTCAACTCTCAATTTCTAGACCACTTAAAAACCTACTATTTTGCTCAAAACTTTTTTTTTCTAAGCTAGTTCCAAGCACTTACTCAAATTTTGTGGACAAACGCAGTCCCAACTCAATATTCATTCTTGGGGTTGAGTTTCCGGCACACTTCTAACTTTAATATTCCTAACCTTCTAGATTAGGTAAATTAGAGTAGAGCTTCTCCTATTTGTCTTCTTTTTCTTGAATAGGCTATTATGGGTGTTCTTCATCTTTATCTATATCTTTGGTAGCAGTCTGTTTCCCTTGTTGTCTAAATCGTAGTACTATATCTATTTTTGTGTTATATACAAACTTAGTCTTCTCTTAAGCATCTCATGAGCTTTACATATATATATAGATAAAAGTCCAACCAAATTTTTGATCTTATTGAAATGCTCTAATGTTCGACTTCCAAAAGCTCCAAATCCTCATTCCACATCTTTGGACGAGAAGTGAGCCATGCATTCCCCTTGATAGATTTTCTCCGATTGAGCCATACACTCATGGATCCTTCAATCATATTCATTTTGGAGAACAAGTTAATGTACACTAAAAAGGATCTAGAACGTAATATCAATCGTCATTATGATCTATATCCTATCACAAGCTGAGGTTAATATCTCCTTCTCTCCAACTGGTCTTGCAAGATATCTGATTTAAGAATTCTTTCTTATCTTATAGATCTCATCATGACTGGAAACTTCTAGTTGAGTCATTCTTGATGAGTATGGGTAACTTGATGAAGAAATCAAGAATCCAAAGATTTAGAAGAACTTGAAGAATCTAAAATAGTTTCACTTTCAAGTGGGAATACACTTACAGTAACTTTTGTTGGAATTTTAAAATTTTCATATATTGGTAGGTTTCTAAAAGTATATATTTCTTCCAAATATCTGTGTGTTTTGGACATCCATAATTTGAGTTGATGTAGTCCTTATAAAGATTATTAAAATCTTCTTTGGCTTTCTTGGTGATGTTATATGAATTTGCTTCTTTTCTGTCATTAATTTTAATAACAAATGCTTTTGCACATATGATGGCTATGAGTAGTCAGCTGATCTGCTTGTTTCTACTTTGTCGCGACCATCCATCTGGTTTTGTTCATTACATTATTGAATCTCCTTTTGGTGAAGAGTGTAATGATTAATCTAAACAACTCATCAACCTCTATGAGTTTTACCATTAAAGGCAACTGTTGAAAGGTAATCATGCTTGGATGTCTTTTGATACATAGATGCTACACCTTTTGGTCCATGTACCAACAGAATGCATTTGTCATTCTCATGGGGTAGAAGCCAAAGTGCATCTTGCAATGCATCAGAACTAAAATACAGTTTTTCATTCTGCATTGTAGTTGTATCTATTAGTGCCATAGTTTTGAATGAATCCCACAAAGGATTGAGCTTACGTGTAACTAGAAAATGATTTTATGAGCATTTTTAATTAAAAGCGGAAACTCAGGTTTCTATAACATGAATTCTCTATAGAAAGTTAATAAATTTAATAAATTTATCACAACATAACAATGCTAATAATAAAGGAAAAGAATAAAATCACCAAGTAACATAAATTTTATTCTATAATTAAAAGAAATAAAAAGATATTAATGAATATAGACCAAGGAATCATTTTCGGACCCAAAGAATATCGGGAATAATTATCAATTAGAATGAATGTTTTCATTTTCAACCACATCTCCCAAATAGAAAGATCTTCAATATGAAAGAGAACGTCGAAATTGAGATCAAGTTGGTTTATTGTTCTCATCCACCATCTAAACCATACTCTCCCAAGAACAACATCTCCCGTGTAGAGGAGGATATGAAAACTGACATCAAATGGATTATTGTTCTCATTCACCATGTAAAGTCGAAACAACCTGACTTGTTTTATATTATCAAATAGATATAACAACCAAGAAAACAAGTGTTCAATCTTGGTATGCCATTTATACTTCTTAAAGAAAATCGATTTCAGAGATTAAGACAAATATAAATGTCTGATTTTTTCCCCGTGACATACATATGATCAACGCGACCAAACATTTCAGTGATGGAATATTTAAGCTTATTAGCAGGCTGCTGAGGCCATAAAAATATAAGAGGCTCGAAAAAATATCCCACCTTACTCAATTTATTTCGGATTTTGCTTCGATTGTACATGTTTCTTCACGAGCTTTATCGATGAGTCATCATATCACAAGATAGACATCATTTGAGAGGAGAAATATCCAAGAATTCCTATTGAAATAGAACAGCTCATAGTTAGGCAGATTCATTTTAAGCAAACTTTCTCAGCTATTCTCCTATCCAGCGAACAGACCTATGTACCTTATTGATGTATCAAGCTTAAAACCTCAAGTCTCCACGTTATTGAAAGACCTAAATTGATTTCACAACTCAGGTTCTCAAACGAGGGACAATGACCATCTTGGATTCGTTTTCAGTGATGAAACGAATGTGTAGGACTATCATCTTCAGAGAGAGCGCGGCTGGAGACCCAAAAACTCGGCTGACACCTCCTTATGGTAGGTGTTTCCGCAGGAAAACTCTAAGTGCATCTTGATGCCAATTGGGCTGCACCCAACATTTCACATCTTCAGTCCCCTCTTCGTAACTCGTAACTCTCCCCGTAACTCTCCCTCAAAGTTGGACCAAAAACAAATGGGATGCGTCCGTCTTGAACAGATGGGCCGCCATCTCCACAAGTGAATAATCTCTCTCCCCTAGCATCCAGAAGCAAACCTTCGAATATACCTGAAGCAAGCCATAGACAATATGAGACAGCTTCAGTTAACAGACTACATATGGTTCAAGAAGCTGTGTCCTTGCTGTCGATGAGTATGGTTGAAATCGATAGGCATAAACAGCGCAAGACGTATTTCAGCTCAAGCTTTGGGAGCTTACTTTACGAATATCTTGCAACGTTGCAAGATATTCGTAAAGCGTATCACCATTGATAAATTCTAAGCGAACAGCTTTGATGCTGAATAAAACTTCTATCTCAAGTTCTTACGTCAAAATGCGGCATTATGGTACTCTTGCCTTCTATCATACATGGTATGGTTGTTTGACTACTATGAATGCCTGCTGCAGCCAATCCAGTAAACTGAGAAGAGGTAAATTGGACAATGCGTATGTGTCAAAATATTCATCAAAATCAAGTAAAGAGCTTCACAGACCTTGCTCAGTATTCTATGGTCGATTCGGCAACTTCTGCAGCACTCGTCATCTCTTGGTTTCAGAAAGCACCATACAGACACTTCCATTCCTCTACACGTTCTAATCACTTTTTCTTGGAGGGACCAAATGCTTCGTCTTCAGCGTCAAATTTGGTTTGTCTACACAAACCACCACACCCTGATATATATATATTACTCAAGGCCTGAACAAGCAACAACGAAATTCAACACAAAATTGCAGCAAAGTGCGCCAAGTTTCTTAATAGGCTATGCTACAATAACACGAACAAGTAGCATGTGCAGGACTGCACTGCAAACAACCTGTTCTTTCACATGATCAAGGTGTCCTGGTGAAGCTTCTCCGCTTTTACGGCAACACAGTATACTCTTAAACAAGAATCTGATTAAATGCAAAGTACTGCCGGCACCACGTAAAAGAAAAGAAGAGCCTACACAAAAATTCGGCATTATCTTACTGCCCTGCGAAGACAGAGTCAGTGGACTGCTGGGCTCCCTTAAACTAATGTCAACTCTCTAGATGTACATAACTTCTTGCGTTCAGATTCAAAAGAAACAGTCTAGAACCCTGATCCAAGTAGACATAGGAGGCCGCAACTCAAGTAAATACCCGATGTGTATACGACCGCCTTCTACGAGGTGAGTACAGGAAATCTGTACTTGGGTAATAAAGGAGCATAAACTTGTACTCATAACTTGCACCACAGTACACGCTTGGTTGTAAAGGCAGAATCAAAAACTCAAGTATCCATTCTAGGTTCCAATGTTAGTTTTAGACCCAGCAGAATGAGATCGAAAAGCAAAAGACCAAGACCAAAATCTCAAGCTTCTCAAATCACGTCAATTCCCAATCGTAAAGAAAGTGGAGGCTTCATTGTAGGGTGACAGCTTCTCAAGCCGTTAAATTATATATCGCATAAAGCCCCTAGACCGTGGTATTAAGCTTAAGAGTAACTACCGCATTCTGAGTTCGAAGTTCGCCTGGTCAATGAGAGTATTGATCTTGGTAGTGGCGTTTCGCCGATCCTCTGGACAAGCTACGATAGCCTTCTGTAGGTGGCCCAACGCTTTCTCGGGTTCCCCTGCCTCCAAAGCTGCTACTCCAGCTCTGTATGCTTCGTCTGCCTTGAGCATATCTCCGACTGCAAGAACCTTCATCGGTAAGTGCCGCTCGACTTCTTCTGTAACTTCTTTCTCCTGTTCGACAAAATCGCTTCCTTCATCAATATTCCTACTTGCCTCCTGCATTTCTAGTTGCTGGGCAGCAGCAGTAATTAACTTCTCGATCTTCACCAATGCAGATGGTTTATTACGGGGACACTTGATTGAAGCCAGACGCAATAGAGCAATGGCTTGAACCATGTCCCCTTCTTCCATTGCAGCACTGCCTGCTCTATATGCCTGGTCAGCGGCTACTGCATCATACTTCACGGGTGTCTCATTTGGTGAGTCCAGTTTATCTACTAAGTCTAGACTTGATGGTAATAAGGTACTGAAATCCACAGCACTTGAGAACACGAGAGGGCTTCCGTGTCTCATCATCTTTTCTGATGGGGAACCAGTAGCTGTTGAGCTGGCTGAACTAGTTCGCTCCCCATCTAAGTAGTCATATTCGGAACCACTGTCATTAGTGAAGACCTTCGTTTTCAAACTGGCCTTGGCTGGTTGGAAAAATGAGAACTTGGGGGCAACTGATCTAGGAAACATGTCGTGGGCGGATGGATTGAATCTGGAGACAGTCACAGTAAGAGAAGTTGGTGGAATAGCAGGTTGATCATTTAAAGAGTTTACAGAGAAGTTACCAAACTCAGTATCTAATATCCTTCCTGTATCTGAAGATGACTCATTTTTTGATTTGTTCACTTTCCCAGAAGAACTATCGATTTTTGAACCACTTGAGCGTGGCTGCGAACTTGACAAGGACGGCTCGGGATTAAAAACTACGGCATGCTTTGAATTCCTCCGACCTCTGTTAGACCGTCTCTCCAAGTTACCTGCAGTAACTTTCTCCAGGAAATCTTCAACTAAAGAGCCTTGCAAAAATCCTTTTGTTGTCCTAGAACAGTCCTCAACATCTTTGGACGCAGTTTGAGTGATCTTAGAATGCGAGTTAAAAACACTCGGTCCGGGAGGTATGTTGGTAAGATCTTGAGATGCCCGGGCATACTCCGTTGACATTACAGCGCGATCGATGTGTTGGAGAAGAGAGTCAGGGTCGGGCAGCAGAGCCTTGGGCAATGCCACTGGCTGCAACGTCCGACTTTTCCCCTGCTTCATTTTAGCTGATGAACGCTGTTTCACTCCCCTGCTCCAGGCCACATATCTCTGATTCGCAAGTACAGTCTAAATAAACTGAAAAGATTCTCGTCTAATTTCTTTCCTCTCAATGTACAAGTAAGCAGCACCACCTCTTTCCCGGGCCCATCGTTGTGAAGAAAAAACCCTAACACAGTTAACAACCGCATTCCCCAAAAACCACCTTACCCTCCCAGCCTCGATACTAGAATTCGAACCAATCCGTATCTGTCTGACCTTAAGTGAAATCCCAAGCCGATCCAATCCAACATTATTACTAAGATTTCCACCTCTATCCAGCCATCAACCTCGTCCCAAATTTCTGCCGTATCCGACTGTCTGCCAGGAGATTCACAGCTACGATGAAAGCAGAAGAAACGAAAACAACAAACCTTAGCTATCACACTTCAGCGGATCGAGCTCGGCAAGCGAATTTTAACAACTTCAACCTCGAATATCGAGACTCAAATTGGCATACAATCTGCCAGGTTCGCGTTCCACTTTGCGAGGACTCTTATTTCTTCTATGATTGGGCATGATCAGGTAGAGCTCCCACTGTGAAGCAAACACGAAGCCGGCTTAACTCCATATAACTGCGGGGGAAACAGCCCACAAGAACAAGACATCTTCAAGGCCACCTTGCCACGTATCTTTTCTTTGAAGCGGACAGGTGGCATCAACGGCGCTTCGTAGGATCTCTTCTTGCTAGGTTTCGGCTCCATCCGTTACTGTAGCGTACAGAAGCCTGTCCGATATGTCTTAAAATGTTCCATCCATTATTTGTCTTAATTACCAGTTGAGGAAATTTTCCATGTAATATCGAGATAATTATAAATATGATTTAGTTTTGTTTAGGTTTCTCTATAAATCAATTAAAAATAATTTCATTTTTATCTATTTATTATATCTTCTAAATTCCATAATTCTTAATTCTTAATTGAAACATTCAAACGATTCCAGAGAATATTAAATTTGAATGAACTTTAAACTAAAGGATTTTTGCGAAATAAATTTTATTATAAAAAATATATAAATTAGAAAAGTTCGATCGAAAAGTTTATCTGCTTGGTAGATTACAATAAAATAATTTAAATTTGTGTTCTTGGTACTCCAGCATCAATTATTTTATCTGAGTTTTCCAAAAACGTTCTTTACAGCACTAGCCGACGCTAGATTTGAAGGTGAAATTCAGAGCTAGGAACAATTTCCCTGTAACTCATTGCAGTTTCGAGAACCGGCCAACTCCTTGTTCACTTCGTCGACCAATCCCTCGCGATACCAAAGGGCACGGGAGAAACGGGGTAGACAGATTCGCAGGAGTGTCAGGGGGATACAGGAAAGCGAAACATCATGATTTCTTAGAACGTTTAATGAACGATGTCGTAATACGAGAAGCCTGGGGGCGGGGACGGCAGAAAGAGGATGAGTTGAAGCAATTCATGCAGATGAACTCATAGCTCTGAGCGGAGTTGAATTGAACTCGTTTAAATTGAATTTTCTGTGGTACATGATGCAGTTCGGCCAAGAAATAATATACCAGGATGTTTACTTAAAGAGCGGTGATTGGAGTCACTAGACTGTCCCAAATACCTCCACTATCTATACTCCACTTAGGATCTTCGGAACTGAGCATTATAAGCAGATCAAGGGATATGAAAAACGTTGGACGATATGTCACGTTCATGTCGGTGGATGCTGGAGCTAGCAGTCATCAAGTACTCACTTGGAATCCGAACCTGCGAGGAAAGAGGATACTTATGATAGAAGAGCACATAGTGCAAGATGAGCAGCTGTACAATTACCGTGCATAGGCGATCAGCGAGGACTTCCAGTTTATTATGTGAGAACCCTGGCACTGATGAGCAAAAGATCAGAAACTCGGGACGGGAGATACTGGCATTGCATCCAGTTACCTTGGCATCCCGCAGGGCATTCACGAATCCGTGGGTGTTATTGTGTAGGCTTACTATTAAAAAATAAGGAACTGCTTCTTCTTTATTGTTTTTTCAGTGTTGACGGACTCATGCCGACATATTGCATGCTGATGTTAATCCCAGTCCTAATACTGTACACTCTCCACGGAGGCGTCTCGTTATTTGTGAGACTGGTTCCTACGCTCTAACATCTTCATGCTGTCAACATGTCATGCTTCTTTCTCAAAGTTACTCCTGCTCGCACTCACTATGTACTGCAGGTACCTATGCATCAGAGACTTCATACTAACCACTGTGAGCATACTTAAGCATGCTTACCACTCTCTCTAATTGATAGTTATGGCGATCTTTACTATGTTACGATCATACGTCAGAGGCAGTCTTACGTTTACCAGGTGTCCTGTATTTCATTACGTAATATGTGAGAACCCTCACCCGGTCTTAAGAGAACACTGGGATCCCTCCAGCCATTGCCATTCTGGACGCTTCTTGTGAGAAATCAAGACAACGGGTTAGAAAAGTAAAATACTTCCTCCAAGCGCCTTGAAGGAACTGTTCGTTGGATGAAGTTCTCAGCTGGCCCCATAACCTCTGGGTTACCATCTTCTCTTCGTACTTAAGTCCTGTTCTCATGAGTTACTGGTTTCTAGCCAAGTCTTAATTTATAAGGAGGGGAAATGTATTGTGTTATGAAATTTGTGGAGAACATTACTCAAATTGTAATTTCTACGGAATTTTAATAGTTTCTCCCTGGACTCGCCTAATGTTAACTAATCCAATCACTAACCTTATCCGAGCCAGTCTTACTAATTCTTTCACATGACATACGAAACGTGAAATATCCTGGGAGGACTTCAATGCATAAGTTCCTTCCAAATCACCGCGGGGCAGCTTGATTATCTTACACTCTATATGCAGTGCCAAAGTCTAATCAGCACAGAGTGACAATCAGTATGTCTCGCTTCAGCGAACCGCTTGGCCTTTTGTCACTCTCTCAGACGTTGACGTCAACAGGCGATGATTGTATCTCACAGGGCCTCTGAGATTACTCAAGGTCAATTTGACGGTGGTCTCTGTAACTGTGGTTTTACATCAGTTTCTTCACAGGGCGTTGCAAGCAAGAGAGCTCTTCTCGCGTATCTCAGTGGTTCTTCATCGTTCTCCAGTTCATTCAGTAAAGACTTCTTTTCTCGCAGATCTGATAGTCAATCCGGTAGTACTCCCTTTTCCACTGCTTATTCTTCTCCAGGCTGTACGTCTTTTCCAACTCGAAGTACGTTGCGAGTGCCAGAGCTTAGTATTTGGAAATCCAGCTTCATGCAACTGTTCGGAGATAAGATGGAAGCTGGAATTTCTTCAAACTTTTTAACCTAATCCCGTGAGTGATTCTTCTCGCGGAGATTTGAATTGGTGGGTAGTGATTCCGTGCCCGTATCGTTTTGTAACGGTGAGTGAAGAACTCAAGAGAAGTTACTTGATAGTCGGGTTTTCCGTGCTACTTTGCCCAACTGGAGTTTCAGATGATCTCGAATTTGGCAATTAGGAGGAGGCAGAAGCCATGTTTTCTTCAATTTCTTAGTGCATGCTTCAAATGGCTACATACAGTTTGAATTGTGAAGCGCTGGTTAATTCGAGAGGCGACTTAGGTATTCTCCAAGAAGGGACCATTCGAGTCCAAGTCGTCAATAATCCCATAATGATGTTGTAAGAACTATGCGTTCAGTCCGCAGCCAAATGTTTCACTTGATTCTGTGAATAACTTTTATGGACGTTCTTTGCTGCAAAAATACCGTCTGGGAAGGAACTAGGGGGAATTGAGTTGGAGGTTCACTGACAATCAAGCCCCAGTCCGGCTCTAGAAATCTGATGAATTGGATAGTGGCCAACATTCGCGCAAGGTCAGAAGCCTAGTTGACCAGATGCTATAACCGACATACTCAGGCTTCAAGCAAAATTCCTTGCGGACAACGGCTGGAACTTATTTCTACTGGTGGCTCCGAGGAAAGGGATACTAATCTAGGCCGGCTTGGCTCGAACTTATTTGATAAACATAACTTTTTACTACCAATGTGTGCATCGTGACAATTTTCGAATTTCCAAAGGAAAGTGATCTTGCTCTGAACGGGCATTTGTGGCTTCATTTGTGGCTTCAAAGAAATCGAGTCTTCTAGAGAATACTCAAACCGTAAGTGAATCCTCAGGATATTCGCCCGAAAGAGTTCCTAAAATCTGCATTGTTTCTTCGACCGTCATGAGTGTTTCTGATACTATAGTGACCTTTATTCTTATGAGATTCTGGATACCAAAAGTTGAAGTCGTGAACTGAACAGTGAATTCCTTGAATCGAATGTGTCATAGTGCGAAACTGGATGTAATTGTGTATTTTTGTCCAATCACGGTAGCAGGTCGGCTGTATTCCGGAGGATGTTCGAAAATGAGATGGAAGAGAAGGAGACGGGTGATGTCAAGATTGGGGACGTTGGTGCTACTTCTTAGCAAGGCTGTAAAATTCAAATAACAAAGCCCATGACAAGTTTTTCTGATCCAAATCTAATTCTTATTACTTAAAAATAGCAGAATCTGATTAAGATTATAGCAGAATCGGGATCAGTGCAGTTTCGATCGCGGATCAAGTATACGATGCCAATTTGCTTGAGGACGCACGGGGAGAGTGGGATCTTGCACGCGCAGCACGTAACGAAGCTAGGGCAAACTGGTCACGAGGCAGTTTACTCTTTTGTGCGTGTACTTTATTCGCGCAGGACCTAGTGCTAAAGCAGGCTCGTCCGTCAAGGGTCCAACAAGAAGGTAATGGATTTTGCCATGTCAAAGTTTCTGAGATTCTTTGTAAGGGAAGTCAGGCCCAGTGCCTAAACTTGTGTGGCTGATGGGTGGTGATGACTGCCGCTATTGTTTGTGAACAATGCCACTTCTACGATCGTTGCCTTCTGTTACGAATTGTTATATTCAACGAGAATTTCAGCTAGCATGTACTCTTGGATATCTTAGCACAATAGGCTCGTAAAAGATAGACCTCTTTTTCCCATTTCAATCCTCGACTTGTGGAAATGTTAGGCTACCGGTCAAGGTCACTGATGAAGAAAAGCAGACGGGTTATGAGGTATGCAAATGCATACCCCTAAACAAAAAGAAAAGCAGACGTTCAAGAAAAGCAAATGCATACCCTTAAACAAAAATTATTAACGCTTTCACAGTATGTGGCAGCGGTTAGGTTCGCAGGATGGCGTGGAGCGGACTTAAGCCCACGAGCGGAAGGCATATCTACCTCCAAGGCCTCCATGCGCGGCCTGTCTAAATTCTAGATACTCTTCTCTCGTTCTCCTGTGCAGCTTACTCTGAAGGTTTGCGGGGTTGTGCATTTCCCTTAAATACATTCAAGCTAGATCTGCAGCCTACAGGCCTTTACACTCCAACAGTTTTGCCAACTTTCATCTTCCGAAATTGTCCATTAGGTCATCCAGCCATATAGCCCATGATTACAGTGAATCCGACTCTGAAGTTCCTCGTGTGATGCTTAGCGACTTCAGATCTTTTGTATGCGGACAATCTGCAGCAACTTTCAATGGCCTAACCAATAGTTATCTGTGCTCTGCCTGATTTTCTGTTTCTGCTGCTGAAAAGGTATGCCCATTCTACTCTGTTTTCTTATGAGGTCCAGAGCTGTCCTTGATGGAGGTTCCTCTCCTCGTTGCTGAATAGCTGGCACAGTATCTCTCTGCATCTTTATGCATATGGGGAATTCCAAACCTGGACAAGCATTCTTCCAACGTTTGATCGGTTTTGGACCATTACCACTACTGGCGAAACACTTTTGTGCCAGGCATGCTTAGAGATATCTCATGGGGGTTTTACTTCATAGTTCTCTGTGCCAAAATCATGTGCAGTTTGCAAAGGTATGTTTTCTACTTTAGTAGAGTAAAGGGTGACTGCGTAGAAAACCCGAAGGATGGGAAGACCCCACCAAGCCGAACAAGGGTGAGACAAAAAGTCGGTAAAATGGGGCTAAGCCCCAATAGAGTCAAAATGAGAAATCTGCACTACTGTACCTAAGATATCCGGGCTATGCAAGTCTGCATGGTCTACAAACGACTGGAACATTTGAAGAAGTATCATCTGGGGTGATTGTTCTCTTACCCATGCCCTTGGTAGAGTGATGTACACAAGTTGTCTAAAATATATTACAAAGTATGATTGTGAAAATGATACCCAGGCATTTAACATGATAAGCTCTCACGCACTCCCTGCCCAAGGTGTCTAACACTGTGTCCATCGCTCCATATAACTCCAATGCCGGAGGAACAAAAAAATGACCCCGCTGCATACCCCTGTACTTGGAGACTTTGTGAGCTGCTACTGCACTCGCTGCCCATCCAAGGGGGATGGGTACTCAGTCCCTCTGAAACTCGCAATTTCTACTTTAGTCCAGCATGATATTGTCTGAAGTAATTGTATCTCGCCAAGTTTACTACCATTATAATTTCGGTTGGGTTAACCCCAACGTCTTATCCAGTTCATATGCATTCTGCTGGCCCGCAAGCTGTATTATAGCACAATACAACCAAACTGAGTATTCTATGGTATTTGATTCTATTGCGGGGCAAAATTTTCATCATTCGAATGAAGGTTCAATGAATATTTTTAAGTCTATTGCTTCGACAGAGCAAAGCTACCAGCCCATGACCGAAACAGCTTCGGCTAAGTTTTCCATCCATTTTGGTGCCGAGCAAGTTATCAAGCTCATCCCCACGGAATTCACGAGAGGATCATCAGAGTTCTCCGTCAAGTCATTGGTCGAATGGAGTTGGGGCCTATTTCAGAAATACTCCTGCAATCTTCCGGGCCCTCGAAATATCGGCCAACCATCATATGCGGTACTCCCAATTCGGCTCCATCCAACAGTTCCTTTGATAAGAAGGTTGATACTTGTCCTATCTTGATTCACTTGTTAATATAGAGACTTCCGTTATCTGGTTCTCTTCTTAAGGAATAGAGCATCTGGATAACGATCATGAGGGGATATGCGAAGTTTCTGTACTAACTTTTGTCCTTGTTTATTCTAACTTGTGGAAAATCACAAGCAGTGGAACTAGCTCTATACCCGATGGACACGCGTCCAAACGAGTGGTGATAAGAAACACGCTTGTAAACTTTTGAGTTCTCTAAGTATTCGGCAACCGTTTCGTTCCAATTTTCAAGTTCGGTTCCTGTGAGCAGCTCCCTTGGTAAAAGCTTAACATAAACCTATCGTGGTCTCCATTTGTTGATGTACAGACTTGCTTGGTTTTCTTCTTCAGCAATAGAGGTCAAGCTACGTACATGTAATCGGGATATCGATCTGGCAAACATGGAAATCTAGGATACAAATGAGAATCCAATCCTAACCGTTTGCCCTTCTCTTTCTAACTTGTAGATAATCCCAAACACGGGCGCTAGCTCTTTACCCAATAAGACATGCGTTCAAGAGAGTCGTCATGAAAAGCACACCTGTAAACCTCCGGGGGTCCTCCAAATATCGAGCAACCGTCTCCTTTGTGAATTCAGGTCTGGGACCATCCAGTGATTCCCTTGGTAGGAAGTTACTTAACAATATTCCTTTCGTGGTCTCGCTTGTTAATATACAGAGTTGCTTTATCTTTTTTAGTTCTCAAGAAATAATGTAGAGAGGGACCGATATGACCTAGGTTTCAATCATGAGAGGATGCAACACAAAGGTTCCATCTTAACCTTTTATTCATGCTAACTTGGAGAACCTCTTAGGAATGGAATTGGCTCTTTACCTGATGATACAAAGGCAATCTTGTGGAAGTTCTATCTAGATCCGTGCACAATGACTAGGATAAAAAGAGCGTTTGCAAACCTCGGGACTTTGCACTGCAACTGTCTACACCCTCTACATTCGGGGGTCCATTCAGCAGTTTATCTGGTAAGGAGTTCATGATCAATGCTCCTGTACTCTCCACAAGAGCTATTTGCTTTTATCAAAGGAAACATTGAAGGTCTGCAAAGGTTCAGTGTTCAGGAACCCTTTTGGGACATTTCATCTAGCCAAGTACTCCCGGAAGAGGGATCATCAGAGAATAGGATAAACGGAACTTCTATTCTAACATTCTGTTCACTGATACTGTGACTCATAACACAAAGACCATGTCATCATCAACAATGGTACTCCGCCCGATCAAACCCACGTGCACAACGCGCAATATCCACAATGGTGGTGTACCTCGAGGAATGTTTCAATCTGGGTCCGGACCGGATGCTGTGGAATCCACCTTACAAGGAGGAGACAGAATGGTGAAATCAGGCGTCCACCAATCTTCTCTAAGAGATTGATGGATTATTCGGGTGTTGGGTTAAAGGGTACGAGAAGGAACTTTCATGCGCCGAAAGCTTTTGGGATAGCAAAGCAAAATTTGAAGATGCCACCGATACTATGGTCCCTGAATTGAAGATGGGATAACCGAGTCCGATGCTTGTGAAACGCTTGAAACTCCATTGATTAACAAAAGTATGGCACCCACGAGGAATTAGAGTGTGAATCAAAAACCGGAAACCACTTGAGAGCTGGAACCTGTAGGTTGATGTTTACCCCCTAACACAGGTAATTTCCCACGGGACAGAGCGCTCCTATCTGCCAATAATCGACTCCATAGCCCAGCAATGGATACTAGCATAAACTGTTGTCATATTAATGTCCAACTTCTGCTGCTCGGTGCTGTGACTGGGTCCTTGCCGAACAAAGTTGACCCTTGCAGAGACGTAGCAAAAGTCCCGACTACAGCTGCGCGGATGCCGACGAGTTGTGGCCATTCCGTCAGGCTTATTTAGTCGGATTACTTCATATCTCCGATAGAGCTACAAGCATGATGGTGAATACAGGGATTGCATTCTGCATTGCTGCTGCGAATGCCGTGTTTATGTATGCTACGCCGGCTATAAACATTGTCTGCTGCAGAAACATCCTCGTGGAACTGAGCGAAAATCGCCCAGCAGGTTCGAATTGTCAATGCCGTTCGAAGTTTCTTCTCAGAGAACAAAGCCAGAGGACTCACTGCAGTAGACATAGTACAATTGCATCCTCGTAGATTGCAAACACAAAGCGATAGACACATCCAATCATGGCTGCCTTGGTGAGGACGTAGTAGATACCATAGCATAACTGTACAGAGATGAGAGCTAGTTGGCAAGAGTCTCTCCCCCTGCAGACACCTGCGAATGTCTATGACCTTTTCTCGTTGCCATCTCAATAGACAATGAAATGCTGGATCCCTCTTTGGACCAAATTTACTGCAGTCCAAGCACCTGTAGCAGCTATGCAATTCTCTGTTAGGGTCCGATCAGATTTCATGTACATATGCAATATTGGTATTCCTTACAGTGTCAAGTTTAAAAGTACATACTACAATACTTGACACGCCTATCCTGTTCTTCGAGACAGGATTGGGATGAGAAATCTGTCCCCTAAGATATCTTAACTATGCGAATCGTATGGTTTACATACTACATATGGAGCATCCTGTTTCCCGTGACAGGATCAGTACCAATGTTTGCAATATATTTGAGCAATTGCAATATTGCCTTCTGTTATATTTGAGCAATTGCAATATTGCCTTGTGTGGATGCCACAGATTCTCACATCCACGCAATTCCAATATTCCCAATCAGCCAATGTTTGCTAGATATGTTTGTGCAATGCCCGGTGTTGGATCGCACGCAAGCTGAGTGGACTGCTATGTGTTTGCCATCGTATTTCATCAGGCAAACTTAATCAGCGAAGTACCAAGAGATTCTTCTGTCCATGATCTGGCTCCTCGAAGTCTGGAAGATTGTAGTTGTAGTCCGGACGACAAATTCTCCCCCTACAAATAATGAACTCATCTGGTTGATTTGTCTCACACGCAGAAGCCACCATTGATGAGACTCACAGCTCATTATGAGTTCTTGTAACCCAATTTACGAAGATGAGCTATATGAGATGTAGATGAGGTACGAATCTCATATCCACACAAGTTCTGTATAACACTAGTTTACCACACTAGCTGGGTGCCATGTTCCGGGCATCAGCTATGTTTGATAGATTTATCAGGGTATTTTGTAATTAAATTGTTGTTTTCGTTTTCCTATGCCGAAGAGCTACTCCAATGATGGTATTTAAATCTCTACTAGATGAACTCATGAACTTGGAGTCTTGGATGGCATGTATTACAGTTAAATGCAGTACTTTTCACCCTCCAATTTCGTTTTTAAAATATTCTATCCAAAAAAATTTCGTTCCATGAAGTTTCTTCTCGTACTCCAACACCCGTATAATCCACACCCTAGTATGATGGTTGATGACACGGTCTTTGTGGGCGTGATCCTAACCTTTGTCCTTGTTCATTTTAATTTCTAGAAAATCATATGCAATGGAACTACCTTGATACCCGTTGAAACATGCATACAGACCTTTGTGATAAACTTCTGAATGCACGTTCCAAAGAGTATCAAATTAATTTCATTACTTCTAATTTTCAACAAGTTAGAATGGACAAAGTCCAAGGATTTGATAGAAACTTTGAATTTGCATTCTCTCAGGATGGACATCCATATCATATAGTCGACCTCAATTGCTTGAGAACAGAACCAGATTAAGGAACTCTTGACATCTGTAAGTGAAATTTTTGACATTGCTAATGTTAACCTTCGTGCCCTAGGAATTGTTGGGTTGTCAAGGAACGGAATCCAAATCATCGATCTTCCGAGAACCCAACATTTGTAGGTGTGGTTTTTATTTTGACCTCTCTGCATGCATGCATGTGCCATTGGGTGTAGAGTTTCACTAGCGCTTGTGTTTTCTACAAGTTCAAACGAACAAGACTAAAGTTTAGAAGAGAAACTTCTTGTTTGCATCACGTCATTTTCGATATATTAGGTCTTCTAAGAACAAAACCAAATTAAGGAAGTCTCTAAATTAACAAAGTGAGATCAACATGAGCATCGCATTGCAGTCTTCATTGCTCCTTGGTGTTAGATCAGGTAGATAAGTATTGCCACATAGCCTAGACATTACCACCCTCTCGGCCAGCACCCTTCTCCTTGTATAATTAATAATCCTTATAGACCTTGTATCCACCTGGTATTGAGTATTTCACATCTTTCCTCCATATTATCAGTCAAATGAGGAGTTACATCTTATGGAGATCTTCTTTACTCATGCTCTACTCAAATTTCTATGATTCTCAAGCAGCAAGCTATCATGAGTGGTTTTTGAGCACCTCCAAGGATTGCCACTCCCTAGATACTTTGAATTCTTGCTTTCCCCTTCTCTTTGCTTTTTGTCAATATATTGCCTTGGGTCATGTGCCCCTAAAGCAACTCATTTTTTTGGTGCTTCTTTTCTCCTAGTTCTTTCAAAGGGGACCTCAATTGTGTGGTTATTGCTATGGGGGGATTTTTTTCTTCATTTAGTCTCACCACTATTTCCTTATAGCTTTGACATTCTTTTTCATCTTTTTTGTCTCCCCATTAATTTGCTATGGCTACTGTAGAGTGATGCAAGATGGTTATTGTTACTACTTAAGCATATTTGGATATCCATCCAGATTGGGTGGTGGTCCAAGTTGATATCTCCAATGCCTTCAATACCATCTCTAGTCCAATGTTTTTTTGCGCTCTTTGCTCAACAATACATAAGATCCACTCCTTTGTTCCTCTTTTTAAAACTTTCTATGGTATCAAGACACATTTGATGTGTAGTCATTTTACAACCACAAGATTTCACATAGTTAGCATCAATTGAGAGCACATGCCAAGGAGATCCACTAAGAGGCCTCTCTTTGCCATAGTGCACCACACAGCTTTGTGAGAAGTGGTAGCCATCTTTCTTTCTTGTCTTTTTCCATCCCTCTCAAATGATATTCATGTTGTAGGCCCTTTGGAGGGTGTAGATTGAGTTGTGTCTATAGTCACACTAACTAAGAGAGTTGATGTACTCAACATGTAAGTTCTGGATTCCATGCACAATCCTCACTCCCTTGGACTTCCCACCAGGATTCCTATTCCTTGTTGGTAGTTTGAGGATTTTTGGCTCACTTCAGGGGTATTTTATTGTGCCCATATTTTTTTGGGTTATTTTCTTGTTCTTTTTTTATAAATATTAGAGGTGTTTCTTTGGAGAAATCTTCATGTCTGGGGATTCTTTGGAGCCAACTCTTTACATGGCAAGGGTACAAAGAAGAAAGGTACAAATAAAGGATCGAATATGACAAGAAACCAAGCCAAAGAGAGAAGGTACAAAGACTCTTTGCCTTAAGTGTTCCAGAACCAATGACCTTACTGCAAATTCAAACTCACCAACCACACACAAGTAAAGAAACATTGCCAAGAACCATTGGTAGCTACTGAGGAGTTCTCACATGTGAATAAGGATTGCACACCTACTAAGGACCATTGGCCAGAGACCCTTAACTATAAAATTAAGATTTAGAGTGAGTAATTCTTTCTTTCTTTTTCAAGAACTTTCCTACAAGCAAGTTATTCTTTTGTGAGGAAACCCTTTGACTATAGCCCAAAATGAGAGTAGAGACTTAGGATTCTTTGGAGTAGATATTTTTTGTGTTAGCAAATTCTTTGATAGTTAATATGATGAGAGAGGAAAGAGCAATGAAGACAGTTCCAACAATGATCCTCTACTACCTAGTGGTGGATAAGTGGGGCAATGTATGTTACACGAAAATTCCTCTATAGCAAGCATCTAGCCTTCTTTCTTTGGAATTGGGATTTTAATTCACCCTTGATAATACATGAGATGGGGAGTAGGACCCATGAGAGTGGGAATTTTAGGGGTAATCCAAGGGAATGGAACAAGGAACACTGGAGGATGGTCCTTAGGCTGGAAGTAAGATCTTCAAAGGGGCTCATTCAAGATAAAAATTTTAGAGGATATGAATGAGATCAACATCCAAATAGCCAAATCCTTTGTTGAACCAAGAAACCCCAACAATGGTTGGCTGGTTTGTGGTACAATGATCCAATCTGAAGAGTGATTGTGTCTTTGCTCATGAAGATATTTTGACCCATGAGGACAACCTACTTGATTATCAATTAAGCAAAATTTTTTGACCAGATATCTGAAGGAGTAGAAGCAAATTAGGCTTTTATGTTTTGTCAACATACCCAATCAATGATTCAAGTACTAGAGGAAGATGGGGAAGCTATTTACTTAGCTCCATTTGCCATTCATTTCAAAATTGGTATCAATCTTCTGAGTAAGGAAGAGAGGAAGAAATTCACCAACTTCTTCCACTCCACTGAAGGGAAGTGAGTGATCAAGAGGATCCAAGAAATGGACAAGGAATTTTCTAATTTAAGTAAGTCTATAGAGGTAAAGGAGGATATCATCCCTAACAAGAAGAAGGCTACTCCCTCCTCAAGACCAAGAAGGAAAGAGAGAATAAACCAATAGTGGATACTTCTTTAGACAAGGGCAAAGCTGAAGACAAGGAAGATGAAAAAGACAAAGACAAAGAACTGACCATGTAGGAGAGAAAAATTGATATAGAAGGCAAAGATGAGTGAAAAGATGCAAATTTTACCCTACAAGATGAAGGGAGTAATTGGGCAAAATATCAAGAAGAGCTTTGGGACAAGAACCAACCACTCTAGTGCAACCAACATCACCATTAGAGTTAAGAGTGAAGGAAATTGAAGAGGGACCAACCAAGGAAGAGATATTGACATCCAAGGAGAGGACGTCCTTGCAAGAGTGAACCACAAAGAAGAACTGGTAATAAGTGAAGTGTGGTCTTCACGTTGATGGAGCTTCTTTCTTGATTAATATTGTTGAGTCTTTATTGACTTATTTTGCAAGCAATTCTTCATCAATATCAAGAGGATTGCCCCAAAGTCAAGAAATACAACCTATTGATGAGGAAACTATACACAAATGAGTTTGCAATGAAGGCAAAGAAGGATTATTTGTAGGGAGAACTACAAGGTCTTGTGTAAGGAGGAGTGTAAGAGAAGAGATACACTACTAAAGAGGTAAATGATATAAAGAGAGAGAGTGAGAAAAATTTGTTGGAGAGCGTGAGGAAGAGCCTGACCAAGAATTCCAAAAATTACAAGAGGAACTAAGGGCACTCTAAGTAACGAGCAATCAAAGGTAAAAGTAGAATGAGGTCAACACATAGACTAAGATTAATCATATTTTCAAATTGCGACATAACTTATGAAAGCAAGAAGTGCCACTCAAGAGGTCATCATGGAGTAATATAAGAAAGAAACTACCCTCAAGATGGAATCCCTACAAGCTAATATAGAAAAGGAGAATACAAAGCAAGCTACAAAATGACCAAAGATATTGGAAGAAGTTATTATGGAACTTTAAGGTCTATATGCTACTCCAAAGGAAGCCAAAGCAAAGAGACTCAAAGAGTTGGAAGATCTTTGCAACCAATTGATAGCCATCAAGGAAGAAACAATAGTGGGCAAAATAACCAAGACAAAGCTACACAAGCTCAAATTGTAAGTGCAATGTTGGAATGAATGACCTAGAGGGACCCAAAGTTGCATAGATTATGGATTAAAAATAGGAAACATGTAGATAGAAAGTTCACAAAATCTTGTGGTACTTATTGTTAGAGATAGAGGATTATAAGGAAAGAGTAGATCTTCTCCTTAGAAAATCTAGAGACAAATGTATTTCTTTATAGTGGTTATGAAAACCCAATTTCATACACTTTGTAGTATAACAACAACAAAAAAGTCATTCCTATGGAGATGTGGGTCGAGAATAGATATAATTGAAGAGAAATGTCACTATTGCAAGTTCTTTATTATTTCCTATTTAACTTCTTGAGTAGGAACCACTCCCAAAAGAGTGTAATATCACCAACTACAATGTACTAGTGTAGAAATAAAACTCCCAAAATCACTTTCATGTAAGCTAAGTTCCAAATATTTGTGGTAGGTGATGATCTAGTCACTCTAAATAGGGTACTCCTACTAAAAGAATACAACTTCAAAAAATTCTACCCTTCCTAGAAGACCAAACTCCAAAGGCAAAACTCTTCTTCACATTGATGGAAAATCTTTGCTTTTTGATTCTATGGTACTTTCAACATTATAACTCACTTAAGACCCATCAAGGCATTGTTCTATTTCTTCAGAACTACCAAGGATCCTAAACCCTAGCCTCAGCCACTAATGATCACACACTCAACTAGTTATGTTTCTATTACAAAGTTCCTCACCACTACTCACCAAAGACTCACAAGCAATACTCAAAATTAAACATAAGCAATGAAGAGCTTTAGGCTCTTTCACTATATTCTCTTGCATGGATTGAATGAATATTTATAGTGAAAAATATCCTTAAGTAGCTTCTCCAATTCCTAACCTAAGAAATATGAGTGTTGTGGAAGTGCAAGGATCTATCAAAAATTTTCTTATATAAAGAAGATCTTTATTTTCTTCCATTTGAACTTCTTCTTGGGAAGCTGACTTTGCATCTTCACAATTGTGTCCTTCCTTCCTTGAATTTGATTCTATCCCTTGAAAAGTAAGCTCATCTTCTTCCTTAATTTCTTCTTCATATTCTTCTAAAGAAATCTCCAAAACATGAGGATTTCTCCTTGCTCTCTTTGGCGTCTTCTTTGGACTATTGCTTGTTGAAGATTGCTTCTTCTTCTTGGAGGTGATTGTCACTACAACTTCCTTCCCCTCAATAAATTCTCCTAAATTAGAATTTTTGTGTCTCTTTGTGGGTGCTTCTTAATTGTGGAGTGTCCTTTGGGTTGAGTTAAGAAATACTTCTCTGACATAAAATGAGTGCCAAGTCACCTCCTCTTATCTTCACTTAGAAAATTCAACTCCATATAAGAATGAATTGCAAATGGAGAAAGATAAGTAGCTCCTCTATCCTCCTCAAGTTCCTTGATCATGGAATGGGCTGGCCAATAGAACATGTAGGCCTAATTGACAAGTTCTCCTTTATTAACTTCTCAAAGAAAATCTTTTTGTTGATAGTTAAGTAGGTAGTTCACTACGGGAAAAATAGCTTATAATGGTTGAAACAATGTATATGCTATTAGGGTGCTTGTATGTATGAACCTTCTGATTGTCACACTTCAACCTCTTTTGTGCAAAGGAGTTCTTGTTAGTTGCATTAAAATCTGCTTCCATGTCCCCAAATTTTGTATCCAAGGTCATTGCTCTTGAATGACCTAAATCTCTCCTAGTACTATTCTTTAGTGCTCTTCTTCCTAGCTTTAAGGATTTCCCCAAAGATCCCCAATTTCTCTCTCACTTCTCCTTTGCATCTCTTGAATGATAGTAGGTGAACCTAATTCCTACTTCTAGAGCAAAAACATCAGATGTTTTTTCTAGAGTAGATCACTCTTAGCTCTCTTGCCCATTTTTCAATTCTTGGGGCTCAAAGGATAACCTTGAGGATCTTCCTCATTTTTTTCTTTGCTTTGGCTATATTGCTATTGAGGGCACTTCAACAACAAGAGGCTGATTATTCATACAATCTTCATTAAAGTTACTATAAAATTCCTAGCAAAAGTGAAAACTATTCAATTCAAACTTGATTTTATAATCAGGAACTTTTAGCTCAAACACTTTTTTATTCATTAATAGATGAGCCATCATGATCCACATTTGAGTACTCTCTGATATGCACCATCAAAACTTGGCAATGGTTCTTTATCCTAGTGGTAGCATGATTTGAATTATTGCATGATCTTTGATTCCAAAGTTCTTCTCCAAAGATTCTTTGTACTTGTGGTCTTGATATCAAACCTCTTTGGACTTTACATTTTTTTACACATTCCTTTGTATTGAACAGATTTTTAGTAATGTACTCCTTGCATCCAAGCAAACACAGAGATGAATCTAAAGAAGGCTCATAGAAAAGGTTTCTTCCCTTGAACATGAAATTAACTTGCCCTTTCTTCGTCAAAAATATGTAAAATGAAGCAAAGTTGCAAATTTTGCAAAAAGGTTTGCACTACAATAGTTTACTACCAAAGACCCTTCACTAGAAGAGTTCTTCTAAGTTGTAAGATCTTTTGTAATTGTAATCTTTGGAGTAGCAAGAAGTCCAAAGATGATAAAAGTATGACCACTTCAAGGAAAAGTATATACCTTCCCAAGCTGCATGGATAGCAATTAGCTATGTATAGATCAGCAAGATGGATAAGACAAGGATAATACAATCCAATCTATAGTGTTGATGCAAGGATGGGCAATCTTGATAGATCTTTGCACTTTCTTCATCATTAGATCTTCTTCAATTCAAGTAAAAGGTACTATTCAAGGCTTCCACCCCTTGTAAGTCATTTATCAAATCTATGGAAGACATATAAAGTGAAATAGCCAAAAGTTCTTTGTTGCTTTTGATGAATGTTGAGATAGCTTGTTTGTCTTTGTTGAGTAATTGTGATGAATCTTTGTAGTAGGAACTAGAGTGATTAAGTGTGTGATCATTAGTACTTGTGAAAAGTGTGTGTGATCCTTGACAACTTTGAAGGAGCAAATCAATGTCTTGATGGTTCTTAAGTGAGTTATAATGTTCAAAGTACCATAGAAGTGAAAGACAAAGAATAGTCACCAATGCAAAGATCTCCTACATGTAGTCATGCCTTATGGGAATGGTGGAATGCAGTCTTTGAAGTAGAAGTAGCCTCTTTGGGGTTGACTCAATCATCACCTTCAAGAAATAGTTGGAATGTATCATAAGTGAAAGTGGTTTTCAAGCTTTATATTTTCTATAATGCACCATAAGGGATTATACTACACTCTTTTGGGAGTAATTCTTGCCCAAGAGGTTAAATAGGTAATAATAACAAACTGCAGTAGTGACATTCTCTTCAAATCTAGCCATTTTTGGACTTTATCTTCATTGGAACAACCTATTTCTACCAATATGCTGATAATATGACACCACAAGCATGATGACTTTTGTAGCTTTTTCATCTCCAACACACATTGGTCCAAGCTACAACTCATGCTTTCTTCCTCCCTTAGTTGGGGAACACATATGCAACCTACTCTATTCTAGTACATTGTTACTTCCCTAAGGACTCTTCTTTGGCACAAACATTCCCACTCATAGAAGCACTATTGCTCCATTTATGCACATTTAAAGAACTATCCACCCACACTTACTCTACTCTATTAGGGTCATGCATGCACCCCCAACTATCATATGAATGGTGTAGGCTATAGATAGCTCTACTCATATCTATGGGTGGATGTTGGCTCATAGCATAGGAGGCTACTAAAAAATAGCATAAATAGGAGCATGGACTCTAGTGGTGCTTCCTTTTAGCCAACAAGTTCTTCCACCAAGGATGTCCTTTTCTGTTGGGGACATTTTACGATAGTGGATTCAAGCATTTATGACTTCCAATCATATCTTTGGTTGGCTTGACCTACAACTAAGCCTTGCATGCATAACACTCCTTTTGTTTATTGACTTGTATCCCTAGCCTCTACGAAGATCTTCAACTAGATATATGAAGATATTCAAGTGGATCTCAATGAACATATGCACACTCACACCCTTACCAACATCCTCATTGATCCACCCCTACCTAATACAACCAAGATTCTCTCTTGTGGAGTGAAAGGCTATCTGATCTTACTCTAGGTTTCTCCTTGGATTGAGGATTTTTTATTTACTTCAAAGGAGTTTATCACAACTCCATAATTGCAATTGGGTCTACCACATCCTACACTCTTAGAATGTTAGACCAATGCAATGAGACTCTTTGTATGACACATAGGGCATACACATTTTACATTGTGCAATAGGTGGAGAGCACACTAAATTTTACCCACAATACAATGATTTAGAACCTACAAGCTACTTGGTCCCAAGTTCAAATTGAGTGATGGTTGGATTTACTTGGACCACCATCCCATCATGTGTGAGTGGATATTTTTACTTTCACTAATAGATTTTGTATCTTTTATGATGTGGTGATTGCAAATCCCTTGCAATTAGAGTTATTGACATGGGCACGCATACAAGTAGGGGCATCAACAATCATTGCTAGCTGGGATAAGGAGGACCATTATGCACCATGGTTATCCTTTAATACCTTTGTCCCTTTGGTTGTTGAGATTTTTGCACACCTTCATCACCACTTCAATTGTAACAATATGGAGTTTACCGACAAGTTAGTCAAGACTAACAAAGTAGTGAATAGGCCAAAATTGCCTAAAATATTCTAGAAGTATCTAAGAAGCTACTTGATACCTTCCAAATATTGGGTTATGTGCATGCCAAGTGGTGACTTCTAGGAGGAAGCTTATTTGGAAACTTCTTGGCTAGTTTATCTTACATCCCAAGTAGGTAGCTTGTAGAAAGAAGCTTCTTGGAAGTTTCCAATTAGCTTAGCTTGCATACCGAGTAGGCGGCTTCTAAAAGGAAGCTTCTTGAGAAGCTTCTCGGTTAACTTGACTTGTACTCCAAGAAAGCGGCTTAAGGAAGCATCTTGAGAAGCTTCTCAAGAGCCTCGTATGCTCCCTATAAATATAAAAACCAAGCTCATGCTAGGCATTCAAAGCTTCCTTTATTTGTAATACCAAGAGCTAGCCATATGATCTAGATGTGAATTTGGTTTGGTAACATCTAGAATGATGTTATACATAATGGTCAAAATAGATCAGATAGAAGTATCACCAAAAGAGTACTTCTACAAATAGAGCAGAAACCAAAATATACTTGAGAACCTTAGAACCAATAGCTAGACATATAATTTAAAGATGAGAATTGGTTTGGTAACATCTGGAAGTGTGTTACACATGATGGACTAAACAGATCAGAAAGATGTATCACCAAAAGGGGACTTCTACTAATAGAGTAGGAACCAAAATATGCCTGAAATCTTTGAAGGCAATTTTGGAAGCCTAAACGGATGAATTAGGCCTCAAAAATGTGCAATTCCCCCCCCCAAAACAATGGAGGATAAACTGGCCTTCCTCCCCCTTGGTTTCTCTTGTTGAGAGCTTTCTAGTGGTACCCTACGTGATTCTGAGACTCCTACAAGAAGATTCCCTAAAATATTCCACTCCGATCAAAGCTTGTTTGACCAACCAGATAGGACTTAGACCCACATGTCACCCATCCAAGTAAGTAATCCAAGGGTGGAGCTTGCTGACATGTCACCTATCTGTGTGCCTAATCCTATGGTGGAGCTTCCTTGGAGAAGATCCTCTTTGTCTATATAATAAAGAGAAGGTGCTCCTATGGGGCACCAAATGTTGAGTGTGCAATTTGTGTTTTCTCTCTTCTCTTGTCCTCAGAGTATTACAATGGTTTCAGAGCGAGTGTTTTAGTCCAAGAGAGTGGACCGTCCCTCTTAGAAGAGCACAAACTACTAAAACTGAGTAATTTGAGGTGGAGAACATAGAGTAATTGCTAGACTTAGGAAGGACTTGAGAGAGCAGATGGGATGGATGCACCGGGAGGACAATTTCCTGCACCTAGCTTTCCATTTCTGAATCCATTCCACATCAAGGTTATGTACATCCAATGTGAGAAAATGAGGGTATCGCTAGTTTATCACTTTGGCATAGAATTCATGGATAGGGTGATGAACTCACCAAACCCGGTGATTCTACCCATGGTGATATATGACAGAGAGTGGGATTTGACAATCTACATTCTATTATGATGATATGGATGTAAATGTCCAAAATCCTCTCCCTTTTAACACTCAAGTAGAAATCCGTTATGTAGTGAGACCAAAAGTGATGTTTAGAGATTTTGTGGTTAGGAATTTTGGTGAGGAGTATTATCAACGAGTGATAGCTTCTGAGGTCCCAATGGTAGTTTGGATAGTTCATGCACCTTCTAGAGTGATCATATTGACTCTATATTGAAGTAGACATTAGCAATTGAGTGTTGCAGGAACCATGGATCCGCAACTGCAAGAGCTTGTGCAAGGAATGCAAGGGATGTTGAATGAATTTCAAGAGATTAAGATGACAATGGAGACACTACAAAATCAAGTGCAAATCCTTGGGTACAATCAAGCCATGCAAGAAGAAGAGCCATCTCAAAACCCAATACCTACGACTGAAGTACTTGGAGAGGCACATGTGCTTACAAACCCTATCAATGATGAAGCCACATTGCTACACTAGATGAAAAAGACCTGCAACATTGAGCCTTACAAGGGGCAGCATATGATGGGAGTAGTGGAAAATTGGATCTCAAGAATGAATCAATATTTCCGATTGTTCTCAACAGAGATTACGGAGCATGCTGCAGGCGTGTTTGCATGTGGATACTTAACCAATAAAGCCCTCACATGCTATGATGCTTGGGAACAATCCATGTTGGCAAAGAGAAGGGAGGTCACGTGGATAGCAATGCAAGAAGGATTGTTGAAGAATTTAAATTGGTGGATTCGGTGCAGATGTCTCAAACCTAACTATGGGGATTGAGATAGAAAAATAGTGTACAAGAGTATATGGAGGCATTTTGGATCTACAAGTTGCAATAAACGACATGAGTTCAACAGAGGCTCTAGACAATTTCAAACGAGGGTTGAAAGAGCAGATTTGCCAAGAAGTCATGGTGCAAAATCCTCGCATGGTATTTGAAGCCATTGCTTGTGCGTAGAGAATAACATGAGCATTGGGTGGAGGTGAAGGAGTAGTTCCACCTCAACATTATTGAGCAAAAATACCACACATGGGTGGACCAGTACCAATGGAATTGGGCAACCTTTGATTTTGAGATCGAGGAGCACGACCACTTCAAGGGGAGCGTGGACGAGTAGAAGAACAAAGAGATGGAATCCCACGAGGAGAAGGAACTCAAGGAGAATAATGCCATTGTTACAATTGTGGCCATATTGGGCACATATCTACCAACTGTCACACTTGTTTCCCTAGAGGCCCTAGGCCTTTGTACAGGCAATCTTTGAACAACATGGAGAGTCGCATTGAAGAGGAGGAGGTGGAAATCACTTTGGAAAAAAAAGATTGCCAGTAAATGTACCTTGTGGCCTTACTAGCTCAATAAGGAAGAAGAGAAGTGAGGAAAGAAAGAAGACTAATGCAGAAAGATCCCTAAAGGCAACCTTACAATTGATTGTCGTGAATGGAGTCCTAGAAGGCAATCAAGTGAGAGTATTAATCAATCCAAGAGCAACAGAGAATTTTTTATCTTGCTTTGTTGCAATAAGACTGGGAATGGATCTAGAGAGAGATGGGAGTGAAGAAGTAGAGTTGCATAACAGGAAAACAGAGAGGATTGAATCATTACCTACATGGGTAACACTCTCTGTAGGAGAATATCAAGAAGTAATTGAGTGGCTAGTGATACAATTAGCTCGTTATGATGCAATCTTATGCATGCCATGGATGGAGCATTACAACTCTCTGGTGGATTGGAGGAAGAAAGTAGTGAGAACCCACCAATGGTCAATCATTTGGTTTAAAGAAAAATCACCCAGGCAGGATCTGCCTCTATATATCATAGGGATGGTAGTTGTCTATAAGACCGATAGATGTTTCATGGGTCTAATAAGAGAAGTCCAGAGTGCACAACTCCATGGACAAATTCTTGAGAAATTGAAGGTTGTGGTGGATGAATTTCAAGATGTCTTTCTCGATGATCTACCTCAAGATTACCACCAAAAAGGCGAGTAGATCATCAAATTGAGACACTCTCGGGGAAGACACCTCCTTGTAAGGCCCCATATCGCCTATCACCTCATGAATTGGAGGAGTGTAAGACTCAAATTGAGGAGATGCTACAGAAGACGTTCATCTAACCTAGAGTATCACCATATAGAGCTCTTGTTTTGTTTGTGAAGAAGAAGGATGGTACAATGCACATGTGCATTGACTATCAAGGTCTCAATCAACAAACAATGAATAAAAAATGCCCCTTACTTTGCATGGATAACCTGTTTGATCAACTCCATGGAGCAAAATACTTCACCAAATTGGACTTGCGGAGCGGTTACAATCATATCCAAATTGCAAAGGAGGATGTGTACAAAACTGCCTTTCAAACCAGGTATGGCCACTTTGTGTATCTTGTGATGTCTTTTGGCCTCACCAATGCACCTACCACTTTCATGAGTCTAATGAATGACATATTCATCCATACTTGGATAAGTTTTTTATTGTATTCTTGGATGATATCTTAGTATACAGAGCACGATGATAGAACACAAACAATATCTATGAGAGGTCCTCCAGATTCTAAGACAAAATCAATTGTACGCCAAAATCTCAAAGTGTGAGTTTGGCAAGTCTGAAGTAGACTACTTGGGGCATAGAGTAAGTGTAGAGGACATTCAAGTATTGACTGATAAAATAGAGGTCATTCAAAAATAGAGTGCCCCAGAAGATCAGACTCAACTCAAGAGCTTCTTGGGGTTGATGGGATTCTATAATAGATTTATCAAGGACTTCTCCAAGGTTGCATAGCCTGTAACGACACTACTTGGCAAGGGGAAGAAGTGGACATAGGAAACCGCACAAGAGTTGGCCTTTGAAGAATTGAAAGCCGCCTTGCTACATGCACCAATCTTGAAGTGGTATGACACAAAATGTCCAATCAAGTTGGCTATAGATGTATTAGGCGTAGCAATAGGAGGAGTCCTACAACAAGAGTAGCAAGACGGATGGCATCCAATTGCATATTTCTCTCAAAATATGTTACCAGTAGAGTGCAACTACCATACCACAGAATGAGAAGAGATGGCCATTGTTATGGCAACCAAGCATTGGAAGCACTATTTGGGTGAGAAGGCATTTGTAGTAGAGATAGACCACAAACCTCTAGTCTACCTCAAGACACAGAAGGATCTATCTCATTGCTGGATTTGGTGGGTAGAGTGGCGACAACGCTTCAACATGTCAATCACCTACATGGAAGGTAAGAAGCAACTTGTAGATGCATTCACCCGCATGCCAAAGGCAAACAACTTGGTGGTAGAGGTTAATTAACCTTGAATTCTGACCAGAGATTCTGGCTGCTACAAACACTAATCCACAGATTGTAGAAGCACAATCATCCAAAAGCGTCACCAGCACCCAAGGACTCACCTTTTGTGATGGCAAATTATGGATCCCAAATGTCCCAAAATTACGCACCACCATTCTAGCAAAATGTCATGATTTGGCCATTGTAGATCATGTCGGAGTGGACAAGACCTTGGATGCAATCTAGTGCCATTACTATTGGCCCAAGATGAGCAACGACGTGATGGACTACCTTGTCTATCATGTCTACCTTGTTCATCATGTCTTGCGCAACTACCTACTTTGTCAACAGAACAAAGCCTCTAATCAAGCTCCTATAGGGCTCCTTCAACCTCTCCCCACGCCTACCCAACATTGAGAACAAGTGAGTATGGATCTTGTCTGTGAATTACCCAAGACCATCTTAGGGTTTGACTCCATCGTGGTCTTTGTGGACAGGCTCAGCAAAATGATTCATGTATGCCCTACCACCAAGGATGTGACCGCTCCACAACTAGCTCAATTATACTAAGATGCAGTCTTTTCTCACTATGGCTTGTATAGAGTACTTATCACCGATAGAGGCACTCAATTCACCAGTTTGTTTTTGCAAGCACTCTTTAGTTTCTTCAAAACCAAGTTGGCCATGTCCACAACTTACCACCCACAAACAGATGGCCAAACAAAGTGGGCTAATCGCACGATTGAAGACATGTTATGTGGCTTCACCTTAGAAGAGCAAGAGAGGTGGGACACCCTACTCCCGTCGGTGGAATTTGCTTACAACAATTCAGTGAATGCATCCACCCATGTCACTCTGTTCTTCCTCATGTATGGTGAGCATCCCTTCACTCCTTATAGCTTGATGAAGATCCGTCCAGTGGCTACCAAGGTTGATGCAGTCAACACATTTGTTTCTAGAATCCAACACGATGTGGATTACATGGATTAGCGCCAAGCATAGATTACAAATTGCACAAAATTGACAAAAGCAGTATGCTAATGCACACTGTAGGCACATGGAGTTCAATGTTGGAGATCAAGTGTGGCTATCAACAACCAACCTCACATTAGTTGGACCATGTAAGCTCAGACCTCATTTTATTGGGGCCTTTCTCGATTCTTCATTGTGTCGGCGCTATGGCCTATCACCTTGAGCTACCACCACACATGAAGATCCATCTAGTGTTCCATGTTTCCCTACTATGCTAATATGCTTCCCAATCAGGCCAAGGTCATTCCACACAAGACATTTGACCTTGTCCAACACTCATTGATGCTATAGAGGAATATGAAGTGGAGCGTATTCTCCAAAAATGCATGCGTGGTACTCACCATCCGCGGGTGGACTATCTAGTACAATGGAAAGGTTACCCCCTCTATGAAGCAACATGGGAGCCCGCTGCCAATTTGACACATGCACTAGTGTTGGTGCAAGCATTTGAGCAACAATTGCACAATGAGGATGTTACATCTTAAAAGGAGGGAGGTCTATAATACCAAGAGCTAGCCATATGATCTAAATGTGAAATTTGGTTTGGTAACATCTAGAATGATGTTATACATGATGGTTAAAATAGATAAGATAGAAGTATCACCAAAAGAGTACTTCTACTAAAAGAGTAGAAACCAAAATAGACTTGAGAACCTTAGAACCAATAGCTAGACATATGATTTAAAGATGAAAATTGGTTTGGTAACATCTGGAAGGATGTTACTCATGATGGATTAAACAGATCAAAAAGAGGTATCCCCAAAAAGGGACTTGTACTAATAGAGTAGGAACCAAAATATGCCTGAAATCTTTGAAGGCAATTTTGGAGGCCTAAACAAATGAATTAGGTCTTGAAAATGTGTACATACCACCCAAAAAAGGAAAGGCTGGCCCTCCCTCCCCCTCGTTTGTCTCATTGAGAGCTTTCCAATGGTATTTTACTCACGTGATTTTGAGACCTCTACAAGAAGATTCCCTAAAAGATTCCCTCTGGTCAAAGCTTGTTTGACCAACCAGATAGGACCTAGACCGACATGTCACCCATCCAAGTAAGTAATCCAAGGGTGGAGCTTGCTGACATGTCACCTATCTGTGTGCCTAATCCTATGGTGGAGATTCCTTGGAGGAGATCCTCTTTGTCTATATAATAAAGAGAAGGTACTCCTTTGGGGCACCAAATGTTGAGTGTGTAATCTTTGTTTTCTCTATTCTCTTGTCCTCAGAGTATTACATTATTCAAGTGCCCCAATGTGATATTCCATTCTCCTATTTCTCTCCTTAGTCTTTGAGACTTTTACATCAATGTTGTCTTCAAGGAAGCAATATAAGGTTCCTTATTGAGGAAAGTGCACTATTATCTCTCCAATAATGCTCACATTCTATCATAAACAACAACTCTTAGTCATGTTACAACATTCTTAGCCTTCATGTCTTCATAGACATGCAATAGCAATAAGAACATCCCGCATGACTAAGGTCCTTCCTCCACACTTACCAGATATACCGCTGGAGGATCTTTACCACACAATTCAGTAGTTGTCTCCTTTTGTCTTAGTCTCTTAGTCTTAGTTTGCTATATGATATTTTTGCCCTCATGTGGGTTTGGATCCATTTTCTTGCTTCTTTCATTTTCTTTGCCTTTTAGGATTGTTGTGCCTCATGCTCCTTATCTCCTTTTGCACTTTTTGGCACCTTGTACTGCTTTTTGTTTTCCTTTGGGAGGTGTTATATGTTTATTTGTTTATATTTCAATAATCAATGGCCACAACAATAGTTATATGCACTTTATCCCATTTTTATTCTTTTGCTAAATTACTATATAAATTCTCCTTTGTTCTTTAAAGTACATAAGGGTGGCCTCTATTGAGTTTCCTCTACTTGTTGATGAAGAGTTTCTATAGTAGTTGTATCTATTTTATGTGGACCTCTAAGTATGGACAAGATTCCTTTTCAGACCTTTAATTGCCTTTTTAATCATTATAAATACAAGTTTAAATAATAAATGCTTTTCACAAGTTTTTTTGTCTTGATTCTTCCTGAAGTATCATCATTGTGGAATATGTAATACTATAGAGATTAAATATCTGGTCATCACTAATAAATATTGAGTTGAACAATCATGTGTCTTAAGCTTTATATTTTGATATGTTGGTGGCTTCAAAACGTTTTTATTTGATATTTTTTATGCCTTGAATTTCCAGGTTTTATTCTTTCATCTATAAAGCATAGTGCAGATGATTTAAAATCATGGTCTTATTATCAAAATCATATGATAAGTGAACATTGATATAGAAATGGGAGTAATATACAAATAATCACTCTATAGTCATTATAGGTCACTGTACTTTCTGCACTTGAGAAGTGGCTAGTAAATATCTATCCATGAGGAGTGAATGAATTTAAACTTCCCTCATCATACTATCAGAATTAAAACATATCAACTGAGTTCTCTCATTATTAAATTACCTCCACACACAACACTATTTCATGTGCTTTTCTTAATATGGGAGAAAGGAACATTAACTTTCTTTTAGGTTTAAAGTTGTTAAGAGCATCTGTCTCTATTTTCTGTTGTCCAAAACTTTATCTTTAAGTTATCTTTGCTAATGCTACCTTGTAATTTGTCAAGTTGGAAAAACAACTCTAGAAGGGAGATTAATATGAAGATGCAACTCAAGTTGGACACCAAAGGGATAGTGTAATACCAATAGCTAGACATATAATCTAGAGATGAAATTTGGTTTGGTAATATATGGAAGGATTTTATACATGATAGACTAAGTAGATCAAACAGAGGTATCACCAAAAGAGTACTTTTACTAATAGACCAGAAACCAAAACATGCTTGGAAACTTTAGAATCAATAGCTAGGCACATGATCTACTTGGGGGGTGACATTTGGAAGTATGTTACACATGATGGAGAAAGTAGATTAGATAGAGGTATCACCAAAAGAGCACTTCTACTAATAGGGCAAAAGCCAAAATAAGCTTGAAAACTTTGAAGGCAATTGGAGGCCTAAACGGATGAATTAGACCTCGAAAATGTGCAAATTCCTGTGTATTTTAGTTCTACTCTTCACCTTTCTTTAATTTTGATGTATGAAAAAAAAGGCTTGTCATATTTATCTTTTTTCCAATCAACTGGTTATAACTTCTATTCACCTATCAGTAGAATACTTCAAATGATATATAAATGTTTCTTATATGTTCAGATTTCATTTGGTATTTAACAGAAAAGTTTTTTCATAAGCAGAGTGATTACATAATTTGTGTATTAAAATCTTTACATCTGATTATATACATTACCCATATATTATATTATATTATATTATTTCAAAGATACATGAACTTGCCATGGGTATACATAATTACCCACGCTAAGCTGCAGATTGCAAAGGTTCAAGATAGGTGTGCACCTTCTTGTAGCAGGTCCATAAGGATGCCATAACCGGTAAGCATGTAGTGCTCAAACGGGATATCAATTGAGTAATGTTACATTCCAAAGCAAGATTAAGACGGTGATATACTTTATTTGTCATAGCATAAGTCATAAATTTTCAAAATAGTGGGAGTTACAAAAAATAAAATTAAAAGGAATCTCTACATAAGTAACCCTCTTTCATAGAAATTTGATGGGACTAGTAGAGTAAAGGAATTTGAAATTACAGGTCTATGTAAAGAGTTCTTATAAGTGAGAGATTGTTTTACAAACCAATTCAAATCTAATGTACTCATGTGATCAAGTCCAAAAGTTATTGAAAACCTAATATCAATGAAGATTATGCAAAAGTGCCATGTATCACTTGGGTGTTGTAGATTATG
Source organism: Lunularia cruciata (assembly GCA_948567375.1). Lineage (NCBI taxonomy): Eukaryota > Viridiplantae > Streptophyta > Marchantiopsida > Lunulariales > Lunulariaceae > Lunularia > Lunularia cruciata. The sequence goes on along the minus strand of OX419761.1, from coordinate 45,723,070 downwards.
ACATGTTGTACTTAACATTTGAATCCTCTCCTTTCAAATGAAGGAATAATCTACATCAAGTGGAACCAACTCCCCTCTCAAAAGAAAAATACCTTTGTTAAATTTTCTCTCCCTTCACCAAAATGAAGGATTTCTTTGCATCACAATCAAGAGATTGAGACTTTGGTTGTGTTCTTGTTGCAAATTAAATTTTGTTGGCTCAATCTCAAGATTCCTTTGTAGCAAATTGATGTGAATTACTAGTGTTGCAAACAAGAGATTAGGAATTAAGTTGGCATTCTTGTCACAAATCAATTTCTTTAGTTCAATTTCAAAGTTCCACACATAGCAAATTGATGTGTATGGTTATGTGTAGACATTTCTTAGATTCATATTTGAAGTTGCATTGTTGCTAAACTATGGAATACTCCAATTCATTTCTCCTTCCCATGAACATTTGGTCTCCTCTCTCTCCTTCTCCTTCCACTCATTCAATTTCTACTATCATTCTCTCTACTCCTCGTGTATATCTCTATCACTCATTAATTGATTCTAATTGGTGGATTCTAGTAAATATTGAATATAATGTCCTCAATGTCTTTATTAATGACTTCATTACCTTCTTTGGCATTGCCTTCACTGCCTTAGCCAATGCATACAATGAATAAAGGTAAAGTTAAACATGACAAGGATAACAAAGATAGATTCAAGATGGTTCCTCATCATTACTTATAGATTTTAGATTATCTTGACATTTTAATCAGACTCATGGGGCCTTTGCAAGAAGCCATCCAAGAGAGCACTTATTTTAATATGATGGCCACATTTCTTGTGAATTTTGGAAGGAGAATTCTACTTACCATGATCAAAGACCAATTATGCAAGAAATGTGCAAGATACATGAAGTCTTACAAATCTATTAGAGAGTGGAATGATAAATGCTTGACAAAAGGTTGGATCAAGGAGTTGAAATATGGGTTGAAAACTGTAGATGACAAACTAAATCATATATGTCCTCATTTCCATAGAATGGATATTATATTTGGATGCCAAGCTAACGGATCTCCTCTAGCTCTTGTAAGTATGGGGTTGGAAATGAAGTGACTATCATTGAATAGACAGAGAAAATTGAAGAAATTGGATTGAGATCTTGTATGCAAATCAAAGAAGAAGGGAAGAAAGATTTTGGAGATGACTTTTTTTTTGGTACCACAAAGACATTTCCTTTTGCAAGCATTCCTAATGCTTTTGAATCTAGAGAAGATATTGAAGAGGTACTAGAAGAAGATAGTCTTTTCCTTGATGATTCTCAACCTTTGTGAAAGATGCTCATATGGATGAGTTTATTCATAATAGGAATATTCAAGAGAAGGAGTGAAAGATCCATGCATTAACAAACAAGGAATGCAAGATCCACATGTTTAGATGCATGGAAAGGAGATGGAGTATCAAGTATGTGGAAACATTGCCAAGAAGCAAACCAAGAGGGAGGTTTGGATGGATAATCAAGAAAGAGAAAGAAGGCTTCTAAAAACTTATTCAAAATAAGCACCTACTATAGTAGCTTGCTAGCCAATTGAAATTGAAGATTGATGCTATGGAAGCATAAAAGAGATGTAAGTTAGCAAAAATAGAAGCTCAAAAATTGGCAAATATAGAGAAGTATAGAACAATGGTGGAGGCCAAGAGGATGTTGATATTCAAGAAACTCAAATCTAAATTCAAGAAACTTTAGTTCAAGGAAAGGAAAGTAAAGTCCAAGTGCTTTCCATTTGACAATGCTAGAATTAGCAATGTTTGGAAAATCAAAAGATGATATTAAAAATTTAATCATAGTACTCTCTTACATAGATAGCAATACATATATAGTTACAATGGTATTACTAAATTTCTAATGCCATATTATAATCCCTCTACATCATGTGATGGGAGCAATTATTATCATCCTAATGGATTTGGACTGAAAATGGCATAAAAGCATACAAGTTAATTCATTCTCTTCTTTTAATATGTTCTCCATGGCTTCATTTTGTCTTTATGGAGTGTCCTGTCTTGTTAGAGTGTTTTGATGTATGTTTTCATAGATTTTTTGTTTCTTTAACTCTTGGAGCATGTTGGTGCAAGGGCCACCAAGCTTGGGAGGGGGGCATGGATAGATGTGTAGTGCACATAGTTTGCCAAGGAGACACTTCAATGATTTAGGTCTTGTGGTCTTGGAGTTTTAGGGAAGGAAGGAAGAGTGAGACATATGGGAGTGCTACAGATGGATGTGTAGCTAAGGTTTGTGTAAGCATTGATCAATGGGCTTCAAGACATATGGGTGTATGGAGGAGAGTAGCTGATGTTGGAAATGGAGGTCTATGAGTATGTGGGCAGAATGGAAACTTGCATATACAAAGATTTGATTGAGGAATAGAATAGAAGAAAGAAGAGTGGAGTGAGTCAAGGTTTGTAGTTGGTATAGGCAAGGATGATGAGATATGTGGAAGGAGAAAGGACAAGTTTAAGTAGAATGTTGATGAGAGCAAGGAGAAGAGCTTGATGGGGAGAGAGGGACAAGAAAGGAGTTTAGGAAATGGTTGTCCACTCATAGTATTACACAAGCATTTAACATTGGCAAGAGAATACACATTGTTGGAGAACTATTTCTAGTGGAGTATAGCATTGGTGGCCATCCACCATAGTCGGCCAAGGTACCATGGCCGGCTGCCAATCCGGCCAGTGTTTTGGGGCATGGGCAGTCGCAGCCGGTAGGGTATTTCTCACGACCATGGCCGGCTGCGGCCACAATAAATGGATGATAAGTAACATGTGGCATTTTGTCTCCAAAACTACGGCCTGTATGGGTGAGTGTAGTGGGTTTGTGGAGAAGCACATCTGTTTGAGCATTGCACTTGACAACATCACAAAAATAGCCCCTTGCAACCTATGCAGCTGCAATGTAATTATTCATTCATGAATGGTAGTGCTTGTACACCAAGCGGCAATAGGCCAATTTGTGGCTGATTTCAAAGAGGAGATAGGCACATCACTCCATTTGAAGGTGCCCAAATATCAGATTCTGCCCTGGACCAAGAGCAATCGACCATCTGCAATATCTCTATGGAACAAGTTTGGGCCAGTATGCTATGTTGCTAACAATGAGTTGGTTTATTTTATTCTTGATGGAGAGCAATAGAAAAAGAACAAGGTGACTTTTGTGGGTTGTCACATTTGCAAGGCATTGTATGCTTACAATTCAAACATTGTCACAACCTCCATCAACAGCCATTTGTGCCCTGTTGCATCTATCGTGCCTGGTGATTCCCACAGTATGATCATCTTTGCCAAGCCTCTTTGCAAGCCCAATGCTGGACAAAAGCAACTCATAACAAAAAAACTGGTTGTGATGTGCACATTGGACATTTGTCCATTCTAGATCATGTATGGGAAGGGTTTCCATGCCATGCTGCAGACTATGCTTGATATTGGAGTAGCGTCAAAGAACCCAATGAGTATTGACAATGTGTTGCAGGATCAAGTCACCGTCAAGACATTGCTCAAGAAAAGATGCAACTTCAATAAGGTTCTTCTTCTGTCAAAGGTCCAATATCACTTTAGCTATGGTCTATGGGCAGGTTTCACACTAGATATCTAGATGGATGACAATCATCAGATCTCTTATCTATCAGTCACGATCCATTTCATCGATGATTCATAGCAACTTCATGATTGCACGCTCCAAGTGAATGAATTCATTGCTTGTAGCCATACATACTGTCCAGGCCATCTTGTCAAAGTTCAACTTTATGATTGACCCATATTGTTCATTTGAGGTGAATGACATCACCAAGAAGGCATCAAATGAGCAGGGGATTGTTGGGACAGACTTTGCATCCAACAACCATTTTGAAGATGGCCTGCCACATATTTACAAATGGTCGGACACAAAATTGGAACAGTCACCACCATAGTGTTGGTGAAGAGAACACAAGTTGTCAATGGAAATACCTCTACTCCATTCTATGATTCTTATGATGATGCCCCTGAAATCTTTGACTTGATCATGCAATGCAAGGAATTAGTGTGATACTTCAAGAAGATAGACTTGAACAGCTTGTTGTGTCCAAAGCTTAAGCAAGAGATTGTAACTTGCTGGTATGGGCTGCTGACCATGCTAGAGTCCATCAAATTCAATTTGAAAAATCTCAAGAGTTGTTGGTTAAAAAGGGAGGTCAGAAGGAGATGTAATTGATTGTATCAATCATGAGCTGCTCATCAAGATTGTTTGATTCTTGGTTCTCTTCAAGACAATGACCCTTGCTCTGGAACCATTCAAAATACCCACTCTGCACCTCATAGCATATTGGCATAATTGATTGTTGAAGCATTATGTTGAGATCACCGAGATGGAAGATATCTTGGAAGCAAATGGCATGATGCAGACCATTCCAACCAATTCTCAGCATCTGGTTAGCATCAAAACACTCATCACAAAGTAGATTTTGGACAAGTGGTCACTCAGCAGACTCCATATCATGGCCGCCTTGCTAGATCCGTGACAAAAGTCAAGACTACATTTGATGGTAGTTGAGGAAGAACAGATTGTTGACACAAAGATAGACCGAGCACTTTGTTGGTTTAGTCAAAGCTGCTGCAGACAATCATCATGCACCCTCATCAAGCTTGCAACCATCTTGTCCGTCAAAGTGTGTGCCAAGCTTATCATTTGATAGTCATCAGGGTCAACATCATTGGCAAGTGACTCAGATGAAGATGAAGATGATGGTCTTACTCTGATCAACAAGGAGCTCATTGCATCAAAAGAACTATCGGAGTATTATGCATTGAAGCTTTCCTGAAGTGAGAAGAATGATCTCAAGAGTGGACCTGCAAAATTGCTCATATGGTGGTCTACTTATGCTGAGAAATTTCCATCTATTGCCCTATTGTCACTATGATGTAACCCCCATTGTCACCACTGATCATACGTTTCAAATGTTGACTTCTATGGGTAGACTAATTAAAGCAATTTTCTTGAAATGTAAGGATCATTCATGAACTTTAACATAATTCACCTCCATCATATTGCGTGAAAAAAGTCTTATGAAAAAATTCAATAAATTCCGCAAAGTCTTATAGCATATACAAGTAAACTAATTTTTTCAATCATTCTTAATTTTATGTGTGTGCTCACACATGATCTATTTGTGTGAAAAATCTACAACATGCAAATTCTTCTTGGGTGAGTGGATTGCCTTGAACAATGCATTTTTTTACTTGCCTTTCTTTGAGACCAATGTTGTCTCAAAAATCCTCTATTTTTTCTCACTTACTTTTTGCCTAGTCATGGCTTACGCCATGCCTTCCAAAACTAAACGCACACAATTATACATCAAAAGCTCCAAAATCTAGATGCTCCTTGAGTTCAACCAAAAGTGTGCATTAAGGTAAATTGGTAGGCAAGGAAGTCTAACTAATTTCAAGTACATGGTGAAAAATTTCCACTATTAGGTGTATAGAAAGGAAACCATGTTCTCTTCCTACATGTATTTGAGTTTGTGAATAGGGTTCACATATATTTTCTTGGCAATTGCAATAGTATTGACTAAACAACCATGAGCACCATAACTAGTCCATAGATGCTCTAAACCTCTATAAGGGTCTTAGAAAAAGGTCATAACATGAAGTGTATGATATACACACCCTAGTTTGAGATGGAGCTACTACAATTTCAACCATCAAAACATCCTAAAATGATATAGAACACTCATGAAATGAACTATAGGATCTTACTCTCACATTTTAATGTTTCATCTAATAGCAATCCATACCTATAAATATGTTATAAGGTGTACCTTTGTGTGAAATCCGTGTGGTTGGAACTGCAATCCCACATGGAATGAAGGAGATATTCCACATTCAACTTCAAGCAATATTCTAAGATCAAAACCTCAAGTGAAGTTGCACAATATAAAATACTATCTCTAACCCTTGGCTAAGGTATATATTAGAAAGTACCTCTATACAAAGTCCATTGAAACCACTCAATCAAAAAATATCACTAAGTGAAAAGAGGACTACTATCCCACATAATGTGCATTAGACATATGAGATCCAAAACTAGGATCTTTTGGTGAAAATCCAAAGAGTAAATGTAAAATACCAAGGAAAAAATATGAGAATGGAAGATCACATTGGAACTCCCAAATGAGGAAAACTTTGAATGCCTAGTATGAGCTTGGGCATTGGGATTTATAAATACAAGGCTCCTAAGAAACTTGCTTCTTCCTCCTTTCTTGGATTGCAAGCTAAGAAAAATATATACTTGACAATCAAGCTAAACTAGCATTTACTTGGCATACAAGTTGCTCAATCCTTGCAAAGTTCCTAGATGCTTCTAGAACATTCCTTAGGATTTCCTACACATATGCTAGTTTTAACTCTTATTAGCTATATTTAGCTTTTGCTAACTCCATATTATTAAATATTCTCCCATGTGATTGATGATGTCCTTGTTATCATGGAATCTTCAAACTCACATATAGCAACTTTTGCTTTTTGGAGATGAGAAATGAGCTCCTCTATGGTATTGTGAAGAAGATATCATTTTCAAAGGATTTTATATTCAATGTGTTGTTGGTGATCATGTTGGATGCCATGATCTAGAAGAGTATGTGCAAATATATGGTCAACTTTGTATTCTTCATGATCATTAATAGAGATTGGAGTAGAAGCAAAATGTGTACAATAAAAAAAAGAAAATTTGTTGTGTGTACATACATTACTACACAATGTACATCGCTGTCAACATCATACACTATAGACACATTACTCACACATAAGTCATACATACACTCTAAAGTGCCACAATAATCAGTTCATTTCACCACTCAAATCAACTCAACTCGGATCAATACTTGATCTCTCACTCTACAAATTGTCAACAATTTGGTATTGATTACAGTCAAGCCACACCCACTCTAGCTAAGAGAATCTAGGTGACGCTCACCGGCCTCTGTCGACCATAGCCAAGAACTCGAAGGCTCAACATTAGAGAAGTAAGCTCTATGGAGTTGCACATTGAAAGTATACCCCTGAACTTGAGCTAGGTCTGACACCCTAATGTCCCATTGATGGCACACCCAACGGTGTGAATGGTGCAAAGTGACGGTGGGCTCTACCATGAACTCAATACCCTGAACACAAAATCTAACCATTGGAAAGTAGTCTATGATTGGCTGCTAAAATAGCTCTAACTACTATGATTGCAACTCTAGTGTCCGAGCAATCTAGATATGACACTATAAATGGCGTGATAGCTATCATGTGTATATACATTGCTACACAACATACATCGCTATCAACATCATACACTATAGACATATAACTCAAACATAAGTTATACATAGACTCTGAAGTGCCACAATTGCCCTCCTAGCTGGCGGTTAGGTCCCTCTAACTCTAGATAGCCATCTACTCCAAGTATATTGTATACCTTATGATGGGCAAAGATCAAGAGGCCGTGTGCTATTGAGCCCCATCATTAGTTGCTTGTCTACAATCTATATCATATAAAGAATGAACTAGCTATAGGTCAAGGACATCTAGGACATAGCCAATATCCTTGAGGAATTCACCTTGAGTGGAAGAGTTATACATACCATATGCCATCCTCTCAAACAGCTATCACACACTTACATAGTAGTAGCTCCACCAGAAAAGGCACATAACATACACCTCAAACCTGCACGTACAAGTGCTAAGCTTGGGTCCCTTATACCATCAATGTTTGGGAGGTGGCATGGCACACAATTGTGCACATGATCCTTCCAAAAAACCCATCACTTCCTTCCAACACAAGGACTCCAGATGGCAAAACCTCACACACTCTCAAGACAATGCGGCCTATATAAACGTTAAGTGTCATCAATGCTATCTGCTATAGATATACATAGTCCCTTGGATGAAATCAATAGATCGAGGGTCTATAACCTCCTCCTTGAATAACAGCATAGCATAAGGTATCTCTATGTTGAGCAATTACCAAGTTCTCAAAGGCCATTGACATTACTCTTCAAAAGATCTCTACCCATTGAGAACATGTGCTCATCCATACATCTGGATCATCCAAGTCTAAAACTACAATAGCATCTCAACAAATGGCTGCAAGTAAATCTGGATCTCATCCATAGAGTAGAAAGTAAGGAGAGAACAATGCTAAGGAAGCTTGCCGGTTGAACCGATTGCCCATGGCCAACCAAGGTAATTGGAGATCACAATCCCCCAAGTGGCCTTTCTACAAACCATACTTTTGCAATCCTCTCTTCATTGTTTGAACCACTCTCTTTGCTAAGCCATCTACCTGAGGGTGATCTTGGGAGGTAGAATGATGATCAATCAAAGACTTGTCACACAAGACCTAAAACTCTCCCAAGTATTTTGTACCTTGATCAGTCAAAACATCAATTGGTGCACCAAAATGACTAAGAACCCAATCTAGGAACAAATAAGCCATCCCCTCATTGGACTTGTCAGGAAGTGCCACTAACTCAATCCACTTGGAGAAGTGCTCCACCATCACCAGAACATACCAATGATGTCTCGCTGTCAACGGTAAAGGTCCAACAAAGACCAAACTCCAATGGTAACCCAATCCCATGATAGGTAATGGGTGCAATTGTGACGTAGGAGCATTGAATGATGCTCTAACTCGGTCAGAAACCACAGATCTGGCAACAAACTGCTATACATTGGTCTGCATACCGGGCCACCAATAATGACTCTAGAGTAAGCTATATGTATGCTCTACTCCAAAATGTCCTAGCTCCTCGTGAGCATGACGGACCAAATGTCTCTAAGATGTCTCTAAGATGGAAGTGGTGCTACTCTCATTCTACCATCTTCCCATACATACAATACATGGTGTTTGCTATCCTATTTGAACAGCTTGGCTCGCTAAAGAACACGGTCTCTCTCCTTGGCTCCAACTTGGCAACAACACCAGTGCAAAGATAATCCAGCACTAAGACATCATCATGAATGTCTTGTTGAACTATACCACTATGTCCACTCTTTGGATTTATGACCTCAATAACTCCTCTTGTATGCGTTGAGAGAGATACCACCAAAGCCTCAAAAAATATACAAAGAAAGGCAGATGCATGCCAACCTAGCACCATCTCCTCATCAGTCTCACCATGCCAACGTGCTCTGGTCTGATCCTCTTGGTTAGGACATGGGTTTCTACTCAACCCATCTGCATCACGGTTTACCACTCCAGGTCTATGAATAACCGTGAAATCATATTCTTGTAAAATTAGAGCCCATCATGTAAGCTTTCCTAAAAGCTTCTTGGACTACATCAACCACTTTAGTGGTTGATTATCATTGGTGAGAGTAAAAGGGGTACCAAATAGGTAACATCGGAAATCTGCTATTGCACAAACTGCTACCAAGCACTCTTCCCCATATGAATTCCTCATATGAACTATACTTTACCTCCACTGAATTGTTGGAGCGACTACGGTAGACCACCACAAACTCCTTCCTCTCATCATCATGTTGGGTGAGCATTGCTCCAAGCCCCAACAAACTCTAATTAGTGTGAACCTGAAATAGTCGTCCTTTGATTGGTCTCCTCAAAATAGGAGTAGATGTCAACCTCTCCTTGAGCTCTACAAAAGCTCTCTCATGCTCATCTCCCCAACACCACTCTTGTGTAAGCTTTGTCAGGCCTTGGCAATGGCACTAAATCCTCTAACATAGCAGTGATAGAAGTTTGTCAACCCAAGGAATGCTTGCACTCTACTAACATCCATAGGTCAAGGAATACATGCAATAGCCTCTACCTTGGTCTACTAAATACAAAGTCCTTTGGGGTAGATAGTGTGACTTAAATACTCAACCTGCTTGTAGAAGAATTGTAATTCCAAGAGCTAGCCATATGATCTAGATGTGAAATTTGGTTTGGTAACATCTAGAATGATATTATACATGATGGTCAAAATAGATAAGATAGAAGTATCAACAAAAGAGTATTTCTACAAATAGGGTAGAAACCGAAATAGACTTGAGAACCTTAGTACCAATAGCTAGACATATGATTTAAAGGTGAGATCTGGTTTGGTAACATCTGGAAGGATGTTACACATGATGGACTAAACAGATCAGAAAGAGGTATCACCAAAAGGGGACTTCTATTAATAGAGTAGGAACCAAAATATGCCTAAAATCTTTGAAGGCAATTTTGGAGGCCTAAATGGATGAATTAGGCCTAAAATATGTGCAGAAACCCCCCCCCCCCAAACAAAGGAAAGGCTAGCCTTCCCTCCCCTTTCTTTGTCTCATCGAGAGCTTTCCAATGGTACCTTACGTGATTTTGAGATTCTTACAAGTAGATTCTCTAAAAGATTCTCTCTAGTCAAAGTCTCTGACCAACCAGATAGGACCTAGACCAAACATGTCACCCATCCAAGTAAGTAATCCAAGGGTGGAGCTTGCTTACATGTCACCTATCTATGTGCCTAATCCTATGGTGGAGCTTCTTTGGAGATCCTCTTTGTCTATATAATAAAGAGAAGGTGCTTCTTTGGAGCATGAAATGTTTGAGTGTGCAATCTGTATTTTCTCTCTTCTCTTGTCCTCGGAATATTACAATGGTATCAGAGCAAGTGTTTTAGTCCAAGAGAGTGGATCACCCTTCCTGGAATAGCAAGAACTACTGAAACTGAATAATTTTGAGGTGGAGAACATAGAGTAATTGCTAGACTTGGGAAGGACTTTAGAGAGCGAATGAGATGGATGCACCGGGAGGACAATTTCCCGCACCTAGCTTTCCATTCTCAAATCCATTCCACATCAAGGTTATGTACATCCAATGTGAGCAGATGAGGGTATTGCTAGTTTATCATTTTGGTGTAGAATTCATGGATAGAGTGATGAACTCACCAAACCCGGTGATTCTACCTATGGTGATATATGACAGAGAGTGGGATTTGACAATCTACATTCTATCATGATATATTGGATATGAATGTCCCAAATCCTCTCCCTTTCAACACTCAAGTAGAAATCCGTTATGTAGTGAGACCAAAAGTGATGTTTAGAGATTTTGTGGTTAGGAATTTTGGTGAGGAGTATTATGAACAAGTGATAGCTTTTGAGGTCCCAATGGTAGTTCCAATAGTTTGTGCGCCTTCCAGAGTGGTTATATTGACTATGTATTGAAGTAGACATTAGCAATTGAGTGTTGCAGGAACCATGGATCCGCAACTGCAAGAGTTGGTGCAAGGAATGCAAGGGATGTAAAATGAATTTTGAGAGATTAAGATGACCATGGAGACATAACAAAGTCAAGTGCAGATCCTCAAGAATGATCAAGCCATGCAAGAAGAAGAGCCATCTCAAAACCCAGTACCTATGATTGAAGTACTCGGAGAGGCACCAGTGCCTTCGAACCCTATCAATGATGAAGCCACATTGCTACTCCGGATGAAGAAGACCTGCAACATCGAGCCTTGCAAAGGGCAGCGTACAATGAGAGTAGTGGAAATTTGGATCTCGAGAATGAATTGATATTTTTGATTGTTCTCAATAGAGATCACGGAGCATGCTACAGGCATGTTTGCATGTGGGTACTTGACCAATAAAGCCCTCACATGGTATGATCCTTGAGAACAATCTATGTTGGCAGAGAGAAGGGAGGTCACATGGACAGCAATGCAAGAAGGATTACTGAAGAATTTCCAATCGGTGGATTCTGTGCAGATAGCTGAAACCCGACTATGGGGATTGAGACAAAAAAAATAGCATACAAGAGTATATGGAGGCATTTTTGGATCTACAAGTTGCAATTACCGACATGAGTTCAATAGAGGCTCTCGACAATTTCAAATGAGGGTTGAAAGAGCAGATTTGCCAAGAAGTCATGGTGCAAAATCCTCGCACAATATTTGAAGCCATTGCTTGTGCGCAAAGAAGAGTAGGAGCATTAGGTGGAGGTGAAGGAGTAGTTCCACCTCAACATTATTGGGCAAAATGCCACACATGGGTGGACCAATACCAATGGAATTGGGCAACCTTCGATTTTGAGATCGAGGAGCACAACTGCTTCAAGGAGAGCGTGGAAGGGTAGAAGAACAAAGAGATAGAATCCCATGAGGAGAAGGGACTCGAGGAGAACAATGCCATTGTTACAATTGTGGCCGTATTGGGCACATATATACCAACTGTCGCACTCGTTTCCCTAGAGGCCCTCGGCCTTTGTACAAGCAATCTTTGAACAACATGGAGAGGCACATTGAAGAGGAGGAGGTGGAAATCACTTTGAAAAACAAAGATCACTAGTAAATGTACCTTGTGGCCTTACTCGCTCAATAAGGAAGCAAAGAAGCGAGGGAAGGAAGAAGACTAATGTGCAAAGATCCCAAAAGGCAACCTCACAATTGATTATCGTGAATGGAATCCTAGAAGGTAATCAAGTGAGAGTATTAATAGATCCAAGAGCAACAGAGAATTTCTTGTCTCGCTTTGTTGCAATAAGATTGGGAATGAATCTAGAGAGAGATAGGAATGAAGAAGTAGAGTTACCTAATGGGCAAACAGAGAGGATTGAATCATTACCTAGACGGGTAACCCTCTCTTAGGAGAATATCAGGAAGCAATTGAGTGGCGAGTGATATAGTTAGCTCATTATGATGCAATTTTAGGCATGCCATGGATGGAGCATTACAACCCTATGGTGGATTAGAGGAAGAAAGTAGTGAGAACTCACCAATGGTCAATCATTGGGGTTAAAGAAAAATCACATAGGCAGAAACTGCCTCTATATGTCATACGGACATTAGTTGTCTGTAAGACCGATAGATGTTTCATGGGTCTAATAAGAGAAATCCAAAATGCACAACTCGATGGACAAATTCTTGAGAAATTGAAGGATATGATGGATGAGTTTCAAGATGTCTTTCCCAATGATCTACCCTCAAGATTACCACCAAAAAGGTGAGTAGATCACAAAATTGAGACACTCCCGATGAAGACACTTCCTTGTAAGGCTCCATATCGCCTATCACCTCATGAGTTAGAGGAGTCTAAGACTCAAATTGAGGAGATGTTGGAGAAAGGGTTCATCCAACCTAGTGTATCACCATATTGGGCTCTTGTCTTGTTTGTGAAGAAGAAGGATGGTACAATATGCATGTGCATTGACTATCGAGGTCTCAATCGGCAACAAGTGAAGAACAAATACCTCTCACCTCGCATGGATGACCTATTTGATCAACTCCATGGAGCAAAATACTTCACCAAATTGGACTTGCGGAGCAGTTACAATCAAATCCAAATTGCAGAGGAGGATGTGTACAACACTGCCTTTTGAACCATGTATGGCCAGTTTGAGTATCTTGTGATACTTTTTGGCCTCACCAATGCACCTGCCACTTTCATGAGTCTAATGAATGACATATTTTGTCCATACTTGGATAAGTTTGTTATCATCTTCTTGGATGATATCTTAGTATATAGTAGCACGATGACAAAACACAAACAACATCTATGAGAAGTCCTCCAAATTCTAAGATAGAATCAATTGTACGCTAAAATCTCAAAGTGTGAGTTTGGCAAGTCTGAAGTAGACTACTTGGGGCACAGAGTAAGTGCAGAGGGCATTCAAGTATTGATAGATAAAATAGGGGCATTCAAAAATGGAGTGCCCTAGAAGATCAGACTCAACTTAAGAGCTTCTTGGAGTTGACAGGATTCTATCATAGATTTGTCAAGGACTTCTCCAAGGTTGCACAGCCTTTAATGCCACTACTTGGCAAGGGGAAGAAGTGGACATGGGGAACTGCACAAGAGTTGGCCTTTGAAGAATTGAAAGCCGCCTTACTACATGCATCAATCTTGAGGTGGTATGACCCAAAACGTCCAATCAAGTTGGCTACAGATGCATTAGGCGTAGCAATAAGAGCAGTCCTACAACAAGAGTGGCATGATGGATGGCATCCAATTGCATATTTCTCTCAAAAGTTGTTACCAGTAGAGTGCAACTACCACACCATAGGACAAGAAGAGCTAGCCATCGTTCTAGCAACCAAGCATTGGAAGCACTATCTGGGCGAGAAGGCATTTGTAGTAGAGACAGACCACAAACCTCTAGTCTACCTCAAGATGCAGAAGGATCTATCTTGTCGCCAAATTTGGTGGGCAGAGTGGCGACAATGCTTCAACATGACAATCACCTACGTGGAAGGTAAGAAGCAACTTGCAAATGCATTCATCCGCATGCCAATGGCAAACAACTTGGTGGTAGAGGTTAAAATTAACCCTGAATTCCAGCCAGAGATTCTGGCTGCTACAAAAATTGATCCACAAATTGTAAAAGCACAATCATCCAAAGGTATCACTAGCACCTTGGGACTCACCTTTTAGGATGGTAGATTATGGATTCCAAATGTCCCAAAATTATGCACCACCATTCTAGTGGAATGTCATGATTTGGCCATTGCAGCTCATGTCGGAGAGGACAAGACCTTGGATGAAATCAAGTGCCATTACTATTGGCCCAAGATGAGCAACAACTTGATGGACTACGTGCATAGCTGCCTACTTTGTCAAGAAAAAAAAGCTTCTAATCAAGCTCATGCATAGCTCCTTCAACCTCGCCTCACTCCTACCCAACGATGAGAACAAGTGAGTATGGATCTCGTCTGTGAATTACCCAAGACCACCTCAGGGTTTGACTCCATCGTGGTCTTTGTGGACCGGCTCAGCAAAATGATTCATGTACGCTCTACCACCAAGGAAGTGACCGCTCCACAACTAGCTCAATTATACTTAGATGTAGTCTTTGCTCACCATGGGTTGTCTAGAGTACTCATCACTGATAGAGACACCCAATTCACTAGTTTGTTTTGGCAAACACTCTTTGGTTTCTTCAAAACCAAGTTGGCCATGTCCACAGCTTACCACCCACAAACAAATGGCCAAATAGAGCGGGCTAATCACATGATTGAAGACATGTTACGTAGCTTCACCTTAGAAGAGCAAGAGAGGTGGGACACCCTACTCCCATTGGTGGATTTTGCTTACAACAATTCAATGAATGCATCCACCCATGTCACTTTGATGCACACCATAGGCACATGGAGTTCAATGTTGGGGATCAAGTGTGGCTATCAACAACCAACCTCACATTAGTTGGACCTCGTAAGCTCAAACCTTGTTTTATTGGGCCTTTCTCAATTCTTCGTTGCGTCGGTGCTGTGGCCTATCACCTTGAGCTACCACCACACAGAAGATCCATCCAGTGTTCCATGTCTCCCTACTATGCAGATATGCTCCTTGATTAGGCCAGGGTCATTCCACACAAGACATTTGACCTTGTCCGACACTCATTGACAACACAGAGGAATATGAAGTGGAGTGGATTCTCCAAAAATGCATGGGTGGTACTCGCCATCCGTGGGTGGACTATCTAGTACAATGGAAAGGTTACCCCCTCTATGAAGCAACTTGGGTGCCCACTACCAATTTGAAACATGCACCAGTGTTGGTGCAAGCATTTGAGCAACAATTGCACAACGAGGACGTTGCATCTTAAAAGGAGGGAGGTTTGTAATACCAAGAGCTAGCCATATGATCTAGATGTGAAATTTAGTTTGGTAACATCTAGAATGATGTTATACATGATAGTAAAAATAGATAAGATAGAAGTATCACCAAAAGAGTACTTCTACTAATAGAGCAAAAACCAAAATAGACTTGAGAACCTTAGTACCAATAGCTAGACATATGATTTAAAGGTGAAAATTGGTTTGGTAACATCTCAAGGGATGTAACACATGATGGACTAAATAGATCAGAAAGAGGTATCACCAAAAGGGGACTTCTACTAATAGAGTAGGAACCAAAATATGCCTGAAATCTTTAAAGGCAATTTTGAAGGCCTAAACGGATGAATTAGGCCTCAACAATATGTGAATACACCTCCAAGGGCCAATAGGTTTGGCCTTTCCTCCCCCTTGCTTTGTCTAGTCAAGATCTTTCCAATGGTACCTTACATGATTCTGAGATCCCTACAGGTAGATCCCTTAAAAATGTCCTTTGGTCAAAGCTTGTTTGACCAACCAGATAGGACCTAGACCAGACATGTCACCCATCCAAGTAAGTAATCCAAGGGTGGAGCTTGCTGACATGTTGCCTATTTTTGTGCCTAATCCTATGGTGGAGCTTCTTTGGAGGAGATTCTCTTTGTCTATATAATAAAGAGAAGGTGCTCCTTTGGAGCATCGAATGTTTGAGTGTGCAATTTGTGTTTTCTCTCTTCTCTTGTCCTTGGAGTATTACAAGAACCTACACTTCCCAGGATGTAATTTGAGTCCATGAAATCTCAACCTCTCAATCACCTCCAACAATTGTCTCTCGTGCTCCTCCACAATAGTGTTATAGACCAAAATGTCATCAATATAGCATCGAGCAAAATCCAATCTAGCTAGGATCCTATCCATGACCCTCTGGAACTTAGTAAGAGTGTTTTTAAGCCAAATGGTAAATAACCTCCAATGATATAACACACCCTTGCCGTGAGGATCAATAGCCTCAAATGTTGTCTTGGACTTATCCTCTTCCTTGATCTATAATTAATGATATGTTGCTTGAAGACCCAAAATACCGAAGACCTTTGCATACCCAATCACATCAAAGATCTCCTCCAGTGTAGGCATAGCATACTAATCAGCCCTAGTCTATCGGTTGATAAGATGGTAATCTCCACACATCTGCTTATTTGTGTAGTTGCCATGCATATCTTTCTTGGATGGCATCACTATAGCTAATGTATACTCTCCATGTGAAATCTCCACCAAACCAGCCTCAAAAAGGTCTCTACTCCAACTTTAAAATCAATATCCTCTTGTCGTACGTATATACATTGCCATACAACATACATTGTTGTCAACATCATACACTATAGAAGCACAACTCTCACAAAAGTCATACATAGACTCTAAAGTGCCACAATAATCAGATTGTTTATAACTCTCAAATCAACTCAACTCAGATTAGTACTTGATTTGTCACTCTATAAACTGCCAACTATAGATCATTGATTACAATCAAGTCACACCCACTCTAGCTAAGAGAATCTAAGTGACACTTGCTGGCCTCTATCCACCATAGCCAAAAACTCAAAGGCTCAACATCAGAGAAGTGATCTCTCTGGAGCTACACTTCAAAAATATACTCTTAGACTCGAGCTAGGTCTTAAACCCTAGTGGTCCCGCTGACAGCACACCCAATGGTGCAAACAATGCAAAGTGATGGTGGGCTCCACCATGAAGTTAGTACCCTGAACACAAAATTGACCATCAGAAAGTAGCCTATGGGAAATTGTTGAAATACCTCTAACTACTATCATTGCAATTCCAATGTTTGAGCAATCTAGATGTAACACTACAAATGGCATGACACTCACCATATCACTATATCAATAAGGATGTTGGAAAATTGGTGTATCGCTAGTCAACTCAATCCAAATACCAAGTCCCTTCAGAGCATCCAAATCCTTCATATTGAAGGCAAAACAACTTGTATAGCTCCTCAAGAACCTCCAAACCCTCCGTCTTTCCTCTCCTATAAGCTTGGGTCCAAGATCTGGCTTCCAAGTATCCTTTGTAACTGTCATAGGAGTGGAAGATGTACTAATTGGCTGTTACACTAGACCCTTGGGAGCAATAGTGTCATGCTCCCAACCATTAGAGGTCCCAACCTCTGTGAAAAACTCTCTCCGATTCTGGCTGCAAGCTCCATATGTCCTCTGGTTGCATCCCAAGTAGACCAAGGGTGTAATCCAAGTAGACCACGCTCACCTGGATGGACTCCAAGTAGACCACTCTCCCTAATAGCCAATGGTTGTGTCCCAAGAACACCCTGCCCACTCGGTCTCCCCCCTCCTCCCAGCATATGCCTTAATCATCTTGATAGGCACAGGGCTCACAAGTTTCCAAATGATGATGCTTATTGAGCGCATCCTATGCTACTCTACCAAGCCAAGGCTTACAATCTAGGTCAAAAAATTCAGGTCCATAGCCTCACCTAACATCTAATGCCTAGATACCTCTAACACTATTGGAATAGTGGTAATGTTGGTGCAAGAACCCATTGCTTCCTCTCTCTCATTGGTGTTGGGCTCCACCAATTGTTGTAACTATGAGTCCCAAACAGGTCCAAGACCTCCCTCTCAAAAAGCATGGGAGCTAGGGAAACTCATAAGTGTGGGAAAAGCAACTCTAGGCTATCCAACGAGGTTCACCATTACCATAGGTGACCTATCAGCCACTACCACTATCTAAGACTAATGCCCAACATCCAAGATGTCATCAACAAGGATGTGGTCTAGTTGTTGAATCCCATCATATACATGCTATAGAAGCTCTTTGGGTAAGAGGTTCATCCACCAAAAGTGAAGATGATTAGCTCGTGATCCCACTTTGGCTGCATCTAACAACACAACAGGTCCCATCCAAGAATGGGCCTGATGTGTACTCACCACCACCCGAGGGCAAGAATCACTCATCAAAGGGATGTTCTCCAAAATGTAAGCTAGAGAAATGGACTTGTGGACCTGGAGATGTCAAAGTATGCATAACATCTCCCAAAACACACCTGAACAAGGATCTTAAAGACTCAAACCTTGGCCAGCATGTGTATGTCCCTAACATGGCCATCCAAAAATCACCAAATGAACAAGCCCATGTTTCTCCAAATCATGCACTCCTAGTAAGGAGATGTTTGCTGATAGGGCCTTTTGGTAACCCTTGATTGCTGTCATCGATAATAACTCAGGATACTAAGAAGCCAAGTGTGCCACATGATGTAGAGAGAATTGCCTAGTAGTCTCATCTCTCTCCCCATATAAGTACCTTTGTACTCATATACCCGCCTATAGAATTGTAGCTAGTCCGGTGCTAATCTCACCAAACAACTCCAATAGACATACTCCCTCTATTGGATACTACCAAGCAATGAGTGTGGTATCTAGAGGTGTCAAGGTAATCCACTTTGGAGGCTCATCCTCACACTCATCTCTTGGTGATTCAAAGGCTCCACTCCAAGCCTATTGCACCAACTAATCTGCATGCTACTACAATGCCTCCTCTGAACTCCACAAGAGGACATCCAAGGTGGATAGAACAATCCCACTCATACTCCAAATTCAAGGTAATCTCTTTTGATACTAGATTATCCTTTGCATGGGATTTCCTCTCCAATAAGTCACCAAGCCAAGTAATTGCACCATTGAAAGCTGAAATTAATGTTGTCATAGTCTCGGATTGTAGTGATCCAAGACTACCACTATTGAAGCGTACTGGTAGGCAACATATTTGTCCCTCACCTGACTGTCAACTTAGTCTACAGGGGGATATCTCCTCCCAATAGTTGATATTGAAACCCATGGGGTATGACACTACTCCCCCAACTAGCACATCATATGACTCAACTATTGTTGCAATAGCGTGAGCTCTCACCATCGAGCTATCAATTGAGTGATCAGGCTAAACCTAGACAACAAGCTCCCGACGTTGTCCGAGAAATTGTAAGGTCTCGAGATTGCACCAAGTACTTGGCTGCATGTGCTTAGGCTGTCTTGTTGGTCATAAACTCGGCAGTTCTTTTGTAGTCTGACATTGGTTATGTTCTCTGGCTTTATGACCGTAGCTTCTCTTGGGAGACTGCTTGTTGCTATTCCAAGTGTTGATCCTCATCAATGAATACTTGCATAGGCTTTAGGTTAAGTTTTTTGCTTGTTCTCTGCTACTATTCCTGATCTGTCATTCCAGACTCTTTTCTTAGTCTATCATTCTTAGGTGGGTGGAGTTTTGCTATAATAGTCAGGTCTGGCCCAAAGCATAGACTTGGTGGGATTCATGGACTAGTCCACAGGTCATGCAACCAATTTGACCCCGGGATTTGTCCAATGACCTGATTCAATTCCGTGGACCGGATTGAGTGCCAAATTTTTCATTCTTCTCTTATCACTGTTTTCTTATCTTTTACATACACATTGATTCACAAGGAATGTCACTTCCATCACTGTACCAAGTTCTCCAAATTTCATAAATTCTTCAGGATGATCAAATTCAAACTCAATAGTTTTGCATCAAGCACATTGTCTAATCAAGCATATACAGAACAGGAAACACCCAGGTTCAAACTCCTATCCCTTACAGCAATTAGCTTCCTATTTGCAGTTCTTTGCATGATGCCCCAAGTTTTGCTGCTTGGCAGATCTCTTTGGTGACTCTCCCCTCCTGTCACTGCAGGTTTGTATTGTCGTCACCTCTAGCATCTCTCTCCTCACTCTCTTGCCATGTTCAGCCAGCAGATTTCTCTCAAAACGTCTTTTCTCTCTTGTCACCTCCTCAGCACAGCATCCTCTCCAAACATCTCATGAATCCTAATGTCTCTCTTGATCTTGTCACAGTCTCCAGTCCAAATTCTTGCAAAATTTCTTCTTCTTGCACCTAAACCCTAAACCCTAAACACCAAAACCCCTTCACTGTCCTGCAAAAATTGCCTCTTGCAACCACTCACAACCCTTCACAGTCCTGCCCTTACATTCGATACATCTGCCCTCTGTCCAAGCTTTCAACTCCTACAATTTTCCAGCCTTTACATTCCAGCAAAATTTCTTCTTCTTGCACCTCACCAAAACCCCTTCATAGTCCTGCAAAAATTGCCTCCTACAACCACTTACAACCCTTCACAGTCTTGCCCTTACATTCGATACATCTGCCCTCTATCCAAGCTTTCAACTCCTACAATTTTCCAGCCTTTACATTCCTGCAAAATTTCTTCTTCTTGCACCTCACCAAAACCCCTTCACAGTCCTGCAAAAATTGCCTCCTGCAACCACTCACAACCCTTCACAGTCCTGCCCTTACATTCGATACATCTGCCCTCTGTCCAAGCTTTCAACTCCTGCAATTTTCCAGCCTTTACATTCCTGCAAAATTTCTTCTTCTTGCACCTCACCAAAACCCCTTCATAGTCCTGCAAAAATTGCCTCCTACAACCACTCACAACCCTTCACAGTCCTGCCCTTACATTTGATACATCTGCCCTCTGTCCAAGCTTTCAAATCCTGCAATTTTCCAGCCTTCACATTCCTGCGAAATTTCTTCTTCTTGCACCTCACCAAAACCCCTTCACTGTCCTGCGAAAATTGCCTCCTTGCTATCCCCTCCTCAAATCCTTTGATGCTTCTCTCCTTTACTCTTGAACCTTCCCCTCCTGCCCAAAATTTGCCACCTCTGTCCAAGTCTTGTCCTCCTAGAAAACCTCTCCTCCCGAGCTGAGTTTCTTCACTGTCCTCTAACTTTTTCCTATTGTTATTCCCCAAACCTTTCATTGTCAAAACTCCTCTAAAGCCTCCCAAAGTATTTCCAACTCAAAAGACTTTTTTTTGCTCCTCCATTAAGGAAAATACTCTTTCACTCCAATAACATAAAACAAAACCTGAGCTAGTGTAACCCAACATTATTTCTTGGCTCAAGCCAGATTAAAAGACTCCTTGAGCTAATAACACCATAAATTTTTCCAAGCTTCACAATAATATAGGAAATATCTCTCACGGCAAGGTAGCATAAAACCACACCCACAATAATATAGGAAATATCTCCCATGGCAAGGTAGCATAAAACCACACCCGAGACATATTGACATAAATCCATGTTCCTTACAACAACTAGAAGAGAAAAAGAAAATTTATCACACCAAAAGCCTCAAGGGTACACGTGGGCTATTTTCCCGACAACAACCTGTGATCTACTATGTCAAACCACAACCTAGAGATGTTTAGATCTAAAATGAGCACCTCTCTACATCGGTCATTTGTAACCCTAGACCGATAATTGAAACCTCCCCAAACATAAGGGGATGTGCACCAAAGTCTAATAAGACTCTCTGTGGTGTATAGACCATCCCTAAAGGTCCCACTAAATGGAAAATCCCCCTTTGGTTATCCAATAAGACAACACTAGGTGTGAACTATGCTCTCTCAAAGGCCAGTCTAATTGCCAACTCCTCCAATCTAGTAGTTGATGCTTGCCATAAACCACTAGTTGTTGAGTGAATCCCATGCTCCTCAACCAAGTCAACTCCACTATCAACCACCTCTACTCTAGTAGTAGGAACCACATCATCCCTACTCTCACAAAGGGTGGCAGCCAACCAGAACACTAGGGTTGGGTCAACTCCCAATGTACACATGTCATTGGTTGGAAATAATGGATAGCACATAATCATCTGAGCTGCCCCCAACATCGTACTAAACTCAATCTATGTAGTAGTAGGTGGCTGACTAGTAGGAAGTCTATCATGCATCCTATCACCACCAACCACACTTGCACTAGGATGTCTATGAACTATAGATGATGTATACAGGGCCTTTGAGAGCATGAAAGATTGGGAAGTCTGACTTGTCTCCCAACCTCTCCTCTTTGGGAGTCCAACTCCATTGATGCTCCTCTAGGCTTTGGAGCACGTGCTGCACTCCTAGTTACTATTGCAAATGCATCCACTTGTGCTGCTCCGCACATGAAGTCTAAAGCATCTCTATCACCAGCATATGAGGTCAAAGCCTTAGCAACCAAATCTGATCTCCTCTAAGCAATGGCCATATTAACCAATCTTTGCTCCAAATGTTCAATCTGAGTAGTCATAGTTGTATCACAAGTAAGGGCAAGTACTGCATCCTTATTAGGTGTAGATTCTCTACCACCACCTCTACCACCTTGTCCTCCAAGAGCTGCTCTACTACCTATCATAGCATCCCTACCACTCCGTAACTTCGGGTGTAAGTCAAAGCATGGTCACTAGAGTGACCATATTTGAGACAATGCTCACATTGTCTCTATGATGGCTGTGATGCACGAGAGGTATCAAGTCCGCTGCCATGAGTACACTCCTCCTATGATGAGGTCCACCACAAGTCCAACAAGCAACACCACCACTCATTGGCTATTGTTGACCCAAAAATGAAAGTAAGGTTCTAGCTCCACTAGGCCCTCCACTCACTCTATAGGATCTGGGCTATCCACCTTGTCCTCAAAAACCAACTAGGCATGATACACTCTACTACACTCCAAAAGAAGTCACAATTGTGGATGAGGTCTCCCTACCAAATCTGGATGTCACTACTTTCTCCTTCACCATGTTGAGCTCAATATGCTCAGCCAAACCAAAGATCATTGCCAAAGTAGGCGAAGTAGCCTCTAACAACGTAGCATCACAAACTCTATGTTGCAACTCCCTATCTAGTATCCCGTACCAAAATTGGACTACTTGGGTCTCGTTAACTCCTTGAGTGAAATTGATCAGCCGCCTCATGCAAGTGAATGCCTTGCGTAGGCTCTTTCCAGCCTTCCATTGGAACTCCTACAAGCTCCTTAGCTTGTCAATCTGCACTCCTTGGTAGTTCTACCTTGAATTTTAGGAGAACTCCACCATGGGGTTAAACTCTGATACTACACCACCTCCTATAGTGGTACCTCTGCTTGTAGTAGCACTATCTCTAGCTAGTGCACCTCCACTAGCTCCACCAATGCTACTCAACCTAGAACTTGTGGATACAGCCAATCTATCCGTGGCAACCAAGCTTGAAGTGATGGAGACATAGTTGAGAGACCAATATTGTCTCTATAAATCAATCTCCTCAAAGTAAGCTCTCCTTAACTCATGGTAGTCATCCATTGCCAGACCCTCCAAATATTGAAACAAGCCTTCCATACCATGAAAGGTGTGAACAAAGTCAGGTTCCGCATTTGCTATAGATCAGACCAACTATCAAACTCTTGGATGAAGTCATGGACCTAGAGTAACGCCTAGGGCCTTTGGAGGCCCCATCAATCTTGTCCATGTCCCACATCAATGGTGCAGAGATACCAAGGGCACTCTCAATTGAATCAGCTCCTATGTCAAACTCCAACTCAAAGTCAATCTCCTTCCTCATTGGGACCCAAGATACAAGTTGATACCAAGCACAACTCCAAGTAAATCCATTGTGTATTGCATGGTTATCTCCTTTGGAATCCCCAAAGAACTCTATCATGACAAAGTAACCACAAACTGCCAATTGCAAGTACCCCACCAAGAACCAACACCACCAAGTACCAACACTAATTGAGCACCACCAAGTGCCAATACCAACAAAACACTATCTAATGTAACTCTAACCAAGACAAGTACACTAGAGAAAAGAGCGACTTGTAATTTGCAATCATAACATGCACTCTTATGGTCTGCAAGTCATCACTTCTTGCCTCACCGGAGAGAAACAAAGGTAGTTTGATTGGTCATCACTCTAGCCTCACCATTGAGAGCACAAGCACTCTAAATTTTGGGCACCTCACACAAACGTGGTGCACAAATAGGAAGTAGAGAATGGAGGGTATCCAATTACAAGAAATCTAAACAAAAACCCTCCATCTCATAAAGCAACATGGGACTTACTGTGCCAGCATTTAGCATTGGACATAATAGGAGTTCCTATCTACATCCTAAGCTACCATGATCACCAAGAATGGGATCAAACACCCTCTCCTAGCCAAAGCTATAAGTGTATAAATAATAGTGGACCAATCACTAGGACAACAAGTGAGGGTGGACCAATTGGTTAGGGCACCAGTTTAGGAGCCATAGATCTAGGGGTAAAACCCTATTGCATATAATCTAGCAAGATGGGCAGATTTTGCCAAACAATGACCAAGATATACTCTTAACTAGCTATCCTCATGCCAACAAGCTAGCTCGCTTGCCCTTCTAGGCCTTCATAGCCTCTAAATGCCAAATGAGGGTTTTCTTCTTGCCACTTTGAAACCTCTCCAAATTTGGCAAAACTTCTCCAAATTTTGGCCAAAATCTGACGTAAACTCCACCAAAATCTGACATAAAGTCTAAAGTTGGCTGACTACCAAATTCTATGCTAACTCTTCACTCGAGCCAAATTGAAAAATAGGTTTCTCCAAATCATAAATTCATGGGGGTAGGTTCACAACTTCACTTTCAATTTCACTTTTTGAGCCCAACTCATAACAAATTGGTCTTGTTTTCACCTCTTGAGCTCAAAATCACAACTATTGTTCAAAAATTGCTTCTCTTTGCTCAAAATTTGGCTAGCACTTTTGCACACCGTTTACCTCACTAGCAAATTTGAATCAATCAATGAGCTTCTGTACACCAAGGAAAACTTGAACTTTGATCAAGCTACCAACAATCCATTTAGCTTGGGGATACCACCAGCATTTGCAATTCCTGCACCTGATTTCTCCCTGATCTCACTTCTCTGATGTAATTAGTTTGTTTACACCACTCACATCAACTCAACTCAAATCAATACTTGATATGTCACTTATAAATTGCCAACAATTAGGCACTTATTATAGTCAAGCCACACCTACGCTAGCTAAAAGAATCTGAGTGATGCTCACGAGCCTCTCTCCACCATAGCTAGGAACTTGAAGGCTCAACATCAGAGAAATGAGCTCTTTAGAGATGTACTTCAAAACTATACCCCTAAACTCAAGCTAGGTCTGAAACCCTAATGGTCCTATTTATGCTACACCCAATGGTATGAACGGTGCAACATGATGGTGGGCCCCACCATGAAGTCAGTACTCCAAACACAAAATCTGACCATCAAAAAATAGTCTATGAGTGACTGCTAAAATACCACCAATTACTATCATTGCAACTCCAATGTCCGAGCAATCTAGATGCAACACTACAAATGGCATGAGACATTAGTTAGAAACAAAGGGTTTAACTTTGAGATGTGAAAAACATGATGGATCTTCATGTGACTTGGAGTGTAAGTATGTAAGCATTAAGAGAAATAACTTGAATAATATCAAACAGACCTACTCAATTGGGAACAAGTTTATGAACTTGGATATTAAGAGAGAGAAGAATGTTACTAGAGGAAGTATAATCTTACCAATTTGAAAGTGAGATCACAATAATGGCTATCAACATATTACTTTTGCCAATCTTGAATAACAAGAAGGAGAGACTTGGTGTAATGTCCCAAGGACAAGAGAACCCCCAATTGAAATACAAGGCTTCAACCTTGTCTTTCAATTTCACACAATACTTTGCTTTATTCATCTTCTGCTCCTAATAAACACAAAATACTTTCAATGTAGGTCATAAATAGCTTGAGCACTCGGGAGCTACAAAGACTACCTAAAGTACTAGCTACTTCAACTACTTTAGCCAAATTCATAGATACAAAGTGACCTTTTCTACAATACGAGCCCTTTGGATTTGTAACTACTATCAACTCTAATTGGATCCAAGTGGTCCTACTTTGCTATTGATATTTTGGGTTCTACCACTTCTATTGTAGTCTCACTATTAGTCTATATTGCCACCAAAGTGCTATCCATTTGTACTTGATCTCTCTCTCTCTCTCTCTAACTTTATCAAGTGCCTTGGGTAACTCCAAAAAATCCACCACACTCATCTGCATACTACTTTGGATTGTGTCACCTTCAACCTGAGCAAAGTAGCATCAATTTCAAACCCAAAGTATGTTGCATCTACTCTAGAAACTTCAAATACTTGTAACTTTGGCTAATAACCTCCAAAATCTGCAATTTTGGTGGCAACAAAAAGCCCTAAAAGAGAAGCTTCCAATCAATAAAGATCACACAATTTGATCATGTACTTTTAGAGATACGGGCCCCAATGTAATCCTCATCTCCCCAACTTCCATTTTGATGCAAAGTGTCCTCAAATCAGATTCTATCTCCTCGAGTCGGATTGTGGATCCTCCCAAGTCAAAGTAATGCAGATTAGATCAGATTATTTTATCATCCTTGGATTTTATTCTAGATAATTGGATCTAATCCCTTCTTCTACTCTTCTTATTTGGACTTATATAGACTTAACCTAAGCACTAATCTTTCCACTTTTAATAGCTAATTTTACCCTCAAATCTAAAACTAAAAACAACAAAAAATGTGGGTACCATAGATGGGCAACAACAACAAAGAGAGAGAAAATTTCAAAGAAGAAGATCAAGTATAGTTTTCTAAACCTAAGCAATTTGAAAATAAGAATTTACCCAAGTGTAGTGGAGAGTAGTGTATTTGATTGTAAATGGTACTTTGAACTCACATTTTTTTTGGATAATTGAAGATAGATCCTCTTGGCTTAAGTCAATTAGATAGAGTGGTAAAACTATGATAATAGCAAAACTATGGTGACAATTTTGGGTAGAGTACACTCAATGACAATTTTTTGTATCAATTTTGACATGGAAGGACTTCAAGAGTACAATCATTGGGCGGTTCCAAGCCATGAATGGTGCACAAAATGCAAGAGATTGATGGGAAAATTTGTGGTAGGTTGGGTTACATCTCTCAACTCCAAAACACCATGATGTTGATTTTGGATATACATAAAAGCAAAGCCTTGGATTGGTTTATGAGAGGCTTGAAATTATGCACCAAATTGAAGCAACCATGCACAAACCTAAGCATCTAGAAGAAGCTATATAGATGGTTGGGAGCTTTGACTCCTTGGCTACCACAACTTGATCTTGACCTGACCTCCATAAAACCTTCAAATACACCAAGCATTGGTGGAAGAGCTGGTACCAATAGAAATAGATGTCATCCAATAGATATCACTTGGCATAGCAATCAAGAATAGTTGCAACAAAATGGTGGTTTTTTCTATTGTCATCAGATTAGAAATCATATTGTTGGATGTCCAAGCAATAAAAGACAACCTTGACACATTACCCAAATGTAGCTCTTGGAATGCAATGATAATAGAAACAAAGAATCTCAATAGGAGATATCTAATCATTTATTGGGAAGTTGATTAGGTCCAATGAAATTGAAGGCTTCACCTATAAAATTTTGATTCACTTGCAAGGTATGAAATCAGATCATGTCTATAGGATTTTGGTTGATTGTGGGATTTTTGAGAATTGCATATCTATACAATTAGCAATGAAATTAGGTTATCCCATCAAGTTTGGTAACAAATTGATTGTAGCATATAATAGAGAGAGTTCTGCATTTTGTACCTCACATCTTGTTGCATTTAATATTGATAAGGAATACTCAAAGAGTATGAGATTCATAGTAGTTCCCTTACACTAAGATTTCATTCTTGGTCTTCCTTGGCTTGAATGTCTTAGGGTACAATTTTATTGTGCCCAATGATAAATTCAAATACAACCTAAGGTAAGAACTAGCAATTGGATTATTTTTCACCTTTGAGAAAGACACTTAAGAGTAGTTAATCCCAAGATGGGACGTTTGTTACTTTAGTAACTATAGATCAAGCTTTTGAGGACGATATTCTTGTTTTTGTTGTGTAGATAAAGCCTATTATGCAAGGAAAATAGGATGAGAATCAGAAGCCTCAAAAGGCAATAGTGCATCAAATAGTTCAAGAGCTTTTAGACATGTTTTTGCATGATCTCCCAAAGGGGTTACTATTTGATCGAGGTATGCCCTTCTAGATCAAGCTATTGCCAAGTAGAACTCTAGTGAATAGACCAATTCATCAGGAGTTAAAAGAACTTTGAATAATATTAACCAAATTGCTGGAGAAGGATTTCATACAATATAGTACATCCTCTTGAGGAGCACCAATACTATTTGTCCCAAAGAAGGATTGAGGACTTTGATTTTATATTGACTACCATCAATATCAATGCACATTCAATACCACCAATGACATATTGAATACCAAATCCTTTCAAAAAGGTAGCCTCTTCACAATGCCACATGAGAAACTTTTCCTCATTTCCACAATGCATAAGTGGTTATACATAAGTTCAAAGATTTATGGCAATGAAGATATCACCAACTAGCAGTGGGGGTAATATGGATTTAATAGAAGCTAAATATCGCTAATAATTAATAAAAATTAGATATAGCAAGGAAGCTTCAAGAATATTCTAGAAGAATCTAAGAAGCTTCTTGGTAAGTAGCTTCTAGAAACCTTCCAAGTAACTTGAGTAACGTGTATGCTAAGTTGATAGCTAGTTTAGCTTATCCACCAAGTTGATGGCTAGCTTAGCTTGCATGCCAAGTAAACAGCTAGCTTAGCTTACACTCCAAGTAAGGTGACTTCAAGAATAAGCCTTCCTTGGATGCATCCGACAAAGGCTTAGGAGCTTGGGAGCCTTATACCCAGGTTGCTTATAAATACCAAAGCCCAAGCTCAAGCTAGGCATTTAGAGTTTCCCTAATGTGATTTTCCATTCTATTATTTCTCTCCTTGGTCTTTTATAATGATGCATAATGGTCCTCCTTTCCCTTGGTAGCAGTGGTCATTGTTACTCCTACTTTAATGTTTGCTCATGGCAACAACTCTACTCATAGGGGATTTTTAACCACCACCTCAACCAAGGATGTTGATTATCCATGAATGTGATGATATCTGCTCTCTCATCAAGGAGGTGGTCTTGGTATATCTAACCATAGCTCAATTTGTATTTAAGATTGTGTAGCTTGTAAGATATATGCCATTGTATCTTGGATGGCATCATGAACTCTAGTGAGCTTTCCACTGATTGCACATCATACATACCTTATGTGTCATATGGAGAATCACATGCACAAACTTCTAGTAGCCCAAGAAGTATTGGATATGGGAGACCTAAATACAACCTGAGTTGTGGTACACTACTTGGATGTAAAACAAAAGTCATCAACCAAGAAGTAGGCATGGAGCCAAGCTTAAGAGCCTTTCTATCCTTAGGAAAGAATCCTAGCTCTCTTAAGGAGAAGCATATCATCAGTATGTTGGTGAGGATGTGAGTATGCATATGGTCACTAAGACTTGCCTAAATTGTCTTAAATTCTACTAATACAAAGTCAATAAATATGGAGAGTGTTGTGCATGCATGACTTGGCAATAGGTCATGAGCCAATCAAAAAAATGATTGGAAGTCATAAGTGTTTGAATCCACTATTGTGATAGAGCCCAATAGAAAGGCATGGCCCTAATGTAAGAACCTATTGGCTAGAATGAGGACCACTAGAGTTGATGCTCCCATATATATGTTGTTGCAATAGCCTCTTGCAATATGAGACCACATCTTCCCATTGCTATGGGCAGTGTATCTTACACCACTCATTTGATAATTGTGGGAGCATTTATAACCCTAATAAAGTGGAGAATGTGTGGAGAATGGTATAATGAAATATGTATAGATAGTGCAAGAGTACATCTATGGATTTGTAAGTACTTGCCAAATAAGAGATCCAAGGGAGAAGGTAACACGGTAGAATGGAATAAGTACATGTTTGTTCCCCAACCAAGGGATTAGATGAACACGGGTTGCAACCTAAACCAAGGTGTTGGAGATGAACAAGCTACAAAAATCATCCTACACCAAAGGAGAACCCAAAACCTTCAAGCCTCTTATTGGGATTTGGAACTCTAGTGGGAATTTTGAGGTGTGAGGACCACTCATGGACTCCAGACCTTGCATTTATAAGTTTGGACTCATAAACCAATGTCTCTAGATAGAGTGGGACTGCAAACATAGCTCAAACTATACGCTCTATAAGGCTTAAGATATGGGTATCATTTGAAAAGGATTAGAAGAAACATGAAGAAATGCATTTGTAACCTCTCACATAGCCATATAATGAGCTATGGTGAATAGGGACCTCTTAAGGGATTGCTTTAGTATGTGCACTCAATAGATGTAAACTATGTGAACTCCCTTATTGTAGTATGATGGCTATATAACAAAGATATCTTTATGTCATGGAAAGTGCAAACAAATAGGATCAAGAAGGGATCTAAATCTCCATTGAGCAAAGAGCACAAAATAAAGCGATCCGAGAGATGGTATTGAAAGCATTGGAACCATCAACTTGGACAACTATCCGATCCAATGGATGTCCAAAGATATTCTAATGTTAGCAATAACCATCTTGCACCCACTTGGAGGAGCTATAATAAATTGATGTAAAGACAAAAAAAGACAAAAAGAAAGTGCACAGACGTGCAAAAATTTAGAATAGGCTAAAACTAAAATGAAAAGCAATACATAGGACAATAAAAGGGTTCTAGACAAGCCATGGGTGTAGATCATGCATGTAGATATGTCTTCCACTATTTTGTTTTTGGTCTAGTCCACTCCATCCTATGGACATAACCTTTGCTCCACTCCATCCTATAGACCTAGCCGTCACCATATACTCCACATATTAATATGTTTTTTTTGGTTTTGGATATTGCTATTTGTTATGAGTATGCTTATACTCCATAACAGATTCATAGGTTTCAACTATAGTAAGTCCTCTCCTTAGTTATAGGGTTGGTTTGTGGTCTATTGTATAACTTATCATAGGTTAAAACTTACTAGAATAGCTAACCCTAATGTCGTATGTGATTGCAGCAAACAACATCACCCAATGATAAATCATGTTCTTTGCCTTGTTTCTCATTGATATTGTCAATCAACACCATACTTTGCCTTGTCACCTATTGACAAAGCCAATAGGCATCTGCTACAGCTTAGTGTGTTCACAAGAAGAGTTTTCATCTCACCTTTGAATACACATTTACAAATGTGTAACATGCTAGTGGCACTCCTAACATATGCATAATGGCTAAAAATATGCCAATGCAAGGAGATGAACCCTTCAAGGTAACAAAGAACTCTAGTAGAGTGAACAAAGACCAAGTTTAGTCTTCAAAAGGCTCCATCTCAAGTCAAAATTAGCAAGATCCTCAAAAAAAACCATGAATATGAAGCCATGGACAACAATCAGCTTCAAGCAAAGTGACAACAAAGTCTAAACTTCCCAAAACTTGAAGAGGCTCTTGCTTTAGGTGTTTTGTAGCCAAAGACTTAGAATTTTCTCCTTTCCTCATCATTGATCAAAGAGTTTGGTTGACATTTTGCCAAAATGCTTGCCACTCTTGAAGGTAGTATTGAGTTTCAAATGATTGGTTTGAAAAGTTTCTTTCCCACCACAAGCTTAAAGTGTTTAAAATGCATTAGGAGGTAGGATTGGCTGACCTAGACACCATCAATTCCGTGTTGCATAATCTATATGCATGTCTTTCTCAATATTTCTTATTAGACATCCATAACATAGATGAGATAGGCCTTTTCTACAACATGGTGCTCAACAACAAATTTGTTGGGTACAAAAAAGACAAGACAAGAATCACACTTGCATTCACTACCAACATCAATAGAAGTCACAAACTGCCACCATTCTTTATCAACCATGCAAACTGGCTGCATTGCTTTAATCACCACATAGATGAGCAGTTGGGCTTCTGCTATAAATCAAACAAAAGCTTGGGTGATAGGGATTTTTTTTACGAATGGTTGCAAAAGCTCACCGGTGAGATGTGCAATGCAAATCACCAAATACTCTTATTGATGGATAATGCACCGTCACACATTATCAATGATTGCTTAGCTCTAAACATTGAAGTTTACGCTCTTCCTCGAAACACAATATCTAAAAATTGAACCCATGGATGCAAAGATTATTTTTGCATTCAAATGTCATTATAGGCATTTTCACCTTCAAAATTCACTCAACCTTGATGAGCGTAATGAGCTCAACATCTACAAGGTAGACCAATTGATGGTGATGCGTTGGTGGCCTGCCACTTGGGTCAAGATTTTGCCAATGATAATAACAAGGTTGTTCAAGTTGGTGAGTGCAATTCAGGAAATTGACCTTGAAACCAACAACCAGTGGATGCAAACCTTGTTGAGGCACTTCAGCATCATTGCCTACAAGATCTAATGTAAGTAGCAAATCTTTTCAATCCAATCAAAGAGAGCTTGATAGTGCATGTCGAGTTGGAGGACAGTGAGACCATTGAGCTCATCTAGAATCAAGAGGTGGATCAAGGCAAAGACATAGACCAGAAAGTTGAGGAAAAGCAGACCCTTCTGTCACTTTTGCAAGATGAAAAGCTGAAAGTCTATTTGTTGTGATCTCCATGCTCGTTGTGACTGACGCAAGTGAATACTACATCCACAAAAGACTTTGCACCATGCAACATAAACTACGAGTTGAAAAATTGCAGCAAAGCACTCTGTACTCTTGGTTCAAATAGTTATATAAAATAGTATATTTGTACATATCTTGCTCTCCTTCGTGATACAATAGTATAGTTGTACAATATCTTGCTCTCCTTCGTGATTCGTGCTATCATTTTCACTCCACTAAGTTTTGTTTTTGTCTCGAAGCTCTAACTTCAAACTTAATAGCCATAGAACCATATGTGTTCCACCATTTTCCTAGAACTTTAGGGAGGCTATAACTTACTGGGGGATAACTTAGCAGAGAACTTACTGTACTGAACGAATTGTCCATCACCAAACAGGCATCTAAACATATATGCATGCATGGTCTATTGAACACCAGGAATGTCTCTTGATAATCATCATGGCAACCTAGACTAGAGGAGCATCTACCCATATATGCAGTATCCTTAGAATACCAGGAATGTCTCTTGATAATCATCAATGGAATCTAGATGGTTGAGTTATAACCAGACTTGGATCGGGCTCATTTGAGATTATCTTAAACGCATGACTTACACAAGTGGTTAAGACGTCATCTTCAATCCTTGATAGTTGGAAATTACTCGACAGTATCAAGAGCTTCTCCCTTTGGGTAGGTGCCTTTTGGTTTCTAGGGTTAGGGTCCTTCACGTATGATATGTGAAGGATCGAGAACGAAAATGTATCCGTTCCTTTGCTTAGTATAGAAAGCCAACCGCTTATGATAACAAGAAGGATGGGAAAACCTCAAGCCCTACATAGATAAACCGTAAGAGATAAAGTGAAATTAAACCTCAATAATTAGACAAAGAGCCACCGCGTGAAAACACGAAGGATGGGAAGACCCCATCAAGCCGTACAAGGGAAAGACGAAAAAGGTAAAGTGGGGCTAAGCCCCGATAGAGTCTCAATAATGGACACTTTTGATATTGGAAAAAAATACATTTTAAATAAATCAGAATCTTTTGAAAACATCGGCTCCCTGGGCCTGTCAAAAGCTTCCGCAGGGGCCTTGTCGAACACCCGCAAAGGTCTTGGCTTGGTCAGTCAAACTTAAGGGATCCGGAATCTTTTGTCTTAGCATTACCTGCCCGCAGGCAGATACTTTGTCCTTTTTGGGGAAGCAAAAGCAGTATCCTTCGGGCCGTCCGTAAAACCAGTGTGACAATTTCCACGCACTAACCCTACAGACCATTCGACCGGGCCGCTCCCAACAAACCTGCTTGAACCAGATATTCCGTGACTTTGGGGGTACCGTATAGTTTTATGTATACAGAATATATATAAATAAAGTCCCGAAGGAAAGAAGGCGACCACGTAGAGAAAACGAAGGATGGGAAGACCCCATCAAGTCGTGCAAGGGAGAGACAAAACAGGTAAAATGGGGGGTAAACTCCAATAGGGAGGAAAGGGAAAAGGGGTATAAGGTGAAAAGAAAAGCGAAAGGGAAAAAGAACTCAAGGTCCAAAGTGAAACTTCGCAATACAATGTTTCGATGTTTCAATAAATATAAACAAATGGTTATTCGCCTCATATGATGAATGACGAACTTCATGGTACCAGCTCATCCCATCCGACGCTATCACCAGAAGCAATCCGGCTAAAGACTGCTTAACGGTACAAAGGCACGGGAGACTATAAGCAGAGGTGCTCGCGTTTGGTGGGTCCGGATGCCACGAGACCCCACGCGGGAGAGTGTCCGAAGTCTTAGGAAAAGGTAGAAGGCGACCACGTAGAAAAACGAAGGATGGGAAGGCCCCGTACAAGGAAAAGACGAAGGAGGGGAAGACCCCGTCAATCCGTACAAGGAAGAGATAAAAGGAAAACATGGAACTCAGCCCAAATAGTATCGGCACGACAAATTTGCCTTACTACACTTAAAATATGCCAGCTTTCCTGAAATACTTTCTTCAAAGGACATAGAGACTTCTTCGGCTTTACAGCGTCCAAAGAATACTTCTTTAGCTTTACGAAAGAAGCGCCTCAGCCGGAAATGGCTGGTCCACACGCTCAAAACACGACGCTGAAAATCAATTTAGAAGAGAAACATTTCAAATGAATCACCGTCAGTCGTTTGGCTTACAAAGAGCAGCCGCGTTGAAGAAGTTCTTAAACGTTTCATGTTGATAAGTGCTCGCGTGTCTCTACCGAGGCGAACATCTTAAAATTGCGCAAGAGCAAAGAGGATGCGTGGTATAGTTCATGAAGCCTCCGGACCTCGTGTTCTTTTCGTTCATTATTTATATTCAAAATCAAATTTGAACTCAAAAATGTCATGTGTAACAGATGTTTAAATGGGAGTGATTATTGAAGACCACTTAGGAAGTCGCGACACTCCTTGAGACGCTCCGTGGAAGTTCTTCCAATGACCATAATATATTTTGATATGACCCTGATATCCTTCTATTAGGGTCATATTCAAATATATTGAGGGTTTCTTTTTCCAAGATCCTTTTCCCTTCTTCACTCACGCAAGAGATCAGGTTGATTATTCAAGATTTCACACAGTGACGTCGGAGGATTTTGTCACACGATTCTTAGATGTTACCCTTGCAGAGAATGTTCTCCATGTGGATGACCTTCCATTACTTGGAGATCCACAGGTTGCATTTGGTATATTCTCTTCCAGTATTGCTCGTCTACCGTCCTCTCTCATCTGTACAATTCCCCCCTTATTGTCCTTTCCTATCACGTTTGAGAGCATTTGATAGGAGGATTATGGGAGTCTTTGGTGATATTATTGGACCAGAGACTTTTGAGTGTGTAATAGGGGATTTGGCACGTAGACAGACGGCTCTGCCGATCTCATGTGGTGTGGTTGGCTTGCTATCTATGGAGGAGACGGCACCTATAGCGTCTTTGGGTAGTTGGGCTCTCTCGGCACCTCTACTTTCCTCTCGTTTTGTAGTTGCTGATAGGCCGGTTTTGGAGACTTATGTGACAGAGGTGGAGGGAGGATCCTTGTCTCTCTAGGTATTATTACGGTAGACAAGATATAGTCTATCCCCATGAGCACGAGAGGATTGTCCACCTTTTGCTTCACTATCGTCAGATTGGACTAGAGGTTTATAGTCTTCCTTGATGGAGTGGCAGTGTGAGCATATGCTACATTCTCTCTTAGTCGACTCGTCCATTCCTCAGGCTACTAGAGCACATCTTTGCTCTTGCTTCGGCAAGGGTGCAGGCTCTTGGACCCTAGCTTGACCATGCATTAGGGCATTCCGACTCACACCAACTACTTTCTCTGCAACGATGAGGTTTTGCCTAGGTTTGGTCCACCCATTTGCATCTTCATTACTCACTTGTGAGTGTGGTTCTACACTAGATGCAATAACAGTCCACATGACACGGTGTCCTTTTGGAGGACAGAGGATAGCTACCCATGATGCCATTAGGGACATAGTGTTTGCTATGGCACGAGAGAGTGGATACTTGGCTTGGAGGGAGCGTTCGTATGCTTTGCAGACAATACGTGTCAGGGCAGACTTATACTTGGTCCGAGATGTGGTAGTAGCGGATGTCGTGGTTACAGATCTTATGTATGATACAGTTTTGGAGGGAGTGATTACCCATCCCCCTAGACGGGCGGCAAATG